>JAMPIV010019634.1:0-600000 GCA_024509875.1 Oreohelix idahoensis
TGTGTGTTTGGGGTTTGTGGGTGGGGTGGGGGTTTTGGTGTGTGGGGTTTTGGGGGGGGGGGGGGGGTTTGTGTGGGTTTTTGGGTGGTGTTGTTGGTGTTGGTTTGTTGGGGTGTGTTTGGGGGGTGTGTGGGGGTGTTGGGGGTTGGTTGTTGGTGGGTGGTTTTGGGGGGGGGTGGGGTGGTGGGGGTGGGGGGGGGGGGGGGTTTGGGGGGGGGGGGGGGGGTTGGGTGGGGTTGTGGTTGGTGTGGGTTTGGGGTTTTAGTTGGTGGGGGGTGTGTTTTGGTGTTGTTGTTGTGGGGGGGGGGGGTTGGGGTGGGTTGTGTTTTTTGTTTGTGGTTTAATTTGTTGTGGGTTTGTGGGATATAGGGAGGTTATTTAAAAAGAAAAAGTTAATAAAGATAATATTGTGTGAAAGTGTAGGTTTTTAAGTAAAATTAAGGTTTGGTGTGAGATAGTGAAAGAGTGAAAAGAATTAAAAAATTTGAAGATGGGTTTTTATTTCAACAAATGATTCACGTACACTAACTAACCAAATAATAAATGTGATTTCTGCCGATACATAAATGGCCATTAAAAAATAAGAAACAAAATGTATTAAACATTTCAGTGGTCAATGACAAAAGTAAGTCATCCTCTTATAGCAAGAGGTTTAAAATTGTTTTTAAAAAAAAGTTGTATTCTTCATGTTCTACACGGGTAGTTCCACCCACACTTGTTATTCTCCTTCTTCGCGTCTTCAAGTAGTCTAAAGCCACCATTGCTGTAGCCATCATATAGTAAGCCTACTTAATGTACATGTGTGTCGGTCACCAAGAGCTGACGCTCAGTGACAGTGGATCAAAGTCAATGTACACGTGTAGTGGCTATTATCCTTTTGTCGACCCATCACCCAGCTGATACCAGGGCACCCCTTTTCCCTGAACATTATATTCTTTATTTCCACATTTCTGTCTGCCCTTTAGCCAGTATTTGGCTCAGCAAAAGTCTTTCTTATCCATTTGTAAACATCATATGCCCAGCATGTCTTTGGTCTACCAATTTTTCCTGTTCTGAACATTATCTCTTAAAGGATAGTCTTGGGAAAAAAAAAATCACATTTATTTAAGTTTGTTTGTTTTGATGACAGGAAGGTTCTAAGGAATATCTTATGATGTTTCATATAGCAATCCTTGATAAGGTTCTGGGGAAAATCTTATGATGTTTCATATGTCATCCGTGATGTGACATATGTATGATGTTCTAAAGATCTTTCTGAAATACCTTTTACCTAGTGTCTGTAGTTTCTTCTAATTTCAGTGTTTAAATTCTGTTTGACACATGTACAAAAGTACAGTGACCAACATCTGTGTTCATCTGATTACAAGTTTTAAGGAAAACAATGTACACACACACACAAACACATATTATCGAAGTGTAATGAAATAATCAGATGACATAAACACTGTTGCTAAATTTATAAAATATTGCTCCGTAGCCTGACTATACATATATATATATATATTGTATTATATAATGGCAATTAAACTTACTGATGAGAAAATACTATAATACATTGTGACAGCAGACAACTCTGAGCATTTATAAGATGAGAAAATACTATAATACATTGTGACAGCAGACAACTCTGAGCATTTATAAGATGAGAAAATACTATAATACATTGTGACAGCAGACAACTCTGAGCATTTATAAGATGAGAAAATACTATAATACATTGTGACAGCAGACAACTCTGAGCATTTACAGTAGAACTCCATTTATCCGAACCCCATGGGACCGAGCATCGTTCGGATAATCAAATGTTCGGATAATTGGATTACATAATGTATCGAGTACATGTACACATATTTCTAAAAATAATTAACCATCACAAGGAAAATACACTATAAAACATATTTACTTGTACTGTAATAATAATACCCACACTGTATTAGATCACTGTATCACCAAAATCTTTTATTACACTGCAGTGCATGTACTTCTTGTATTAATTATTTTTGTTAAGAAAGAGAAATGTTTTCAAAATAACATTACAAACGATTCAAAACCAGGCGCAACTTACGTATATATGTACTTGCACAGATGTAGCCCACTATTTAAAATAATGAGGAATCCTCTTTTGCACCAAACTGGATAGTCTCCTTTTGGCTGCTAAGTCCCGAATTCTCTTCAACAGCAGAAGCTGTGTAGGACAGCTGTCATCTTCTTGCTCGTACCAAGCCATCGCAGTTTCTAGTGCTATAAAGGCCTCTTCAGGACTTGGTCGACGTTTTGGTTTTTCTTCATAATCTACAAGTACATCATGTACTTCTGAGGTGTCTTCATCATCGGTCACTACATGTATTTGGTTTTCTTCTTGCACAAAAGACAAAATTTCTTCGTCATTCAAAAACTGAAAACCAGAATCATTATCATCTTCTAGCCACATGTGTGCATCATCTTTGTCACAGTCCGAAAATCCGGGCATTGCTTGAAACAGTTCCACAACTTCATTTATACAATCATCATTTGTGTCCACTGCAGTAGTTTCATTTCCTCCTTTTTTCCCAAGCAATCTACTCCAAGCCTTGTTGAGATTATCTTGTGACAGGGTGGTCCAAGCATCAGCTAACATATAGCAGCAGTCTTTGAGATTAAGCTTTTTGGAAAACGCCACCACACTTTCTTCATCTTCAGCCAACAATAAACGACGCAGGACTTCCTTCTTGTACATCTTTTTAAGCTTTGCTATAACACCCTGATCCATTGGTTGAATCAGTGCTGTTACATTGGGAGGCAGAAAAATTACTTTAAAATTTGCATCAACTGCATTCAATGTATCCGTCTCTGGATGAGATGGTGCATTGTCCAGTAGAAGAATTACTTTTCCAGTTTTCTTTTCTTGTTCTCCCAACCTCTTCACATTTGGGATGAACTGATTTGTATACCAATCAAGAAATATTTCACTATTCATCCAAGCACTCTTCTGTGCTTTGTAACACAATGGGAGACATGTCACATTCTTTAAACAACGTGGTTTTTTGGCTTTGCCGATCATTAGCACCGGTAAACGATGACTTCCACTGGCATTCGCGGCTACCAAAATTGTTACTCTCTCTTTGCACTTTTTAAACCCAGGGGCAGCTGCTTCGCGCTGAGATGCAAGATTTTTGAGGCAATGATTTCCAGTATAAGCCAGTCTCATCGGCATTATACACATCCTCGAGTGAATAACCTTCTTCTTCCAAAAAAGCCAAGAATGTTTCTATAAAATTTTTAGCGGCAGTTGCATCGCTAGATAAAGATTCCCCTTGAATCTCCAATTCTCGTATGCCATGACGAGATTTAAAGTTTCTTAACCATTCCTGGCTAGCCTTAAAGTCAGGAGGACCGTCAAGTTGATTGTTGAACTGAAGTGCCTTTTCACACAACAGAGAACCAGAGATAGGTTCCCCTTTGCTTCTTCTTTGCACAAACCATATATACAAAGCCTCTTCCAATTTCACATCTTTCGCATTTCTCATGGTTTTACTTTTCTTCGACCCATTTTCACTATCAAATTTCGATGCAAAACTCATAATTTTATCCTTGTTACTTTTAATGTCAGAGACGGTAGCTTTCCCAACATTGAAAATCCTCGCAAGTGAAGACACAGTTTCACCTTGTCCTAGTCTCTTGATAAATTCTGTTTTCGTTTCAATTGACAAAACATTGCGGTTCCTTTTATATGCTTTAGGCCTACTGGAAGATGCCATATCGCACAGAGAAATACTTGTACGCCAAAATTATTCTGCTGTAGTAGCAGACACAATTATTTTAAGTTGAACTGTCTGTTTAGCCAGTGTTCTACCTAGAACGCACACGTACACTGTATTTTTAAACCAGATATTAACTGACTTTATGATCTAACTGACTTCCTGTACGTAAGCGACCGACCATTAGCCATCCCATTCTCTACAAATTGTTCGCACACATTTGAAGTTTGCCGCATCAAAAGATTCAGAATTTTAGTCTAACGTGACTGTGGCATCTGATTTTTTTTTTTTTCTGGAAAAAGTGTTCGGATAATTGGATGTTCGGATAATTGGGGTTCGGATAAATGGAGTTCTACTGTATAAGATGAGAAAATACTATAATACAAGTACATTGTGACAGCAGACAACTCAAAGCATTTATAAGATGAGAAAATACTATAATACATTGTGACAGCAGACAACTCTGAGCATTTATAAGATGAGAAAATACTATAATACATTGTGACAGCAGACAACTCTGAGCATTTATAAGATGAGAAAATACTATAATAAATTGTGACAGCAGACAACTCTGAGCATTTATAAGATGAGAAAATACTATAATACATTGTGACAGCAGACAACTCTGAGCATTTATAAGATGAGAAAATACTATACTGTTCAAAAAATGAAACGCATAGCTACTGAAGGCACACACATAGCCATAAATTTGACATTCAATAACTTTTTTAATTTAATGAGTTAATTGTTCAAATTGCACACAAGAATACCTTAGGGTTCACCAATCAATTGACAGTTGTTTTGCATCTGGGTCACGAGAGTTTTTTGGCGTACGGGCTTTCCCATTAGTATGGTGTGTGGCCTCCTCTTGCATCGATCAGCGACTTGCATCTCCTGGGCATGGATGCGATCAGACATCTGATGTGAGCCTGTGGGATGGCTGCCCACTCTTCCGGGAGTGCCTGGAACAGATCACGACGATTGGCTGGAGCAAAGTCTATGCGACAAACACGTCTATGCAGCTCATCCCACAGGTGCTCAATCGGACTCATGTCTGGAGACAGGGATGGCCAGGGAAGGGTGAGAATGTTGTTGGCAGTCAGGAACTGCGTGGTCAACCGTGCACAATGGGGTCTGGCGTTGTCCTGTAGAAACACAGACCTTTGGGCAGCCAAAAGTGGAAGGAAATGGGGTCGAAGAATTTCATTGACGTATCGTTGCGCATTCAAGCCTCCTTCAATGTGCACCAATTGACTCCTTCCGTTGTAACTGATCATTCCCCACACCATTGCACCTCCACTACCGTGCGGTGGAGCTTCATCAACGCAATTTTGGGCAAAACGTTCATTTCACCTATGGTAGACCCTACGCCGTCTATCATGACGGTGCAACAAACAGAAAGATTCGTCACTAAACCAGACACGTCTCCATCGATTGTCAGCTGCCCAGGGACGATGCTGGTTGGCCCAAAGAAGTCGATTTTGGCGATGGCGGCGCGTAAGGACAGGTCCTCGGTGAGGTCGTTGTGCCCAAAGTCCAGTGTCATGCAGTCTATTCCGGATAGTTTGATCAGACACATGACGTCCTGCAGACAATTACTGGGCAGTTGAGGAAGCTGTTGTAAACCTGTCTCTGAGGTGACGAAGCCAAGCGATCCTCCGCTGCTGTTGTCACTCTGGGTCGTCCACTGTGATCCCGGTCTTCAACTGAGCCAGTGGCTTGGAACCGGTGCCAAAGTCGACTGATGGTACTCTGATGCACGTTTAGATGCCTGGCAACCTGACTTTGACATTCGCCTGCATGCAGTCGGCCGATAGCAATGTTCCTTAAATTTATCGATTGAGATGCCATAAATGTCTGCTTGAAAATGAACTGAATTTTTTGTGTGTAGCGTTATCCTTTTATAGGGTTTCAGTTGCGTAGTCAGTGAATAGTGTTCATCCCAAATTTTGTTGCTTTCACGTGAGTGCAACATGAGCTGTGGTCAAAAATTGCGTCATAAACACTATTGACCACTGCATTGTAACGATTACAAAAATGAACGCAATTCAGGTCAACACGTGCATTTGACATTGTAAAGAACATTTGAGGCTGGTTTTTATATACCCTAGCACCAAATTTTACTTACAAACTCATAAAAACGCGCCTTTGGAAAGCTATGCGTTTCTTTTTTTGAACAGTATATAATACATTGTGACAGCAGACAACTCTGAGCATTTATAAGATGAGAAAATACTATAATACATTGTGACAGCAGACAACTCTGAGCTAATAAAGAACAAGACGCGGGACAATAAAGAGAAAAGATATGTGAACATGTCGTATGGAAGACGGTCAACACAGTGACAACAATTATGGGGGGGAGAAGTAACAATTAGTAGACATTATATGATCACTTATGCCAGTTGATCAGTTAATATCAACATTATTATCACTTTTCTTTGCATCCCTTATGAAGTATGAAGCCACCACTGTAGTGGGTCCCTTGCAGGAAGCCACCACTGTAGTGGGTCCCTTGCAGGAAGCCACCACTGTAGTGGGTCCCTTGCAGGAAGCCACCACTGTAGTGGGTCCCTTGCAGGAAGCCACCACTGTAGTGGGTCCCTTGCAGGAAGCCACCACTGTAGTGGGTCCCTTCCAGGAAGCCACCACCATGCATTCACAGACTCTTGCAGCAATGGTTTCTGTGGCAAGTCTTTTATGTGCAGCCCCATGCACAACCACATGTTAATCACCTTGTACGACACCCCTGCACAAGTTAATCACCTTGTACGACACCCCTGCACAAGTTAATCACCTTCTACGACATCCCTGCACAAGTTAATCACCTTGTATGACATCCCTGCACAAGTTAATCACCTTGTACGACATCCCTGCACAAGTTAATCACCTTGTACGACATCCCTGCACAAGTTAATCACCTTGTACGACATCCCTGCACAAGTTAATCATCTTGTACGACATCCCTGCACAAGTTAATCACCTTGTACGACATCCCTGCACAAGTTAATCACCTTGTACGACATCCCTGCACAAGTTAATCACCTTGTACGACATCCCTGCACAAGTTAATCACCTTGTACGACATCGAAAGGTGAGCGAAAGGAAGGGCAGAATGTTAGACGGGCCTGCGTGCCCAATTCTCAACCCTTTGAAAATAAAGTTCGTTCGTTCGTTCCCTGCACAAGTTAATCACCTTGTACGACATCCCTGCACAAGTTAATCACCTTGTACGACATCCCTGCTGCAGAGTGCCAACCATAAAAAGCCTTTATGCCAACTTTACGTGTAGCATTGGGCAGAGCAACCTAACCTTTAAAGTGAAGACAGGAGTATGACAGGGATGCCCCTTATCAACCTCTCTATTTTTAACAGTCATAGACTGGGTGATGCACCAGACAACAGAGGGCAATCCAAGAGGAATAAGATGGACTACATTGGAAGATCTGCAATATGCAGATGACATTGCACTGCTAGCACATTCACATCAACACATCCAGGAAAAAAACGGATAGACTTAATAAGTATAGCCAGCAGGTGGGCTTGAACATCAACCTAAAGAAGACAGAGGTCATGACGCTCAATGTGAGCAACCCTGAGCCCATATCAGTAAGGAATCAGCAACTGGAACAGACAGATGCCTTCACATACCTAGGATGCATAGTAACACCAGACGGCAGAGCAAGCAGAGACATCAACAACAGAATGAACAAAGCAAGAACAGCCTTTTTTAGTCTAAACAACATCTGGAAGTCCTCTCTGTACAGCACAAGCACAAAATTAGGATTATATCAGAGCTGTGTGCTTTCTGTGCTTCTCTATGTCGCGGAGAGCTGGAGAGTTACAGAGAAGGAAATGTCGAAATTGTCCTCTTTTCACACAACATGCCTAAGAAAAATTCTCCAAATCTTTTGGCCGAATACCATCACCAACCAAGATCTGCTTACTCGGAGCAAGCAAGAGGACATGCACACCATCATAGCTGGCAGACGCTGGAGCTGGGTTGGCCATGTCCTCAGAAGAGACCCCGATGCCATCACAAGAACAGCTATGCTATGGACCCCTGAAGGAAAATGAAAGAGAGGCTGACCAAAAACAACTTGGCAGAGGACTGTGGAGGCTGAGATGCAAAGAATGAACCAGAGTTGGGGCACTGTACGAAGGATGGCCGCCGACCGAGCAGAGTGGAATCAATTTGTTGTTGCCCTACAAGACGCCACCAGGCGTAATGGCCACTGACTGCTTTGACGGTCTGCGGCTAAGGATCAAAGATGATGACATCCCTGCTGAAGTCCTATTTTTTTCTGTCTTTTCAGAGATCCCCAGAAACCGCACAGTTTGAAGAAGAAAATGATAATCTGGTAGCAGTAAAGAATACACCACTAGAAATTTGTGAATTTAAGTAATGTTGAGTGACAACAGTTAAACTCATTAATGAATTCATATTCCAAAAGTTAGAGAAACTAAAAGCTGTCTTCCTCACTGCCACCAACGATGTTTTTGTTGGTCAGAAAGTTTGTTCTGTTGCTGACTCTTGTCTTTATTTTAGTTAGACCTTGGTCATTACCAGAAAGATGTAGACTTTCATAAATCAGTGCTTGTGTAGAATAACAAGATTGAAATAGTATGGCAAGATCACCACCATAGTGGAACTGATGGAAAGAACAAGACAAACACCAGTAGCACATTATGTATGGACAGGAAAACTGTTGTTAGACAGCACACGCAGTACGAAAACATGCTTGATAGCAGTACAAGGTAGTCCCTGTCCTGGAATCCATAGGGCAAGAGAAATAAAGGGAGACCAAAAAACAAAGGGAGAAGAGAACTGGAGACAGACATACAAGGGATACAGAAGACATTGAACGACCTTGACCAGATGGCACAGGACAGGAAGGATTAGCATGTTTTTGTTGAGCTGCTCCCTGTGGAACTAAGAAGCACTGAGGATGACTGGTCATCAAATGTTATAACACATCCATGGCAGTTCAAATGTTTCAACCTGCAAATTATGTTACTGAGATTAGTTCTTTCTTGATGGGTATCACCAATGTTGCTGTCTTCTTGCTGCCATCTTCCTTATTGCAAAGAACTGCCTGTGACTGTCATATTAATTCATCATCATCATCATCCAATGCACTCCAGATGATGCATAGAGCCACCATTGTAGCTGGTCCTCTTGCAGGAAACCTATACCAAGTATTCACAAACTCTTGTAGCTGTGGTTTCTGTGGCAGCTTCTTTTACATGATGAGGTTGCCTGCCCCATACACAACCTCATATTAGTCACTTTGTATGATATGCCTGAGGGTGTAGTAGTCCTAGTCTTTCACTGTCTCAAGAGACGCCCCACAACGGAACTACACAAGGTATAATACTAACTGCTCTCTCAGATATTATTAATCAAAACAATCCAGAGTGTTATCTCATGAATGAAGACATTTTAGAACAAAACCCACAAACCTTTTGACCGAAATGACTGACTAAAACAAATTTAGTGTTACCCCTACACAAAAGATTCTCTCTGTGAAACACAGACATCATCAAATAACAAATATAAAAGATGTAGATTTCTCCAGCAATAAGACAAAACACAGTTTAACATGGAGAAAGTAAACAAACAAACCAGGCACAATGAAATAAACAAAAATGATATTGACCTTGTGGGGGTTACCTAGAGTTGTTACCTTATACCCTGGTTTTACCTGGACCTGGATTGTCTCTTTCTGCTGCCGGAACGTGAGCGACCCTTCCGACTGCCTGACCTTGATCTCCGCCGGCCTCTAGAATGGGATCCCCCACTGCCTGATCCCGACCTTGATCTGGACAGCGACTTAGATTTCTTTGACTTTGTCCCGGACTTAGAACTTGATCGTGAACTAGAGTTGGAGCTGGAAGAGCTAGAACTAGATGACCTTGAAGATGATGATCCGGCAGACGACTTTTTATGGTTGGAAGAAGAGCTAGAATCGTTCTTTTTATCCCTGTCATCTTCTCCATCACTCTCTAGTTTGTATTTTGAGGCATCGCCATCATCTCCTTCCTGTTCATAAGGAAGACAAAATCATCTGTTACATCATATCAGGGACAACTGTCAATGGACAATGTAAGAAGCACTCAGCACAAACTAATATATTAGTGTATTCTGTCCACGTGAAGAAGTACAGAGAAAAAGAGAACATCAGCACAAAGCATGGATAACAATAGAAACCATTACCAAGATAGAAGACAGGAAAAACAAGAAAGCAGATTTAAACAGAAGCAAAACCAGAAGCTCCAAAGCCAAGGCTCATGAAGTGTACATAGAAGCAAACAAAGAAGTAAGAAGAAACATCAAAAGAGACAAGATGAAATATATTGATGATTTGGCAAGGGAAGCAGAGGAAGCTGCAGCCAAAGGAAATATGAGGGACCTGTACAACAACACAAAGAAGCTAACAGGGAAATATAAGCAAGCAAATGGCCTCATAAAAGATCAGAATGGAAAATTGCTTAGTAATATACAAGAACAAATGAAGAGATGGACAGAAAATTTTGAGGAACTTCTCAATAGACCGTCTCCAGCTAATCCCCCAGACATCCAGCCTGCAGAAGAGGAGCTACAAATCAACTGTGAACGACCAAGTAGAGAAGAAATAAAGAAAGCCATGAAGCTTCTGAAAGATGGAAAAGCAGCTGGTCCAGATTGCATTCCAGCAGAAGCCATCAAAACAGATATTGATACCTCTACAGAGATATTATACAAACTACTTGGCAAAGTCTGGGAGAGAGAGGAAATACCAGCAGAATGGAAGGAAGGTTATCTGGTCAAGTTGCCTAAGAAGGGAAATTTACAAGAGTGCACAAATTATAGAGGAATAATGTTACTATCAGTGCCAGGGAAAAGACAAAGATTATGAGAATAAATGCAAGAAATGATAACAAGGTTGAACTTGAAGAAACACCACTAAAAGATGTAGAATCGTACACATATCTTGGAAGTAATATAGACAAAGTTGGAGGGACAGACAGTGATATCAAAATAAGAATACAAAAAGCAAGAGGAGCTTTCATTGCATCGGGAAACATATGGAGAACAAGAGAAATCAAGTCCAACACGAAAATAAGAATCTTCAACTCAAATGTGAAGTCAGTCCTATTGTATGGCTCTGAGACATGGAGAACAACAAAAACAACAATCAAAAAGCTACAGACTTTTATAAACAGGTGCTTGCGTAGAATAGAAGGAAGATTTTGTATAGCAAACAACAAAATCACACCATCATAGGAAAGCCTCCAACTTGTTTGAGGCTCACAAAACTTACTTCATCTGAGTCTAGCTTGTATTTGGACACATCTCCATCATCATCATCCTCCTCTTCTTCTTCCTCTTCATTAACAACTTTTCCCTCTACACGTTCCGTCTTCCCATTGTCTGTCTCTGTGCTGTTTCTTAAGGTCCTGAACTTTTTCTTCTTTCTGCCAAACTGACAAAGAAATGAAAACAGAGAATAAAGATGGTAATTTAAATCTCCTAGCAACATGGGCAAACACATATTAGCAACCCCTGATGCCTGACCGGCAAAAACATGATGTATGATGTCTGCAATATGATGTTCAATTATGCAAGAACTTCACATGATACTCCAGTCATTACCTGATCCACTTCAAATCTACTGAAATCATCAATGCCATCATTCACGACCCTATAAGTAATGAGATTCTTGGCACTCATAAACAAACACATTAAATTTTGTATATATACTACTTGACAAAAGTTAAGGGCCGCCATTCAGTTTAGACAAGGTTTATAAAATTGATTGGCAAACTGTAAAGACAAGTGAAAATGTCATTAAAACTGAGCTCAGAGAAATGTGTATACATTTCTGTGTGCACTAGGTTAATTTTTTTTTAAATGTCCAAAAACTGGGTCACTTTAACCCGCACGTGAAAATTGCCATTGTTGCTGCAAAAACTCGTGGTTTTTGCAACACGCCCCACTAGTTCAAAAGTGAGTTGAATTTGAATGCACGTGGAAAATGATCATCGGTAAAGAGTGTTCACCGTTGGTATGCAATAAATCAGTATGACAAGTGGTCGAAATGATCACTGCATTAGCCATGCCACCAAGGAGAAGTCTCAGCACTGTAGACCGTGGTCGAGCCATGGCATGGATTCAGGATGGTCAATCTGTTCGTCATGTTGCAAGACGTTTAGCAGTGTCCCACTCAACCATTCAGAGACTTCTTGAGAGATTTCAAGCTACCGGACATTTGGAAAATCGACCCTGCTCACAAAGAATTATATAAACCTTGTCTAAACTGAATGGCGGCCCTTAACTTTTGTCCAGTAGTATACTTTGTTAGTTATACTTTCTGAGAACGTGTAACTAAAATATGGCAGGTGAATATCATGTTTGCTCACAATACAATGCATATTTCTCTAATAGATAAACGTTTGATCTTTACCAAAGGCTGAGGTTTTGAACCATGGACAACAATAACATACTAACACCATTTTCACTACATCATTATTTTCCTCTGTGCTCCTTACAGATCATGCAGCAACCACTACTGTTGGTGGTGGTAGTCTACCAGCAGCAGACATTCACATGCTCTTGCAGCTGTAGTTTCTGTGACAATGTGTTTTACAAGGTCAGGTTGCCAACCACATGCACGACCACATATTAGTGGCCTCATACGACATGCCTGAGAAAAACATCATTTTAAACTGAGCCAAATATTAATTTCCATGTACAAGCAAAGTTGTCAGTTTGCCTCTCAGTGAAGCATCCATTCTTCTCAATATATGAGTTGTTTCACAATAACTATTGTTGGAGTCAGCATATCAGAGACAAAATAAATATTTTATTAAGGAGTTTTGCCTCATTTTGGCAAGTGGCACTCTATTCTGCCTAAAAAATAAGTCAGTCAATTATGTTGCAGCGCGTGTCCAAATATAAAGGACCTATCATCTGGAATATGGATTTTTACATTTTAGTCACATTTTATACTAGGCATAAGTTGTTCATAAATTCAGGATAACAATAAAACATTCTCTCCCCCACCCCCCAACTAGTTCCAAGGAGTCTCTGAGGAAACGAAGAGCTGGGACACTGCTCCCTAAGGCATGTCATAGTGAATGATGTGAGGTAGTACATGGAACTGGCAAACTTATTGTGTAAAACAGACTGCCATGGAAACCACTGCTGCAAGGGCAAGGGCACATGAATGCTTTGGTGCACGCTTTCTGGAGATCAGCCGAGTGGCAGCTCCATGCTCCAAGGGATCGAAATGTGACATGCCTGAACAGTAAAGTTAGATCATGCTCATCAGCCACAGTCCATGACCGTCGCTCCATAAGGAGTTACCGTGAGGTGTAGAAGTTTGGAAGAGAGAGCACCATATTATCCTATCGGCTGTCTTCCTCTGGCCTGGTTCGATTCTAGTCCTCAAAAGATTGTCTAATGTTGTCCTCCCAGCGGACTCTGGGTCATTCTGGACATCTGAATCCCTGGCTCCTAGCTATATGCTATCTATGCTTGTCATGGTAGCCGATCTTCTCCTATTCTGCAGACATGGCAAGGTTAAACACAACGGCATTATATGTCGCCAGCCATCCCAACACCAGGATTCCCCCTGTGGCGAAATATTCTGAGAACCCAGAACTGATCACTTAAGCATGGAGGAATCAAATAAGCCCCCAGACTTAACTCTTCTCACAATGAATTTGACAGGTGTGGAGTGCTAGGAGGGGGCTTTGTACAAGACGTGATGATTCCTTTGGAGAGACCTGAACCTAAATGCCCTGCATATTTGGAAAGCCCCCATGGATGGTGTAAATGCCTAGTGACCCCCCCCCCCCCCCCAAGATTTACAATCCCTTAAATGGATGCAAGATAGGAAAGAATACCTGGGAAAGAAAATGGAGCTCATGTTTCCAAATTAACCAGTTTCAGAATGCCAAAAAAGCTAGAGGAATGTAAAGTAGACAATGCCAAGGATTCTTCAACTTGACATTCACTGTGAAAGAGTGATAGGTTCCGCAGCCCTAGTTCAACAGCAACTTGTCTACAAGTTGTTTTTTTTTTTTTAAATTTTACCTCATCATATTCATCATCAGACTCCTCTCTCTTGTTGTACTCCACAACTTCATCCCTCTCCATGTAGCCACCACCAAACCCTGTACGCTGCTCCACCCTGCCGTACTTTGGAGCATTGCACATATTGCAAGTCATACGTCGTGCCCAGTTCACATTGCCACAGCTGTATGTAAGTACATAAAAATATAATAGGAATAAATTGCAAACTGTTTTAACATTCTGGCGTCCTGAATAAAACATTTAAGCAAATTTCTTGTACGCTTCTTACAGCACCATACAATTAACAGCAGAAAGCCCTACTGATGGTATATACTGGGCGAAATGTGACATCGTTCCTAACATAACAGACAAAATGAAACACATGCATGGAACCTCATAACAATATAAAAAAAGCCCTACCTAGAATAATGTCAGCCCTCTCCTAACACAACAGACAAAATGAAACACATGCATGGAACCTCATAACAATATAAGAAAAGCCTTACCTAGAATAATGTCAGCCCAAGAGTTAACGTAACAGACAAACCGAGATATCATTATTCATCATCATCACCCTTTAGCCCCCCAAGAAGCATAGGCCTTCAACAAACTTATACCAAGTCTTCCTGTCCCGTGCCATCAGCTCAAGGTTTTCTATGTTCCATGTTTTCATCATCTCTTTCATTTCTATTTCCTGTTCTCTTCTCTCTGTGTTTTTCTGTCTTCCTCTGCCCCTCTTACCCTGAGGATTCCAGAACAAAGAGTGCCTTGTAATGCAATCAACAGGTTTCATCAATGTGTGTTCTATCAAACTTCAGCATCTATTTCTCATCTCTTGTTCCACTGCTACTTGTCTAATTCTTGTCATTAGTTCCACACTGGTGATCTTGCCGTACCATTCCAATCCTTCTATCAAAACAAGTCACCCACATGGAAACTCATAACTAAAACAATATACAAGACACCCCACTGAAGGTGTATACAAGACACCCCACTGAAGGTGTATACAAGACACCCCACTGAAGGTGTATACAAGACACCCCACTGAAGGTGTATACAAGACACCCCACTGAAGGTGTATACAAGACACCCCACTGAAGGTGTATACAAGACACCCCACTGAAGGTGTATACAAGACACCCCACTGAAGGTGTATACAAGTCACCCCACTGAAGGTGTATACAAGTCACCCCACTGAAGGTGTATACAAGTTACCCCACTGAAGGTGTATACTAATATAAAAAGGTCATGGTAGTCCCGTAGCAGATACTGCTGCAGTGGATTGAAGTTTGACAGATGACTATACTAGGTCTCAACTGTACGGGGGTGGGGTGACCAATGCCCTTTGTGCTGCCTTTGACTTCCTCAAGAGCAGAGTCAGGTATACAGTTATAGCTGGGGAGACTGCAATGTGGCGCTACCTGGTTCTGAACCTGGTAACTGCCCCAGAGAAGCAAATCAAGACTCTAGTATCAAATAGACATTTTGTTTAAACCACTCCCGAATGTTGAGAACAATGGAAGTGACCTGTGCCTCTCAACGTCTGAGAAGGCATGGTCCCAGCAGCTGTTACACTGCAACCACAGCTTTACTATTTCAGAATGGCAGCATGTGTGAATGGTTTCAGTGATGCCAGTACAAGATAAAGCAAAATTACCACCAAGACACGTTATAGAAACACTCACAACACCAGACAACAGAAAATAAAGCTATAATAACAAGACAGTAAAGATCAAACTCAATACACCAATTACAATCTTCAACTCAAATGTCAGGTCAGTTCTAATGTATGGCTTGGAAACATGGAGAACAGCAAAAACAAACAACTAAGAAGATTTTATAAATGGGAACTTGGGCAGAATATGACAATTAAAATGGTACGACAAGATCCACAAAGTGCAATTTGTGAAAAGAACCAGGCGTACCACTAGGTAAAAAGAAGTGAGGAAAAGACATTGGTGGTGGATAGGAGATACAATTAAGAAACCAGCTTATAGCAACACCAGGCAGACTTTGTCCTGGAATCTCCACAGTAACAGGGAGACACAGAAACACATGGAAAAGAGAGATGGAGACACATAACAGAAAGATAAAGAAGACAGAAAAATCAAGAATTATGTTCCACAGGGAGCCAAAAGGCAAAGTATAAGACTAGGCATTTTATAAATTTAAACATTGTCCAAGCAACAATCTCACTGCAAGAAAGAGTACAGCATGTCAGTTCAGAGAACTCCACATCTCAGAAAAAAGGTTCTTAGCCAATATTTGTTTCCCCCCAAACAAAGATGTTGAATCTCTTCCCTCTCACAGCAAAGTTGTCATGTTCTAGGTTTGCAACCTGGCTGCGTTTTGCTATATTCTACCATACTGTAATGTGCACCTGACTCTTGATTAGGGACATCAAAGGCAGCAAGGAAGGGAACAAGTTACCCCACCTCATACAGCTGCACCTAGTACAGAAAGTCTCTAACACTTCACTCCCCTCTGGCAGTAATTGCTGTGGGACTACCTAACCTAATAATGGAACACATGCCAAGTTGGATCTATAAATAAATACATATAAAGTTTCTGCATTTAACCAGAACTTACACAACTACTTCCACAATTACTTGTATGGTCATTGTTTCACTCTATCTTCTACAATTTCTAAGCATCATGTTTGACTACTGTCTGTACCTTGTTCAGTGTATGGCTATTTCTATGATGTTCAAACAAACCAACTGTGTCCCCACCTACTAATCTTTTCCCTAAAACATCCCAACATGTTTTGCTTAGACTGTCACTGCTTTCTGCTTTATTGCAGGCCCACTTGTCACTCGGTTTAGTACAAATAAGACGATGACTACAGTACATTTGCAAACACAAATCTGCTCACTGAGTAGTAAAGCTTTGAACAAGTGAAACAATGAGAGCAGACAATGGAGCAAACAGTGAGTGAGGAAACAATTCAAGTTAAACACAATGAGTGAGGAATCAAAACAGGTTTTAAAAAATGAGTGAAGAAACAAATCAGGTTAAAACAAATAGTGAAGAAACAAATCAGGTTAAAACAAATAGTGAAGAAACAATACAAATTAAAAACAATGAGTGAGGAAACAATTCAAGTTAAACACAATGAGTGAGGAATCAAAACAGGTTTTAAAAAATGAGAAGAAACAAATCAGGTTAAAACAAATAGTGAAGAAACAATACAAGTTAAAAACAACAGGCAGGTGAAGTAGTAATCTGTGGGAACAAAACAATGAGTGTCACCTTTTACACTGCCAGTCTTCTGCACTAAAAAGCCCCTTGCTCTTCTCGGCAAGCTGCTTGCCAATTTCTGTGCCTCCTTTTTTGAAAACTGTTCCTTCTTTCCGACCTGGAACAAGAGCCTTAAGTTATATATTACTGCAGGCAGAAAAAGTACACACTTTTGTAGTTCAGTAATACATTAATGAATCCACCAATATCTTCTTCTTCCTCGTTCCTCCTAAAAAGGACGTTGGTTGCGTTGTGTCCGTTTACAGCGAAGCTGCGATATTTGCACCTTTTGGCCGACACATCCCAACTTCAGCACTGCATTTTTTAGGACCGGGTTTGCCTCCCCTCTTCGATCCCTACTCTCTTGGCCAGATTGCAGTGATGCAGCCTGTTTCCAGGACCACCACTTGGAGGTGGAGTAGGGTCTTGGTCAGCTCTGGTTCACTGACCCTGACGCAAGCAGTCAAGCTATGAGTTGCTGACTGCATTCATCTTGTTTGCTGCGTCTTCGATCCCAATCCACCAATATAAACCAAATACTCTGTGTGGCCAGATAAACTAGTCATCACTGTCTGTTTAAGCTTGTCAGGAGCATGGGACCATCACAGCTTATGGCTTCCTTACAGGAAGTTTGCATCAAATTGTTTCATGTGCTCTAGTAGTCATGGTTTCTGTAGCTAGCAATTTTTTTAAACATGATGACGTCTGCCTGCCCCATGCAGACAAACTAGTACTACAGTAACACTCAATCAAAATGGTATTATCACCACCACCACTTCCTTGTCCACCCTTAACAGAACATGGAGGCACCACCTTTAGCAAGCGTGCACCAAAGAATTTATTTGCTGTTGTAGCAATGGTATCTGCAGCAATATGTTTGACATGATGAAGGTGTCAGCATCATGAACTGCCTTCCATCATTCACGTCTTACGGCATACCCAAGATTAGTGGTAGTCCTATTCTTTCCATCTGCTCGGAGACCCCTAAAGAACTACACACAGGTCACAATGGTAAATATGTCAGTCAGTTCATTTGTTCTGTCCACAAATATATCAGGCTTTAATATTTTAGGAGAATTAATAAAAAATAAATAAACACACAACTAGAAATGTTCATTTACCCTATACACAATACAGATAATGTCAGTAAGCAAATAAGCAAACGGGAGCCGTGGTAGCACAGTGGTTAGTGCACTGGCTTCCTAGCTCAGTGGTCCATGGTTCGATCCCCAGTTGAGGTGGGATTTTTTAGACTACAAACGGCTCCGGGGTTGACCCAGCCTCATGAATTGGGTACCAGAACAACTCTGGGAAGGTTAAGGCGGCCGGTGTGATGCTGACCACATCACCCCTAGTGTGCCGATGGTCAAGACAATACGGGCCTAACACCGTATTCCCAATATGCCTCAATAGGCGTGTAACGGGATCCTTTACCTAAATAAGCAAACAGCAGCAATTTAATACACTGTCTAATAACACAAGCAATATATATCCTAAGTGTAATCCATCAGAGGTAGAACATTAATTTTTTTCCCATTAACTAAAACTTAAAAAAAAATCTCTAAATATGTAGAGATTTAATTCACATTACGTATGTCCTCCTTGTTTATATCAAACATACTAAGAGTTTAAAGCAGTGCATTCTAATCATCATCATCATCATCATAACCCTCCACTGCCAAAGGAGCATAGGCCTACAACAAACACATGCCAAGTCCTCCTGTCACGTGCCATCATCTCAAGTTCTTTCCACGTTCTCATCATTTTCACTTCTGTTTCCAGCTCTCTTCTCCATGTGCTTCTTGGTCTACCTCTGCCTCTCTTGCCCTGGGGGTTCCAGGACTGCCTTGTAATGCTATCAACAGGTTTCCTCAGTGTGTGTCCTATCCATCGCCATCGTCTTCTTCTCATCTCTTGTTCCACTGGCACTTGTCTAGTTCTTGTCATCAGTTCCACCTGTGTGTTACCGGGGCCCAAAAGGGGAGCAAAGAATAGTAACCACTGTTCCCTACCATGCATGTCGTAAAAAATGACTAAGGAGGGTTGGGCATGGGGCTGGTTACCCCATCCTGTAAAAAAATTTAAACCACAAAAAACTTGAACAAACCTGGACAAGTCAATTAAGGAAAATAAAACACAGTCATCCAAGACAGGGGAAGGTCCTCTCGCAGGGAGGCGTATGATGCAACACAGAGAAAGCTGAAAGGAGTCTGTGTTACTGACTAACCTTCTTTCTTCTAGAACCTCCAGATTTGGCACTTGGAATGTTCGGACATTGAACGAACAAGGGAAAGCGGAACAAGTAGCAGCAGAAATGAGGGAATATAAAATCGAGGTTCTGGGACTGTGTGAAACAAAGTGGAAGGGGGTAGACAAGAAGAAACTCATCACAGGTGAATTGGTGCTGTCCTCGGGACATGAAGACGAAAGTTCACACCAAAGTGAAGGGGTAGCTCTTATGTTATCTAAAGAAGCACAGAAAGCACTCATTGAATGGGAAGCCATTGGACCCGGAATAATAACAGCTACTTTTAAAACAGCTAAACAGAAAATAAATGTAAATGTCATCCAATATTATGCACCAACTAATGACAAAGAAGAGTCTGTGAAAGAAGCTTTTTTTTACTAGACTGCAGGAAATTATGGAGAAAGTAAAAAGAAGAGACATCACAATTTTGATGGGTGACATGAATGCAAAGATAGGTACAGTCAACACCGGCTTTGAAGAAGTCATGGGAAAACATGGGCTAGGAATAATGAATGAAAATGGGGAACCATTCTCAAACTTCTGTGCTTCAAATCAACTGGCTATAGGAGGAAGCATGTTTCCACATAAGAGAATACACAAGGCAACATGTATATCACCGGACCATAGAACAGAAAATCAGATTGATCATTTATGCATAAACAAGAAATTTAGATCATCATTGCAGGATGTAAAGGTATATAGAGGAGCAGATGTGGCATCAGATCACCACCTTCTGATAGCCAAAGTAAAAATGAAACTCAAGAGATATGCAACAATACAAAGTTATAGACAACAATTTAATGTAGGACATCTAAGAAATTAAGAAACAAGAGACAAATTTGCAATCACAATATCCAACAAATTCCAAGTGCTCCAACAGCTGGAAGATGTAGTGAAAACAGAAGACTATTGGCAGCAAATCAAAACGGTATGGAATGAGACGTGAAGAAATACTGGGGAATAGGGAACAACAACAAAAAGCACGGATAACAACGGAAACCATCATTAAGATAAAAGACAGGAAAAACAAGAAAGCATATTTAAACACAAGCAAAACCAGAAGTTCCAAAGCAAAGGCTCAAGAAGTGTACACAGAAGCAAACAAAGAAGTATCAAAAGAGACAAGAGGAAGTATATTGAGGAGTTGGCAAGAGAGGCAGAAGATGCTGCAGCCAAAGGGAATATGAGAGAACTGTATAACAGCACAAAGAAGCTAACAGGGAAATACAAGCAAACAAGCTGCCTCATAAAAGACAAGAATGGAAAACTGCTCAGCAGTATGCAAGAGCAAATGAAGAGGTGGACAGAATATTTTGAGGACCTTCTCAATAGACCAGCTCCACAAAACCCCCTGAACATCCAGCCAGCAGAAGAGCTACAAATTAACTGTGAAAGACCAACGAAGGAAAAAATAAAGAAAGCCATAAAGCTTCTAAGAGATGGAAAAGCAGCTGGACCAGATGGCATTCCAGCAGAGGCCATCAAAGCAGATATCGACACGGCTACAGAGATGTTATATAAATTACTTGGTAAAGTCTGGGAAAAGGAAGAGATACTAGCAGAATGGAAGGAAGGATATCTGGTTAAGTTGCCTAAGAAGGGAAATTTACAAGAGTGCACAAATTATAGAGGAATAATGTTTCTATCAGTGCCAGGAAAAGTATTAAACAGGATTATCCTCGAGAGATTAAAAGAGTCCATAGACAAGAAACTGAGAGATGAACAAGCAGGTTTTCGACAAAACAGTGCATTCTAATGGTGAATTTTTTTAAAAAATGTTTAACAGATCTCTGCTCTCTGAAAAAGTTTAAGAAAATTATGCAAGCAGAACCCACGGGCAAGAGAAGCTGTTATTCTTGTCAGTGTTATCAGTGAATGCATATTTTTTTTAATTATTTGTTACATTTTATCAATTTAAGACGAAAATCTTACTTTTACCACATTTATTGCATTCTGGTCTCCTTGCAAAGTTGACATTTCCACATCTGTCAAAACAAAATAACATACATCATTTCACTATGCTGTAGACTTAAACAAAAAAAAAAAAACAGCTACAGTTAAACTCTAGAAACTCAATTAATAAAAAGTTTGGTGGACACAAAATGTCCACCAAACATTTTCAAGACTGCTTTATATAGTGTTAAATGTATTCTGGAGAATTCCCATCATGAGTGATGTTGATTATTCTTCTACTATTTACTCTGTGGCCACTGATGTACTTTCTGCAACTCTTTATCACTCTTGACTACTGAAAATACTGTGTCACTGAAATAATGTTGATTATTTACATTCTGTCCTTCAACTCTTACGTCTAAAATATTTTCTATTAACACATTAACTACCGCAAGCCGGTGGGACTGGCTTTTGAAATCCTATCATTTGGACCGCGAGCCGCTCAGAGCGTCAATCTAATTTTAGTAATAAAACGAATGAAAAATGTACTTAAACACTTTCTGATCTGGTTCGAGATTTTAAGTTGCCACCGGAAAACAAATTCCCAAAGCATGGTTGTTGTAGAACACTGGAAAATTGATATTATGTTCATATTTTTCAGCGTTTTGGGTTAGTTAACAAATCGTGTAAAACTGTTTACAGTGGCAACTAGTGATAGGACCACAAAAAATGTGTGTACATCTCGTCTAACGGCTGAATCGGCTAGAAACTTGTTTTAACAATTGACTGATAGATCTAGCGACGAGGATAAGAATGAAAATGGTGTGCACATTGTTTGAAATAGTGATTTTGATAGAGATGGGGCGCAAGCAGTTATAATTGTGAAAATATTGCAAGTCCTCAGCCATCGGACAGCCGTTAAATAGCAACAACTAATATTAGAGTTACAAATGGTGCGTATTGTAATAGTACATTCATTTATCTTTAAAATGACATGTAATTCATAAAAATATGTAAACAATTATGAAAACTACAGCTTACTTTGTGCAAACACCTACTGGATGAAAAAGGGAAAAAAATTGTATTCGGCCACAGTGTGTTTTTCAATTCGGTAGTTAATGTGTTAATAACCAGTAATGAAGACATTTTAGCCGCCTATAAGCATCAAAAGACAGTCTCTTTTGGAATCCTAAGGATAGAAGAAATATAAGGACACACAGCTGGTCTCCAAGAAGCATGCAGTAAAGAATTAATGTGCTCATGCGGTGGTACTTTATGTAGTAACTAGTTTTAGATGATGATATTGCCAGTACCATGCACAACCTCATACTTGCCACCTCTTACAACATTCCTGGGGGTGAAGTAGCCCTATTTTTGTCTCCTTAGACTCTGGGAACTATACGTATCTACCATCAGGGAAGGATATAATAAATCTTTATCGTCTCTAAGCCTGAACTATTGTGTTAAACTAAGGCAGATGTCACATATGTTGATGTTACTCTATATGTTCTATCATTGTTTTACTATAGCTGGCCATCTTTTTATCATCCAGCCTGGCTCAGTCAATTCTCATCCTTATCATCATCCTCATCATCAATACCCTTCAGCTCCTCATGGAACAAAGGCCTTCAACAAATACCCTCCAAGCTCTCTAGTCCTGTGCCATCCACTCATAGTCGTTTTGTAAATTGTCTTTGCTTGTGTACTTTGTTGTACAATAGTGGCAAGATCTTTTGCTTTTTCTGCAAAGCAGCTTCTCTGGAGTCTAAACTGTCCTGCCTTCTGCAAAGGCCTAAATATTCTGGTATTCCAATCACATGAATAACTACCTCTTGTAAACTATTTAAGGACCTACTTTGTTTTTTTGTGTGCAACGGATCAGCCCCATTCTTCAGTCTGTCACAATCAATATTTATATATTGCAGCTTTTTTTTTTCCCATGCGAGTATAATGCAGCCACTTTGACAGAATAATAAAATCTTACTGCACTTTGGTAACAATTCTAAGCATGAAACAAATAAACACAAAAGTCACATTTGTCATGCCCTTGTTGATTCTTCACAGTAGGATATCTAACTGTTGAAGAATGAAAACACATACACTGGAATTGCCTAGTAGTGTTTCTGAAATAGTGTCCAATCAGATTCACGCATTTTGTGCAGTGTCGCAGACAATGCGATGCCTAACTTGCAAGGGAAATATGGTAGTGACCATATTTGTGTTAGGACTGCATCGTTTCAGTAGAAGTATAATAAAACTGATGGACATATTGAAATTCTACTTAATTCTTTTCTTCAAGGAGGAAATAACGTATATGTGGATATATTAGAAAGTGTAATGTGTGCTGTATTTTTGGAGATAATAGCAAGTAAATGTGTCAAGTTGTTAGCAAATAGATCTAAAGTTCACTTTTGCAAAGCATAGCGAATCGAAGGCTGAACAGATTTGGAAAAACTATGTATTGGAAAGAAAGCTACACTTCTGCTAGATAAAAAGAGATAAGAATGGAAACAATAGCTGTTGTAGGAGATGAGCACGACGAAGAACCATGGGGAATGAAATGCACAAATGACCAAAATGTACCAGTTCAGCAAAATAAAATCTCACATGTCGCAGTTCTAACTTACGCCGGATGCAAGGCTATTTAAGCCGCGCTAAATTGGAATGTGGACACACACACACGAAATCAGTTTTGCATGACGGACAGAGGAAAGAGTTGTCACGACTTCTATCACTATTTGTGTATTGTGGCAGCCTGCCTTGACCAAGTCAATTGTCCAGGGTTCGATTCATGTCATAAGATCAAACTAGATCTACATCAAGGAACTCTGTAGTGGGAACTCCTAGTGTTATCCTGCCTAATTGTCAAAGAGCACTGCAGTGGGACCACTCATATTCACTGTTAACTCTAGTGTTTGAGGAACATCAGTGGGACAACTCATATTCACTGTTAACTCTAGTGTTTGAGGAACATCAGTGAAGAGTTTCATCATCGTGTGTAACCCTATCAACTCTGATCTGGGACATTGCAATCTAGCAGCCCAAGAGACTTTTTTAAGATAAGTTCAACATCATATGAACTACTGTTGAAATTTAAGTGTGAGTTGTCAGTGAAGAAACTTTATAGAATCAAAGAACAGTTTGCATTGCAGGAAATCTGTTATTCCAGTGACACTTTATTAGTGTAAATATAATTGGAAACTGTGAATTATTGTGTAATATATCATCACATAAAACTTTCTTATTCATTCTGAAGACAAGAAGAAAAGAAATTACTTACAAATAAATTGATTCATTAATTGTACCTTGGAACTTTGTAAATTCCTTTTTGTTCAATTTTGAATTGGAATTACATTACTGTGTAAGCACTACATCACTATTTGGACAAGAGTACTTTACAGCCTGACTTTAACCTGTGCCATCCATACATCACTGCTCTTTTCTGAGACTGGGGTATTTCTTTTAGTCCAGAATTCTTGTCTGGCACTATCACCTGGTATCATCTAGATACACCTATATTTACCATCTCGTCACACTAACTACACCCTTCAATCAATACCCTTTAGCTCCCCAAGTACCACAGGCCTTCAACAAACACTTGACAAGTCTTCTCATCCCGCACCATCCGCCCAAGCTCTTTCCATGCCCTTCTCATCACTTTAACCTCTGCATCCAGCCCTCCCCTCCAAGCGCTTCCTGGTCCACCTCCACCTCTTTCCCTGCAGACCCCAGAACAAGGACTGCCCTGCAACGCCTTCAACAGATCTCAATGCATGTCCCACCCATCACCAGCATCTTCCCCTCAACTCTTGTTTCACTGGCACTTGTCTGGCTCCTGTCATCAATTCCACACTTATGACCTTGTCATACCATTTCAGTCCCTCTATTCTACGCAAGCACCCACCATTTATAAAAGTCTGTAGCTTAGTTGCTGCTTCTGTTGCTCTTCATGCTTCAGAGCCACACAATAGGAATGACTTGACATTTGAGTTGAAGACTCCTATTTTCGGGCTGGACCCGATCTCTCCCGCTCTCCACATGTTTCCCAACGCAACGAAAGTCCCTCTTGCCCCCTGTATTCCCATTTTAACATCACTGTCTGTCCCTCCAACTCTGTCCACACTACTGCCAAGATATGTGTAGGACTCCACATCCTCCAGCAGCGTCTCCCCAAGTCCAACCCTGCTATCACCTCTTGCATTTACACTCATAATCTCTGTCTTTTCCCTGTGTATCTTTAGGCCACCTGCCGTGACTTCCCATCGAGAATTTTCACCTTCTCTTGCATCTGATTATGGTTATAGGACAGAAGAGCCAAGTCATCTGCTAAATCCAGATCCTCAAGCTGTTTAGTCAGACTCCACCGGATTCCATTTCTGTTGTGTGACATCGATGTTTTCACAACCCAATCTATTGCTAGTAAGAAAAGAAATGGAGACAAGAGGCATCCCTGTCCCACTCCCGCTCCAATCCCAAATGGCTCCATAAGTTGTCCCTCATGAAGAACTCTGCATGTCATGTCCCCACAGGTCCTCCCTATTAAGTTAATGATCCCCATGGGAACTCCACAATGCCTCATCAACTTCCAAAGTGACTGTCCACACTGTCAAATGCCATCTCACAGTCCACGAATCTGATGTACAGCAGTGAATTCCATTCCAGACTTTGTTCAACTATTATTCTCAATGTGACTGTCTGGTCTGTACAGGATCTGTTTTGTCGAAAACCTGCCCACCCATCTCCCAGCCGCCTGTCCATGGACTCTTCCAATCTGTCAAGGACGATTCTGTTTAATACCCTTCCTGGCACTGATAGCAACATCCTTCCTAACTTACACCCTTAAATGTTTATAAATTTATATCTCGTTTATCTAGACTCACGCTTGAATATCTTATATGAGTCATTGGGTAGGATTTCAGAAAAGTAGATGCATGCCGTCATGTTGGGCAAGTGGCTATCAATAGATGCACCATGTTACTTCTAATCAATATAGTTCACTATCATCCTTTTGCTTCGAGTTATTATAGAATGAGAGAATACTATACATCATGCAACCATGGTTGAATGAGAATTTGAGGCATGAATCGATGGCAGGCTGTTAAGTCTTGTGTGCGCAAACGCTGTTTTTTTTGCAGTCATTTTTATTGTTGTGCATGCGTATGCATCGGCAGAGAAATGTTCTGATTTCTCACGATGCAGAGTAATGGAGAAAAGTGTGTGTTCTTGCATTTCTGTATCAGGTAGGGCTTCATTATGGATCAATACGAATATCTGAAGTGTAAGAAAAAGAATGAGTCTCACTGAATGGAAACAAGGCAGTGATAGCTTCATATGGATTTACAGAGTTCCTGGGCTGAATGTTCATAATGTGGAGGGCAAAAAAAAGAGAGCTGTGTGTGCAAGGGTAACAGTGGGGGTGGGTGGGGGGAGGGGGATGTCACTGTACAAACTACCAGTTTTTGGCAGAATTCAGGTGGAGAAAATTTCAAGCTTTTTTTTTTTTTTTAAAGAAAGAATTAAAAAAGGTCAACACGCCATTAACAAAGGATTTGGAGAAGGATGAATAGGCCTAAGCAGTAAGTTGGTATTTTCTTGTTTGTCTATGTCAGTAGCAATAATTCATACGCATGCATCACTTTTAGCACACTGCCTGAGTAGCTATCTCAATATGTTTGCTGTGTTGCTTTGACAAATTACAACACAACCTCAGTCTAATATATTAACCATAACCTTAAAACTCAACATCCTGTTTAAAGCTGTTTCCATTAAAAAAAATTGTCTCTAACATGAAGCTGGATGTTAATTTCAAAACAGGGTGTTGGGTTCAGGTTAGTTTTAGAGGCTATTTTGTAATTAATCGAAGCTACATGGCAGACATATCAATAGCCACTCGGGTAACATGGAGGCGTGTCTACTTTTCTTATTTTCTACGGAATCAGTTAGCCTATGCACAATTTACATTTGCCTGCTTGATTTATTTTGTTGCCTTCTATGAATGTATCCTGCAAAACAACTAGGCTATACACAGAAATGTAAACGTAGTTATTCTGAAACAATATCAAATGAAGATCACTGAAGTGTGTCATGGTAGGGACCCTCCACTCAACTGGACACCATGCATCCAAGTTACACAGAACAACTTTATGACTGGCCCATTACTTGCGCTTTCACAAGGAAAGAACAAGCAAATTATTGTACTGGTCATTTTTTAAACTCCAGACAATGAGATAAGTATGCAAATAATTTTTACTTTAGATTCAAATATAAACATGTGCACACTGGGATTAGGCCTTGGGCCTACATTTTTCGAAGAAAGCAAAAAAAAAAGGTCAGAAATGTTTTTAAAATTTGCTAGTTAATTTCGTTACAATGAAGGTTAAATTATTGCGGCATTTCATCCTTAGTCGATTACTACGGTATCTGTATCTCAATGGCATTAGTGATTTTGATAATTTTGTCAGTAACTATGCATCGGGGCACTCCATAGGGTAGTTGAGTAGGCCTTCACTCGTTTCTTTTTCGTGTTTTTATTTTTGAGTAGGGCCTAGTGTATAAAGAATAATCGCTATATACTTTCATATGAAGTTTTAATTACTAACTTAGTATCTGGACAAATCCAATCCCCTTCGTTTGGCTTGAACCGTTCTTTAGAAGACATGCTCCAATTGCACTAATTGAACAATTTTCTTTTAATTTCACAGTCCTCTCGTTGCGTAAGTTGAGCAAAATTGTTGCCCCTATTATTCCAGAAATGCCAGATATTTGTCTTGCTTCCTGCCAAAGAACTTTAAAAGATTGCCAAATACATTAAATATCAAATAACGCCAAAAATATCAGAACAGCTATAAAAATGGGTCTATGATTTATTGCTTAAATTGGCAATTTACATTTAAGAAACCTTTGATTTTTTTAAGTGCTGGTTGGTAAAGTATTAAATGAACATGAATTTTATTATAAAATTTGATATGTTGCAATTTTCGTTTGTCCCGTGTCCTGTGAGCCACATGGAGCGGCGAGCACTGTTCATAATTAACCTTTCATAAAGACCACATTATATGAACTATTCATAAATATAGTAACATATGTAATTAAGCATCAGCATTTCCAACCGGCGAAACTAAATTTTACATTTAAAAACAAACAGACAGAAAAGACAAAATTAATATTGCTTAACCATGTGACTGTATCCTGGCTATATGTAAATTTGTTACCCGGTGAATGATAAGTCTGTGAGGGTGAAAGTCAATTAAATATCTGGTAAAGTCCGTTATATAACTAGAACCACCAGGCCTTTACACCCCTCCACTTTAATATTATTCTTGTTCATAGTTTCTTCTTGATTTTGTTTGTTTATTTTTTATTTTATTATTTAACGTATAGGCCTAAGCACAATTGTGAGTATCCCTATTTTCAAATGTGATGCCACTTTCTCATGTCGGCAGTTGTTCATATTATTTGGAATTGAAAACAATATATATCCTAATTATAACCCATCAGAGGTTGAACGGGATTTCTGTTTATCTTCATTAATTTAAAAAAAAATAAGTCTGTGAATACAATGTGCTTTTCAAATGAAACACTCTACCTTCATCTGCCCTGCCAACTCGCAAAACAATAATTTAAAAAACACTTTCCTCTTTGCATTACTGTCGCCACGGCAGTTTGCCAGCGATCTTTTAGTTATTTCCCCTTTTTCGCCGACCGCGCTATTTATAGCCCACTTGACAGAGGTCACGTGGTCAACTTCCTTCTGGGAAAAACATGTGGCGATGTTTACTTTTGATAGGGCTTAATTAATGCTTTTAGGCTACTTTATTATTATAAATACCGGCTTTAATTTTGCGTAAAGCTAGACTAGAAATGTTAGAGTAAATTTTAGAACAAGAAGAAACATTTTATCACAATTAGAACAGAAGATATAATAGTCTGAAATAGTGTAAAATTTACGTTTTTTATATATTTTGTTATGGTTTGTTTATAATGCAATTTTCACTAAATCGGTCACAATCAACATGCATAACAAATTACAGAAATCAAAAGTAGAAAACCTGCAGAAAATGGATATCAAAGTTTTGTTTTGGTTTCATGCGTCAAACATTAATTATTGAAACATTAAATTGCAAGTCCACATTTATTACCTTAAAATAACACACCCAATTGTCCCCAAAAACATAAGAGCTAACAATTATCTCAATCATACATCACGATGGTCATGTAAAAATGAGTATGGTCATGAGTAAAACGAAATGTTCAATTTAATAGATAAATAGGTGTATTTAATAAATACATCTGTTAAATGATTTCCACACTCTGTTAATTCTGTCAATCTCAAGCAACAACTGCCATAATTTGCTCTAGCCCCAAAATTTCGCTCAATTATCATTCACACTTCCTTTTTTTTATAGGATGAATCTGTACATTCACAGATGGAGAAATTTGTAACAAATGAGTTTCCATTATAAATTTTAATTGTGAAGTTATATTTTTAATACCGCTGGGGCGTCTTTCAATTTTCAATCTTCTCTGTTTTCTCTCCTGTGCCCACGTAAGACCTACTGTTTCCTTCATGGCTATTGCTAATTCTTTGGATATTCTAACTCTTCTTTCAATGCCTGCTTTCCTGCAAATTTCCTGACGTGACGTTTCTGAACAGCGTTGTAGTTCATGTGCCTGCTGCAGGTCTAATGAATCAGTTGATGTTCTAGCAATATGTTTTCTAACAGTGTGGAGCAATTGAGATCGCTTACGTTTTGTTGGCGTTCTGGTGACTGATGTTTCTCTTCTATGTTTAATTAGTTTTTGTAGTACAATAGGCTGTCTTCTGGTTTTGCATTTTATGATATTACTTTTTGCTGTTTCTAGTTTTTTTTTCTAACAATGGATGTGAATAGGGGTTCTTCCTTTTGTGTTAGTGGTTGCGAAGGTGGCTTAGCAAGTAACTGTTGTACTGTGATGTCGCTTATGAAGACAGCCGAGGTGGATGTACTTGTCGTATGTATAACTGACTTGGTAGGTGTAGATGTGGCAACAAAAACTGGCATGCTAGGGTGAGTAGTGTTATCCACCTCCAAATGAATAATGGTATCGCCTTTAATGTGAGCTGACACATCAACCTCCAGTTGAACAATATCATCACTAATGTGGGCAGGCACATCAACCTCCTACTGTACAGAGCTATCCTGACTACAGCTAATTGACTGACTACAAACTAACTGACTGACTACAGCTAAATGACTGACTAGACATGGAGGGGTCAGACAGAACATCACATGGGGATAGATCAGCTTTTTGTTTTTAAAACACCAAAAGATGTCTTTGCAACATAATTGCACAGTTGACATTCATTTATAGTTAAATTATGGTTTTAGTCTTTCCAGCTGTGCTGACTGTTTTCCGATAGTAACTTGGCTGTTTCAAGACACTTCTCATTATGCCTCCTTTTTGAGTTTTGTATTCGTAAGTAACACTTCTTACAAAATATAGTCGAATGCTGTGTGGGTTTATCATCTGATACGTTAATTCCAAACACAAAGAACAGATCATTAACGTAATTAGAACAGTTCAGTGCTTTCTGAATTGAACGTGTTGTTTTGGAAGTTAATGCTCTCTTGCCACAGGCTCTGCACAGTGCACTGGCACAATTCATATGATGCAAAACAGTATGTTCCATTTCGTTGTTATGTAGTATAGTTTACTTGTGTATGTAGAAAGATAGAGGAATATTTGGGACTATCAAGAATAACACCAGGATGTAGAATGCTTTATCTGTGAATGAAAGAAGATATACAAACAGTTACTTAGAATTCTTTGGCAGCCGTCGTGTGCACAGGATTGTCTACCAAAGAACACTAATGGAACAGTCCTTATCTCACACACAATTAAAAAAAAAAATTCATATTATAAATACAAGATTAACAAGACTTGAAAGATAGAACAAAGTATGTGGAAGTAATCTATCTATAGATTTACATGTTTTCTGACGCTTATATACGTAGCTAAATATCATTATAAATTAATGAAAATGCAAAAACAGATGGTGCTTTACAAAAAGTTATTTTTGTACAACCTTATTTAAGATTTGTGAGTATCAGGAATGCGTTTACAGTAATTTAAATGCTATAAAATCTGGTGACAATATGCTTGTTCTTGTAATGCCAAACTCACGAAATTGACTACCACACATTCTCAAGATATGAAACCAAAAAAAAAAAAAGTATGTGGAAATAATTATTATCTTCCCTTCGAGAAGTCTTTATAATTATAAACTCAAACGAATGGGCCGATTTTTAGATATTAAATTAATAAAAAGATTACTTATTTTATGAATTTCCTCAAATGATGACGCTGTTTTCAAAAGTCTGTAACTCCGTCAAAACTAATTTCAAACAAATAAAAATGCAATCAAAAATAGAGCAGAGAACAAAGTTATAGTACACAAAAGAATTTTAGCGCTGCGTTTATCCAGAACGAGTGTGTAATGATTTATATTTTACAGATTTTACACACACAACAGCTGATTTTCCCCGCCAAAAACTTAAATAGTCTTTTACGGTGCACACGAAAATTTTATACCCGGTGTCAGAATTCCGGTCACCGAAACTAAAAGAGCGCTCTGGTATAGGGCACAAACAGCCGTGTCGCCCATCCCCATACCAATAACTCGTTTTAAAAAAATGTAACTGTTAAGGTCATAAGGGAAGTAATCCTTGGTATACTGGTTGGACAGAGTGAATTTTGGGATGCGTCACTTGTAGGCTTGATTAGCTGGGAATTGTTTAAACAAATGTATGATAGAAGACAGAGAGTACAGAAAAGCATCGTGAACGCTAAACATCTCAAATGTTGAGATGAATTCATTCTGTATTGTTTTGAGCTGTGAATAGCTCTCGCGGCGAGTCCGTGAACGGATTATTTACGGAGCTGTGTTGAACAGCCGAGTCTCGTGACTGTTTGAGTGGGAGATAGGTGATCCCGTGCAGTCTGTTCTGGGCGTTAGAAAGGGAAGGAGTTAGCCCTGTGTCTTGAATAGTGTTTGTGGCTGCGCAGCGCATTATGAAGACGTCTAGCTGTGTTTTTCACTATGTGTTTATGGGATATTTTGCAACTGTAGGATAGTCCCTTTGAATAATTGGTGTTTGATTATGAGGAGCAGATAGTATGTACTTTCATATTTATAACTGCGTGTGGTGGATTTGGTGTTATTATTGTTATTATTTAATGTTATTTGTTTACCAAGTGAGGTCAGCTGTGTTGGTCCCTGAGTTTAGTAGTTGATGGTTAAGTATTTCAGAGAACCTATCTGCTACCACCCCTATGATCTCACTTGGCTCAAAATATTTACTTATTAGTTATGTGACTACGTCTAAATGTCTAGGGTAATGAATATATAATGTAGTGTAAGACAAATCGATACAAATACACTTTAATTCTAATACATAGATAGGACTGGGTCAATACAACAACCATATACAGACTAACACTCTATGATATATCTTATAGAAGTCTGTTGCTGAATATTATGTACTAGATTACAATACAATTTATTTGCCCTGAGTCAGAATTTTCGGAGTCAGGACCAACAACAAAATGAAATTTGTGGTTTTATTTACATACAATTAAATAGCACAATGGATCTTCTGTCCATATAAATACTATTACAATCTAACTATACTGTAATATTTCTATAACTAATTGAACACTGGTAACTACTGGTGGGGTTGGGGTGTTGTCATCATCCCCTTTCTTTCTTTTATTCTCTTGTGGAATGTATATATATATATATATATATATATATATATATATATATATATATATATATATATATATATATATATATATATATATATATCAGTCTATTATTTTATGTTCTGTTAGTACAATAGTTGGATGAACTATTGAGTGCCAACACTAGGCACTTATCTTTATGTTATTTTTAGTACAATGCTGCCACTCTCCTGTATTTCAAGAGTTGATTCGTGATAGACAGCGTGTATCAGCAAAATTCTCTTTAATGACCAATCTGACACAGTCCCTGGTGTATTGTGATAGACAGCGTGTATCAGCAAACATTCTCTCTTTCTCTCATGAAGAGACAGTCACCAGGGTTCTGGCATTAACGTTAGTACCAGAACAAAAAACCCTGAAACAAGGTTATGATTCTTTATAACACATCTACAATATCATTCCACAGTAATACATGATATAATTCAGTAAAAGAAAAAGGGTCAGATCTCTCTGACCACCCCATGTCAACCATTTTCACCTGAGATAACAACTTATACCAGTGCTCCTATTCTTCTCCCTAATGGCTACAACGCCTCTGACACTGCAACAATGATTCTCTCCCATAGAATAATGTGGGTTAGCCTTCCTGCTGGAAACTGTGGAAATCATATTAAATTATACAATTCATGTCAGTTTTACTGCGTGTAAGCAGCACCACAGGCCCTGCATAAGTCTGCTAGGGGACCCTTGTACTTAGTCGCAAAACATTCCCAATAAAGCAGTATCTCATACACCAAATTTTTGTAATAACAAGGTTAATAAATTCGTTCTTACCACAATTCAATGAGAATATCACAAACATACGTTGACGCATCAGCATTAATATATCTGTAAGTTTAGTTTTGCCCCTGTTCAGACTGCCAAGGTTTTTCCTTCTTAGCACTACTGTTCTCAACGCAGCTTGCAGATTAACAATTTTGTGTCAAATGGCAACCAGCCTTTGAAAGCTTTTTGCCAATATCACTAGACCGGCCCAATCACAGCGAGGGTCTAGCTATTCAATTCAAATTTAAAAAAACAAAACTCCAAACATATTAGGAGTGAGTCTGTAAAATATATTTAGCTTTTTGCCTAACCAATAACCTCCTTCCTATCCTCCTATACCAACCAATCGGATTTGAATCACTCTAATGCCTTTTTTTTTAAAAAAAACTTGCGTCCCCAAATAATGTTAAAAATAGAATGAGCAAAAACAACAGTCCGTCCGTCTTATCGTTCGTAGATATATAGTATTATTTCAATATCTTGGGTAATAATTGGGCTACTGTGTTTTTTAAAACATATTATTGCTCAGGAGACACTAAGCTATCCTTACATATGATTTTTATGGCCATATTCATTGTCGTTTCGATTTTCAGTTTTGTCACTGTTAATCGTCAATTATAACTTTTTCACAAGTCGGCCATCTTCCCCCTCTCCTCTAGCATTTTTATTCAAAATAAAACAACTTGTTTGGGTTACGTCAGAAATACACTACTAGGCATGCAATGAGAACTGACTGTGTGTGTATATATATATATACCTTCTGGCGTCCCCAACCGCGTGGATATATGCATGGAACGGCGGGTCGAGCGAGGAGGGGTTATGCAAGGCGGCGTTAATCTTTGCGTTAATACTTGCCGCAGTTTCGTGCCGCAGATCAGGAAATTGTCCGGATTGCTACAATTAGTGGCGTTAAAGTTAAAATACTACGTTAATTCAGAGCAGCAGTTTTCGTGCCGCAGATCGGTCAAAACGTTAATTGTTAGTCTCAAGGACGAAACTAGGAAAGCGCGTTAGATTTTTACGGCGGGATCATTTTCTAAGCATTACCACTGCATAAAATTCAGCGCCCTGCTCGCGTAGAAGACGAAGAGAGGCATACACAACCGGGCGCGTTTAATTATTTTTATAGGAGCAAAATCTTACTGAATTTAGCAATTATCTCACAGATTTCGCTACACTGCGGTGAAGGCAGTCTTCGAGGGAGTTTGCTATTGTGCACGTTGGATGAGGAGTGCACTATTATTCTGTAATTGAGCTCTATGAAGAAGACATTTAAGAGTCTGAGACTTATCTTATTTATAAGGCCATATTTATAACTGCGGTGAAGGCAGTCTTCGAGGGAGTTTGCTATTGTGCATGTTCGATGAGGAGTGCACCATTATTCTGTAATTGAGCTATAAGAAGAGATAGCGCTGATGATGATTATTATACTGCCGTGGAGCAGCCTTTCTCTGAGAAGTGGAGATGTAGTCTTTTGAGGAATATGGTTGATGTGCATCTTCTATGAGAAGTGCACCACTATGCTATAATTGAGCTCTATGGAGAAAGCATGATGAAGCCAGTATTTTGATGAATTTAATAGTACTGCGATGTGAGCAGTCTTTATAACTGCGGTGGATGCAGTTCATTAAGGAGCATTGTTAATGTGTATCTTATATGAGAAGTGCGCCACTATGCGCTGTAATTCTCTCTTTCTCTCATGAAGAGACAGTCACCAGGGTTCTGGCATTAACGTTAGTACCAGAACAAAAAACCCTGAAACAAGGTTATGATTCTTTATAACACATCTACAATATCATTCCACAGTAATACATGATATAATTCAGTAAAAGAAAAAGGGTCAGATCTCTCTGACCACCCCATGTCAACCATTTTCACCTGAGATAACAACTTATACCAGTGCTCCTATTCTTCTCCCTAATGGCTACAACGCCTCTGACACTGCAACAATGATTCTCTCCCATAGAATAATGTGGGTTAGCCTTCCTGCTGGAAACTGTGGAAATCATATTAAATTATACAATTCATGTCAGTTTTACTGCGTGTAAGCAGCACCACAGGCCCTGCATAAGTCTGCTAGGGGACCCTTGTACTTAGTCGCAAAACATTCCCAATAAAGCAGTATCTCATACACCAAATTTTTGTAATAACAAGGTTAATAAATTCGTTCTTACCACAATTCAATGAGAATATTTACGTCAGAAATACACTACTAGGCATGCAATGAGAACTGACTGTGTGTGTATATATATATACCTTCTGGCGTCGCCAACCGCGTGGATATATGCATGGAACGGCGGGTCGAGCGAGGAGGGGTTATGCAAGGCGGCGTTAATCTTTGCGTTAATACTTGCCGCAGTTTCGTGCCGCAGATCGGGAAATTGTCCGGATTGCTACAATTAGTGGCGTTAAAGTTAAAATACTACGTTAATTCAGAGCAGCAGTTTTCGTGCCGCAGATCGGTCAAAACGTTAATTGTTAGTCTCAAGGACGAAACTAGGAAAGCGCGTTAGATTTTTACGGCGGGATCATTTTCTAAGCATTACCACTGCACAAAATTCAGCGCCCTGCTCGCGTAGAAGACGAAGAGAGGCATACACAACCGGGCGCGTTTAATTATTATTATAGGAGCAAAATCTTACTGAATTTATCAATTATCTCACAGATTTCGCTACACTGCGGTGAAGGCAGTCTTCGAGGGAGTTTGCTATTGTGCACGTTGGATGAGGAGTGCACTATTATTCTGTAATTGAGCTCTATGAAGAAGACATTTAAGAGTCTGAGACTTATCTTATTTATAAGGCCATATTTATAACTGCGGTGAAGGCAGTCTTCGAGGGAGTTTGCTATTGTGCATGTTCGATGAGGAGTGCACCATTATTCTGTAATTGAGCTATAAGAAGAGATAGCGCTGATGATGATTATTATACTGCCGTGGAGCAGCCTTTCTCTGAGAAGTGGAGATGTAGTCTTTTGAGGAATATGGTTGATGTGCATCTTCTATGAGAAGTGCACCACTATGCTATAATTGAGCTCTATGGAGAAAGCATGATGAAGCCAGTATTTTGATGAATTTAATAGTACTGCGATGTGAGCAGTCTTTATAACTGCGGTGGATGCAGTTCATTAAGGAACATTGTTAATGTGTATCTTATATGAGAAGTGCGCCACTATGCGCTGTAATTGAGCTCTGTGGGGTGTTTTGAGCTTATGAATTCATTTACCCGATGCTTTGTACTATATGCACATAGACAACCAGGCGCGTTTATTTATTGTTATAGGAGCAAAATCTTACTGAATTTAGCAATTATCTCACAGATTTCGCTACACTGCGGTGAAGGCAGTCTTCGAGGGAGTTTGCTATTGTGCACGTTGGATGAGGAGTGCACTATTATTCTGTAATTGAGCTCTATGAAGAAGACAACAGGAAGCTGAGACGCTTGGGAGTCATGACCCAAGTGGGCCCGCCCCCCTTAGAGTGTAAAGGAGTAATTGGGCCGAAACACTTGTCGGATGGGGGGACTTCTTCTGATGATCAGATTGCTTCCTGTTGTATCGCTCTGTAAAGAGTTTCCTATCATAGTTGCATGGTCAAAGGGGGGGGGGGAGGATGATGAATCCACAGGCGCCTCAATGGAATCGACCAGACCCGTTACATGGACTTCGAGCTCTGAACAACGGCTGGAATTTCCATGTGTCTGTGGTAGGGAATTCTCTACTCAGGGAGGAATGAAAATCCACAGAACGAAAAAGGGGTGTGGGAGGTCATCAGGGGGAGATCAACAGCGCTCTGTCTCGACGGATAAGACGTTAGAAGAACGCAGCCAGGAATCAATCCACAGTGCTGAGTACATTCAAGTTGATCTGCCAGATGATGATCTCACACGCTTCTTGGACGGGAAAAGAGATGCAATAAAGTTTCCACCTGCCAGTGCAAAGGGGCTTTGGGAGCAGCTGGACGAAGCCTTGGCAAAAGAGTTGGATAACAACCTGAAGCAGCTAACTTTGGAGAAGAAGCTGGAAATCTTCGGCGACATAGTATATCTGCACTGTCGCAAAGAATTCGGTGTGAGGGAGGCAAGGGAAAGTAACCCACCACGGAAAAGTAGAAGACAAATTAAAATAGATGAAATCAGGAAACAGAAGAAGCATGCCCGAAAACTGTTCAAGAACGCAGTTGCCACAGAGAAGGAAGGGTTACGGCAAGTTTGGGAGCACTTGAAAGGCCAACATAATGCCCTTTGTAGAGCAGAAAGGTTGTGCAGGAAGAGAAGGAAGACTCGAAGGAATAGGGAAAGATTCTTTAGGGAGCCCTTCAAGTTTGCCAAAGAACTGTTTGAGCAGCCACGGTCGGGTACGCTAAACATCAGGAAAGAAGACCTGGAAGAACACCTTAGAAGGACATATTCAGATGGTCGCAAAGATGAGCCGCTCAGCAGCATTGTAGGCCTTAAATGGCCGGGGAAGCCAGGAGCTGAATTTAACACTAAGCCCCCGACAGTGCAAGAGGTAGAGAGCATTGTCCAGAAAGCTCGGTGCAAGTCAGCTCCAGGTCCTAATGGTGTTCCATATGTGGTGTATAAAAGATGCCCTGAGGTTCTCAAACGACTGCTCCGTTTACTAAAGAATGCGTGGAAAACCCAACTCGTAAGCAAGGAATGGAGAAAGGCAAACGGAGTCTACATCCCGAAGGAACAAAATTCCACAGACATCAGTCAGTTCAGGCCAATCTCACTACTCAATGTGGAAGGGAAGATATTCTTCTCAGTAATGGCGAAAAGACTCACTACGTACCTCCTGGCAAATGGGTACATTGACACTACCATTCAGAAAGGAGGTATCCCAGGTACACCAGGATGTCTAGAGCATGCCGCAATGATCTGGGAAGCAATCCAAAAGGCAAAGTCTGACAGAACAAACCTCCATGTAATCTGGCTGGATCTAGCGAATGCTTATGGATCCGTTCCACACCAGATGTTGTGGCATGCCCTAGAAATGTATCATGTTCCACAAGAGATTGCAGCAATGCTGAAGCTGTATTTCGCAGTGTTTTCTGTCAGATTTTCAACCAGAGAGTACACAACGAAGTGGATTGACCTTGAAGTTGGAATTGCGATGGGATGTACCATCTCTCCGATACTATTCGTCATGGCTATGCAGGTAATCCTCAATGCGGCTGAAGGAATGGCTATAGGCCCAAAGCTCGGTGGAATGTGTCACATGCCACCGCTCAAAGCATTTATGGATGACACAACAATTCTGACATCAGATGAACATCAGGCCCGGAGGATGTTAGCACGCCTGGATGAACTAGTCAGCTGGTGCAGAATGAGCTTCAAACCCAAGAAGTCGAGAAGCCTATCAGTCAGGAAAGGGAAGATAGCAGAGGTCATATTCACGGTTTCTAGTCAAAGAATCCCTACTGTCATTGAGGAACCTGTTAAAAGTCTTGGCAGGGTGTACGATGCCTCTTTAAAAGACTCGAAGGCAGTGCAACAGACAATAGAAATGGCAGACAGAGGACTACAGATCATAGACCAAAGCAGACTCCTGGGAAAGTTCAAACTGTGGTGCCTCTAGTTCATGTTGATACCGAAGTTGCTGTGGCCACTGCTTATATATGAAATAAGCACAAGTACAGTGGAAGCTATAGAGCAGAAGATCAACAAGTTCATGATAAAATGGCTAGGGGTACCACCAGGTCTGTCAGATGTAGCACTGTACTGCAAAAAGTCAAAACTTCTGCTTCCCTTCAAGTCAGTTGTTGAAGAATACAAAGTTGGAAAAGCAAGGCTTGCAATGATGCTACGCGAGTCAGCTGATGACGTGGTTAAGTCCATTCAGCCCACACTGAAAACGGGAAGGAAGTGGAGAGTGGAAGAAGCTGTTGATGCTGCTGAAGAGTCACTCAAACTGAGAGAGGTAATCGGATACACACAAACGAATAGACGGGGATTTGGGCATGGTGACATCCGCTGGTGGTCCAAAGCATCAAGCAGGGAGCGCAGAGACATAGTAGTTCAGGAGATACGAGGAGCTGAGAATGATAAGAGGTTGCAAAAAGCAGTGCAGCAGGTCCAACAAGGCCAATGAACCACATGGGAAGGAGCTCTGCAGAGGTCCTTGACATGGAATGATATATGGCATATGGCACCTCTTAGGCTCAGCTTCGTGGTTAGATCAATGTATGACCTGCTGCCGTCGGCCACCAACCTTGTGAAATGGGGAAAGTCGGATGATGAGCAGTGCCCCCTGTGCCAGGGGAGGCAGACACTTGAACACGTGCTCTCAGCGTGTAAGGTGGCATTAGGGCAAGGGCGATACACTTGGCGCCATAACAAAGTGCTAAATGAGCTTGCTGCGACAATAGACCAGGCAAGAATGAAAGCGAATAGCAAAGTCCTGCCAGACACCGCAAACACATACTTTCTGAAGGCAGGAAAGTCAGCACACCCCAAACCGAGTAAACCTGGTAGCAGTTTACCATCTCTTCTTGACTGTGCAAACGACTGGGAGATGGCGGTAGACCTACCTGGACGGGGGGCATATCCAGAGTGTATCAGAAAATCGCGGAGACGGCCGGATATAGTGCTTCATTCTGCAGCAACGCTTCAGGTCATACTGATTGAACTGACCGTGCCATTTGAATCCAGATTAGACGAGCAACATTCATTCAAAGCGGCCAAGTATAGCGATCTGGCCGCGGATCTGAGACACGATGGATTCAGTGCAAGGGTCATGGCGGTTGAAGTGGGCGCAAGAGGGCTTGTGGCTGCATCAGTGTATGATTTATTGAAACTGTTGGGGCTGAAGGGACAGTCTAGAACAAGGGCACTGAAGAGGCTTAGTGAAACTGCCGAAAAGGCATCAGGCTGGCTGTGGAACAACCGCAATGGACGATGGACATCGTAACAATAAACGCTGCGGTACAGAAAACACCAACATTTTTCTAAGTCCACAACGCTGAGTTTTTTTGGTGTACGAGTGAAAGAGATGCGACTCTGGGGCAACAGGCGATGTATACTATAGGGAGAGTGTCAGGTAAATTTCAGTGGCTTGCGGCGCGCGGCTCGTCGGCTGCGCGCTAATGTCTCAGTGTGTGTCCTTAGTTGAGAAGGGTGACGGAACGAACGGAATAATTTGTCTTTTCTTTGTTACTTTCACAATTGCCTCCGCGGCTGGCGTTGTGGATTTAAAAGTTGCTACCATAAGTGAAATGGGTTCATTTTCGATACAAGACAACAGGAAGCTGAGACGCTTGGGAGTCATGACCCAAGTGGGCCCGCCCCCTTAGAGTGTAAAGGAGTAATTGGGCCGAAACACTTGTCGGATGGGGGGACCCCTTCTGATGATCAGATTGCTTCCTGTTGTATCGCTCTGTAAAGAGTTTCCTATCATATATGCTGTATTTCGTCTATGTCGTCGTCTGTGTTGTAGCGTGAATAAACTGTTCATGAACGTCAACAGTAGTTCTGCGCTCCTTGACTCCTATTTGTGTTACTGTGATGGATGAATGCACCAGCACACACTTACTTCGAACAGTCCAGGCACAGTGACAGTAGTAACATATTTATAAATAGCCCTGTGTGGGCGTGGCCTATAATCAGAACGCCATTTCTTACTTCTACGGGGTTAAGAAGCAAAAACATACTTTTACAGTAACTTAATAACATATGACTTCACGCAGTGAGAAAAAAAGGGAAGGGGGAATTAACGTTTTGTGACGATGGGGGGGGGGGGGGGGGTGGTGTGGGGTGTGGTGTGGGGTGGGGAGGGGGGGTGGGGGGGGGGGGGGGAGAGATATCACGTCACATAAATGAATGTTTATCCGTAATAGATAAAAAAAACTCCTTTTTTCAATCTTTATTCGTCATGATATTTAATTCTCGCAGGCGTGCCATTACGGACGCTACTTAAAAACTTTTTGCACCAAAGCTGCAGTCTAGAAATACTGGCATGCCCCGCTTTACGTTGATTTGCTTTCTGACGCTTCGCTCATACGACAGTATTCAGTTAACACCCATTTCCATGATACGACGGCTTGACTCGCTCATACGACGCTTTTTCGACATTTTTTCGAAACCGCTTCCCTTTGCTCTCTCTCTCTCTCTCTCTCTCTCTCTCTCTCTCTCTCTCTCTCTCTTTCTCTCTCTCTCTCTCTCTTTATTTCTCTCTCTCTCTCTCTCTCTCTCTCTCTCTCTCTCTCTCTCTCTCTCTCTCTCTCTCTCTCTCTCTCTGCTTGCTACGCTGTATACTTTGTGACTCAGTGTGTTTTTGTTGCATTTCACGCACATCATTGGTTTAGCTCTGCTATTTTGTGATCAAACATGTGCTTCCAAAGTGATTTCATTATTTTTATATTTTGTTGTTGTTAAATAAATAATTAATGTAATACTGAAAATGTTGTAAAGATGGCTAGGCAGCTAGAACTTGAAGTGGAGGAGGAAGATACAGCGGAACTTGTGGATTCCTATGGGCATACCCCGAGAAACCAAGATCTTCTGGACCGTGAAGAACATCGGCCAGATGAAGAGGACTCTGCAGTAGAAAAAGTGACCCCTGAGCCTAAATGCCTAACCTGCAAGGAACTTGAGAAAGCTTTCCAATATTTTGAACAGAGGATGGTAATTTTAGAAAGAACAGATCCAAATTTTGAAAGAAGCTGCAAGGTTAACACTTCAATTTTAAATGCCCATGCCTGTTATTCAGAAATCTACAGAGAGAAAAAAAAAAAAAGAAGAGCGACAATCCAAACGTCTTTAGAAAAGTACTTCAGCAACCCCTAAAAGCCCTACTGCAGCTACATCACCCCAAAGCCCGTCTGCTTTGTACATCGAAACCTCTACACCGGCAGCAAAAAGACCTGCTTCTACCAGCAGTACATTAGAATCTCCAGCAAGCCTAATGCTCTTTTATATTTGGACATGCGCCCTAATATAACCGACTAGGTTGGACGGGACGCGCCTCGCCAAAACGAGGCAAAAATAGTATTTAAAAAAAAAAAGGGAAACGCTAGGAAGAATGTATTGCCGATCTAGAAGATGTACCCTCTCCTTCAGACTTACTTCCATAATTCGGCAGTCGCAGCACCAACAGAAGAATATTACAGCTATAGATAAATAAAATATTGTTTTAATACGTTTATTGTTTTAATACGTTTATTGTTTTAAATTCTAAGTTTTACTGTTTACAGGCCTCGGGTTTCCCTTCCTTATGTGATTAGATAGGTTTGTAATGTACATATATGAATATTAGCTTAGCAGCTATCCAATCATCACATTACAGAATGTCTACTGCTAATTACTAGAGAAGATAGTGGCAAAACAATTAATGAACCTCCACGAAAGTGCACACATTCTCTCTGATACCCTGGGCAGTTATAGACCAATGAAAGTAACATGGGGTAACGCTAGTACAATGTATATGGGAGTTTCCAGAGTAAACAAGAAATGCTGTCTGTGGCAATTTACCTACAATATGCGTACTACAGTGTGGACTTTACAACCCTAATCGACTGTGTAATGCTATGTGGTGTAAACCCTTGGCTAACAAGGTGGATAGCAGCTGCCTTAACTGAGAGATCAGCTGCACATCGCTTGGGAACATGGACATCAGAACCAATGCCCATTTGCCCGGAACAACCCCAGGGTTCTCCACTGTCACCTGTGCTTTTTAACATCTACACAGCAAAAGTAGCTGCAATTCAACCAACAGGTCTTCTTCTTCTTCTTTGATCCTTAGCCGCCGACCGTCAAAGCAGTCAGTGGCCATTACGCCTGGTGGCGTCTTGTAGGGCAACAACAAATTGATTCCACTTTGCTCTATCGGCGGCCATCCTTCGTACAGTGCCCCAACTCTGGTTCATTCTTTGCATCTCAGCCTCCACAGTCCTCCGCCAAGTTGTTTTTGGTCGGCCTCTCTTTCGTTTTCCTTCAGGGGTCCATAGCATAGCTGTTCTTGTGATGGCATCGGGGTCTCTTCTGAGGACATGGCCAACCCAGCTCCAGCGTCTGCCAGCTATGATGGTGTGCATGTCTTCTTGCTTGCTCCGAGTAAGCAGATCTTGGTTGGTGATGATATTCGGCCAAAAGATTCGGAGAATTTTTCTTAGGCATGTTGTGTGAAAAGAGGACAATTTCGACATTTCCTTCTCTGTAACTCTCCAGCTCTCCGTGCCATAGAGAAGCACAGAAAGCACACAGCTCTGATATAATCCTAATTTTGTGCTTGTGCTGTACTGAGAGGACTTCCAGATGTTGTTTAGACTAAAAAAGGCTGTTCTTGCTTTGTTCATTCTGTTGTTGATGTCTTTGCTTGCTCCGCCGTCTGATGTTACTCACGGCTGTTTGTGCACCAGAGCGCTCTTTTAGTTTCGGTGACCGGAATTCTGACACCGGGTATAAAATTTTCGTGTGCACCGTAAAAGACTATTTAAGTTTTTGGCGGGGAAAATCAGCTGATGTGTGTGTAAAATCAGTAAAATATAAATCATTACACACTCGTTCTGGATAAACACAGCGCTAAAATTCTTTTGTGTACTATAACTTTGTTCTCTGCTCTATTTTTGATTGCATTTTTATTTGTTTGAAATTAGTTTTGACGGAGTTACAGACTTTTGAAAACAGCGTCATCATTTGAGGAAATTCATAAAATAAGTAATCTTTTTATTAATTTAATATCTAAAAATCTGCCCATTCTTTTGAGTTTATAATTATAAAGACTTCTCGAAGGGAAGCTAAAGATTATTTCCACATACTTTTTTTTTGGTTTCATATTTTGAGAATGTGTGGTAGTCAGTTTTGTGAGTTTGGCATTACAAGAACAAGCATATTGTCACCAGATTTTATAACATTTAAATCACTGTAAACGCATTCCTGATACTCACAAATCTTAAATAAGGTTGTACAAAAATAACTTTTTGTAAAGCACCATCTGTTTTTGCATTTTCATTCATTTATAATGATATTTAGCTACGTATATAAGCGTCAGAAAACATGTAAAGCTATAGATAGATTACTTCCACATACTTTGATCTATCTTTCAAGTCTTGTTAATCTTGTATTTATAATATGAATTTTTTTTAAAATTGTGTGTGAGATAAGGACTGTTCCATTAGTGTACTTTGGTAGACAATCCTGTGCACACGACGGCTGCCAAAGAATTCTAAGTAACTGTTTGTATATCTTCTTTCATTCAAAGATAAAGCATTCTACATCCTGGTGTTATTCTTGATAGTCCCAAATATTCCTTTATCTTTATACATACACAAGTAAACTATACTACATAACAACGAAATGGAACATACTGTTTTGCATCATATGAATTGTGCCAGTGCACTGTGCAGAGCCTGTGGCAAGAGAGCATTAATTTCCAAAACAACACGTTCATTTCAGAAAGCACTGAACTGTTCTAATTACGTTAATGATCTGTTCTTTGTGTTTGGAATTAACGTATCAGATGATAAACCCACACAGCATTCGACTATATTTTGTAAGAAGTGTTACTTACGAATACAAAACTCAAAAAGGAGGCATAACGAGAAGTGTCTTGAAACAGCCAAGTTACTATCGGAAAACAGTCAGCACATCTGGAAAGACTATGACCATAATTTAACTATAAGTGAATGTCAACTGTGCAATTATGTTGCAAAGACATCTTTTGGTGTTTTAAAAACAAAAAGCTGCTCTCTCCCCTGTGATGTTCTTTCTTACCCCTCCATGTCTAGTCAGTCGTTTCGCTGTAGTCAGTCAGTTAGTTGTAGTCAGTCAGTTAGCTGTAGTCAGTAAGTTAGCTGTAGTCTGGATAGCTCTGTACAGTAGGAGGTTGATGTGCCTGCCCACATTAGTGATGATATTGTTCAACTGGAGGTTGATGTGTCAGCTCACATTAAAGGCGATACCATTATTCATTTGGAGGTGGATAACACTACTCACCCTAGCATGCCAGTTTTTGTTGCCACATCTACACCTACAAAGTCAGTTATACATACGACAAGTACATCCACCTCGCCTGTCTTCAAAAGCGACATCACAGTACAACAGTTACTTGCTAAGCCACCTTCACAACCACTAACACAAAAGGAAGAACCCCTATTCACATCCATTGTTAGAAAAAAAACTAGAAACAACATAAAAATAATATCATAAAATGCAAATCCAGAGGACAGCCTATTGTACTACAAAAACTAATTAAACATAGAAGAGAAACATCAGTCACCAGAGCGCCAACAAAACGTAAGCGATCTCAATTTCTCCACACTGTTATGAAACATATTGTTGAAACATCAACTGACTCACTAGACCTGCAGCAGGCATATGAGAGGAGAATTTATACATTCCACTATTTCCAAAATTGAAAGACGCGCCAGCGGTATTAAAAATATAACTTCACAATTAAAATTTATAATGGAAATTCATTTGTTACAAATTTCTCCATCTGTGAATGTACAGATTCCTCTTATTAAAAAAAGGAAGTGTGAATAATAATTGAGCGAAATTTTGGGGCTAGAGCAAATTATGGCAGTTGTTGCGTGAGAGTGACATAATTAACAGAGTGTGGAAATCATTTAACAGATGTATTTATTAAATACACCTATTTATATATTAAATTTAACATTTCGTTTTACTCATGACCATACTCGTTTTTACATGACCATCGTAATGTATGATTGAGAGATAATTGTTAGCTCTCGTGTTTTGGGGACAATCTGGTGTGTTATTTTAACGTAATAAATGTGGACTTGCAATTTAATGTTTCAATAATTAATGTTTGACGCATGAAACCAAAACAAAACTTTGATATCCATTTTCTGCAGGTTTTCTACTTTTGATTTCTGTAATTTGTTATGCATGTTGATTGTGACCGTTTTAGTCTAAATTGCATTAGAAACAAACCATAACAAAATATAAAAAAAACAAATTTTACACTATTTCAGACTATTATATCTTCTGTTCTAATTGTGATAAAATGTTTCTTCTTGTTCTAAAATTTACTCTAACATTTCTAGTCTAGCTTTACGCAAAATTAAAGCCGGTATTTATAATAATAAAGTAGCCTAAAAACATTAATTAAGCCCTATCAAAAGTAAAATCCGCAACCTTTTTTTCCAGTTAGGAAGTTACCACGTGACCTCTGTCACGATAGCTATAAATAGCGCGGTCAGGGAAAAAGGGGAAACAACTAAAAGATCGCTGACAAACATGTGAAGGCATCTGTCTGTTCCAGTTGCTGATTCCTTACTGATATGGGCACAGGGTTGCTCACATTGAGCGTCATGACCTCTGTCTTCTTTAGGTTGATGTTCAAGCCCACCTGCTGGCTATACTTATTAAGTTTATCCGTTTTTTCCTGGATGTGTTGATGTGAATGTGCTAGCAGTGCAATGTCATCTGCATATTCCAGATCTTCCAATGTAGAAAATGTAGTCCATCTTATTCCTCTTGGATTGCCCTCTGTTGTCTGGCGCATCACCCAGTCTATAACTGTTAAAAATAGAGTGGTTGATAAGGGGCATCCCTGTCGTACTCCTGTCTTTACTTCAAAGGTTAGGTTGCTCTGCCCAATGCTGCACGTAAAGTTGGCATAAAGGCTTTTTATGATTGACACTATGCGGCTTGGAAAACCAACAGGTCTGGGACGAACATTATATTTTGCCGATGACATACTCATTAACAGGACCGGCTCAGACAGACAAGAAATGGTCAGAAGCATACATGTGACTCTTCATGCAGTTTCTGAAGGATTCGAGGAAACCTACTCCAAGTTCAATCCTAACAAAGCCTGTGTAGTATGGTGCTCCTTGAACAACTCCATATTGAAAGCAGATCTCCCTGACATTACTCTCAGTTGGCAGAAAACTGAAAGGCACAACAAGATAAAATACCTTGGAGTTACTTTCGATCGCAGGCTATCACACAAGTACCATGTTGATCACATCATAAAGAAATGCAAGAGAGGCCTGGCAGCCATAAAAACAATGGCCGCAGCACACCTGGAGCAGAGATTACTGTTTCTCCTATATCATCAGCTGGTCATGTCAGTAACCGAGAATGGCCTGGGAATACTCATGCTGTAAGAATCGCAATGTGAACGACTGGAACGCATTCAAAATGAAGGGAAGCGTTTAGTCTTGGGCTGTACGCGAGATACCCCCATTGTGACGATGTGGTAAATGCTTGGATTGCTGTCGATTAAATCCAGATATGGATGGCTCAAGTAAAAGCATATATGCTAGTAACCACAAAAAAGCACCCCCTACACAGGAACATAGCTGACATCAAGGGAGAAAGAATAAAGAGGGGATGTCATAGGCTGAGTCAACTATTCGACAGTTGACATCAGCTGAAAATATATTCAAGGGGGAAGAGTGGAGTAAGTCAGGTGAGAACTTGACGACCTACCACCAGTTCATCATCAGCCTTGGCTGAGAGAGCAAAGCTTGGAACAATGGAAAGCAGAGCTGGAAATTGATCAAGTGATACAAGATAATGCCGGGGATGGTGATGCCTTTGTGTACACTGCTGGGCCTGTAGTCCGTGGTGAGAAATCAGGACGGGGCTTCTGGGCTAGAGTTAAGGGCAGGATCGTCGCTGAACATGGCGGGGTTTACATGACAACAACCTCCAGCATGAGAATGGAGGTAAAGGCAGCTACTGCGACTTTAACGTGAGTGTCTGTAACTTCATTAAAAAGGGAAGTTATTGTGTCAGACTCTTAGTCCATGCTTCTTCTTCTTCATAGATCCTTAACCACCGACCGTCAAAGCAGTCAGTGGCCATCACGCCTAGTGGCGTCTCTTGTAGGGCAACAACAAATTGATTCCACTTTGCTCGGTCGGTGGCCATCCTTCGTACAGTGCCCCAACTCTGGTTCATTCTTTGCATCTCAGCCTCCACAGTCCTCCGCCAAGTTGTTTTTGGTCGGCCTCTCTTTCGTTTTCCTTCAGGGGTCCAAAGCATAGCTGTTCTTGTGATGGCATCGGGGTCTCTTCTAAGGACATGACCAACTCAGCTCCAGCGTCTGCCAGCTATGATGGTGTGCATGTCCTCTTGCTTGCTACGAGTAAGCAGATCTTGGTTGGTGATGATATTCGGCCAAAAGATTCGGTGAATTTTTCTTAGGCATGTTGTGTGAAAAGAGGACAATTTCGACATTTCCTTCTCTGTAACTCTCCAGCATTCCGCACCATAGAGAAGCACAGAAAGCGCACAGCTCTGATATAATCTTAATTTTGTGCTTGTGCTGTATTGAGAGGACTTCCAGATGTTGTTTAGGCTAAAGAAGGCTCTTCTTGCCTTATTCATTCTGATGTTGATGTATTTGCCTGCCCCACCGTCTGGTGTTACTATGCTTCCTAGGTATGTGAAGGTATCTGTCTGTACCAGTTGCTGATTCCTTACTGATATGGGCTCAGGGTTGCTCACATTGAGCGTCATGACCTCTGACTTCTTTAAATTGATGTTCAAGCCCACCTGCTGGCTAAACTTATTAAGTCTATCCGTTTTTTCCTGGATGTGTTGATGTGAATGTGCTAGTAGTGCAATGTCATCTGCATATTCCAGATCTTCCAATGTAGAAAATGTAGTCCATCTTATTCCTCTTGGACTGCCCTGTGTTGTCTGGCGCATCACCCAGTCTATGACTGTTAAAAATAGAGTGGTTGATAAGGGGCATCCCTGTCGTACTCCTGTCTTCACCTCGAAGGTTAGGTTGCTCTGCCCAACACTACACATAAAGTTGGCATAGAGGCTTTTTATGATTGACACTATGCAGCTTGGAATTCCATAAGCCCTTAGTATTTTCCATAAACTGTCCCTATGTATGCTGTCAAAAGCCTTTTCAAAATCAACGAAATTTATGTAAAGCTGTCTTTGCCATTCTGTGCACTGCTCTATAATGTTCCTGAGAGTGAATATATGATCTACACATCTTCTGTTCTTTCTAAATCCTGCTTGTTCTTTCCTCAGTTTGTGGTCTACTGCCTTTGAAATTCTCTGTATAATTATCCTGCCTAGTATTTTGCTGGGAACTGAGAGAAGAGTGATTCCTCTCCAATTATTGCAGTCTGCAAGATCTCCCTTCTTGGGCAATTTGACAATTATTCCTTTATTCCACTCTGATGGTGTTGTGTGGCCGGGCAGGGTAGTGGGGGTTGCTGTTTAACTCGAGAGTATTAGATTTTGATTACTAGCTAGCCTGCTAGAGGTGATGATTTCTCTCTACAGACTTACAGGAATTTACCAGGTTCGGGGACAATCCTCTATGATGTTTTATTTTTAGAGCATATGGTTATTATTTGTGTTGCACCTGCAACGATTAGCTTTGGCATGATCCTTTAATAATTGGTATGATGGCTAACTGCAAACATATGATTCGTCAACAGCATTTGTGTTCAATGAAACAAATGTTTATTCAATTTCCAACAAGAACTGGGTTAAGTCAAATGGTAACCACACCAAATTTGCATAATAGCATGTTGACATTTAATAAACAAGCATAAAAAGTCAATGCATTATTTTAATGATGCAATATTCCTTATTGCATCTCGTAATCTTTTCAAGTTGCTAAAACATGGCGTGGCTCCTCTATCCTTCTAGTGTTCCTTCGTTTATTTGTTAATGTGGTCTAGATTTCACGTTTTTCTTATCTCTTCATTTCAATGAAGAGCCAAACTTTCTCTTATTCATTAGTATTCCTTAGTTTGACTTTCTCTCAGCTTAAGGACCTTCATTCTTGGTAAAAGGTTCAGATATATGCCTGGGTTTACAATTCTTTACCCAGTTTTCGAGCGTAGCTCCGTTTCAGTTATGACTGTGGGCTCTAACAGTTATTGCATTCAGTATTTAGCAATACTTACAGTTTTCATGAATTCACAAACAAATTATTCTACGTTTCGAAATTACACAGTTGCTTTAATTGTGCGAAGTCAATCTCCTCTATAGAATATCACTGAGCAAAGAGAATTACGTCTTGTCTCCACCGCTCTAAATTCATTACTGACTAAAAAAATGGCTTCGTCTCTTGTTCATTCCGGGGAAAGAAAGACTGACCTAACCATTGGTGGGAAAATCACGTGACCAATGCTTGGCGTAAGCGAAGCTACCCTAATTAATGCTTGGCGTTACGAAGCGAAGCTTAGCCTAAAATAATGCGTGGCTTTTCGAAGCTAACCTGGTTTAATTAAACATCTGCGCCAAGACTTTTTTAATCTTCTGTTTCTATAAAAATTTATTTTATGTTAATATAGTCTATATCTGAAAACTCACGGTATACGCGGTTACATACAGATCCCGGGGCCCTGCAAATGTATCCCGTAGGGAGACATTTGAGTACTATCAATAACAAAAATTCATCCCCAAAAATTTCTAAGTTCAAAAAAATTTTTCAGAAAAATTTAAAGTTCAAAAATTTTTCTAAGTCCAAAAATATTTCCAAAAAATTTAATCTAATTCCTATACTGGGGTCTTATGTCTATATGAGGTCGTCTGCTATGTAAAAAAAACTAGTAGTGGACATCAACTTCAAAAAGTGTAACTTATTCATCACATCATAATATTTTTCACCAAATTTACAAATTGGCAACACTGCCCAACAAAATCTGCAAAACACTCATAAGGTCATCACTAAAAAAAATGTGACGAGTGGCAACACTGGGGAATGAACAATAAACTATCTTATTTGCAGAACTTGGCTGGATTATCATAATCTATTACATTTCATTCAAAAATATAGTTGATTACATTCTCTTGGATGTGGTGGGGGTGTTATCTCTTTTCTGTACTGTTATTTACTCCATATATAATTCTGCAAGACTTAACAAATCTTTTTTTTTCCTGGCGTATTTATTTATTCTATTTCCCAAGTACTCTGCAATATTCCAAGAAATGTCCAAAATCTCTAATTCCTATGGTAATGGCATCCACTTTCATAGAATAGCCAATGTTTTCATGGGTACTCATCATCATCATCTTCTTTTTTTTTTTTTTTTTTTTTTTTTTTTTTTTAGTGAATGAGCCACTTGCTCATTATTACATGTAGAAAACATCTCTAAACATAATATGCATGTTTATCATACGATAATACAACCAGCATCATTTTTATAAGTAATCATTTTTCACAATAAAAGCATTAAAACCTCATGGCTTATCCTTATTTATTTATTTGTATGTTTCCTTGTTATAGACATTTTCCAAATGGTAAGTGTATAAACTCGTTCTAAGTCCGTCACTGTAGAAAATGTTCTATATTACATTTTTTTTTTCTTCAAAATATGTGATGTTTGTCTCTAATATCCGTACGTCTGGTGGTGATCCTGTCCATTAGTCAGTTATTTCTAATCATTCCTTCTTTTCTGTCAATACAGTATTTTTTTTTCTGTGAACTCTGTCCTAGAAATATTATTTTATATATATATATTTATTCTTCAACGATCTTCTTTGACTTACCATACATCAATTTTCAAACATCAAATTATTCAGCAACCAACAGACGAATGTGTTACTATCATTTTATGAAATATAAGGGAAAAGAAAAATATAGTTTCCAAATCATCATGAATTTTCTACATTGGGTTCCGTATTACTTTATTTTCTCTTTTAAGACAACTGCTTATACTTTTGACAATATGTATCCATGTTGTCACTCTCGAGGCATCCTTGTATACAATTTATATTTGTCTCCTTTTTTTTTTTTTTTTCATAACACCAATGTATCATTTATGGTGTACCAATATCATTGTATCTATTCTAGTCCTCCTGTTATCTTGAGAATTCATCCTTAGTAACTCCCTATGTACCTTATCTAGCAATACATTTATGCAAAACACATCAAACAATTATTTATGGAAACATTTAACTGAGATGTAAGAACTTTTGACAATATGAGATGAAAAAAAATTTTGGGGTCATCACTCAAAAATGTGACATAGAAAGGAAGAAAAAATATTCAATTGATCGTGAGGAATCTACAATATTCTTTTGGATGTGGAATAGTTCCTTGCTGGAAAACTGAATGACTACTATTTAACCATATTACTATCAACCCATTTGCAAATTCATCCAATTGACCTTTATAAGTCCAATTAAAAGGTCACTGGCTCCCAATATAAATTGTCCAAATGAAAAATGCTGAGCACTTGTATAAAACAGACCACCTTAGTATGCCTCTTATCTGTACTGGTATCCATGCACCTCATGTCCCTATGTGATAACATATATTTTCATATCCAAATGTCGGGGTGAGAAATCTCACTTAGTCCAATTTTCAACCATTTATTTATTTTATCCCTCTCAAAGACTTGTAAAGGTTCTGGTTGTTATGAGTATAGTACGATTGACAATTTATTCTAACTATCTTACAACATTCTTAAACTGACAATAGTCATTTGTTTATATTTTAATTATAAGGCAATGGAGCAAAAGTCAAAAAAAAAAAAAAAAAGATATCTTCTCCAAAAATGCGGATGATCTATCATTTGGCATAACTGGGTGTAGCAATTCTTCCATTTCAAAGACTTTATAACCCAATTCATTGCCGAATTCTCATGGTATGCAAATTCCATTATTTTAAAATGTGAAATCCTTCCTATTCTTCAAAATCTGTATTCTGTACAAAATTCATGTAATATATATCCTTATTAATTGCACGAAATTAACTATGTAATACACTCATGTTTACACTTAAGTGTGGCATGTCTTTATGGTCCCAACTGTTTTGGAATAGCTGTTATAAGTTTCCGCTTGTCTTATGAGAAACTCTTACCCACAAATCTTTTATAAAATGTGACAAATGGCAAAATCCTCAGCTATTTCGCAGAAATTCATGCATTTATCATCCAAAGTTAGCAATACTAAATTCATTTACCATGCCCCTGTTTCTTATTGGTCTTCCATTTCAATTTCTCCCTTTAGTAATTCGGTGGATGGTAATGACTCAGGACATGTCCGATGAACTTTCATGGAGGCCATAGAATCTGTCGACTAGCGCCTTATATTGGTTATGCATTGTTAATTTATTGAATCCTTATTTGTCACTACCAAGCTTGAACTCTTTCCAAAATGTGCTACATTCCGCCCCCCCCCATCTGTGACCTTTGGATATTGACAAAATGTTTTCATTCAGTGAAAACATTCGAGAAACGAATCTTCAGAAAACTCTCATCGCCGTATTTGTTTTCAAGAACAACAAACAATGTGTCCATTGTCTGATTATTATTGAGATGCTTGATATGATGTACCACGAATGCAAAATCACAAAAAAGTCACTGCAAAGATATACTTCTCCCAAAAAAAATGCGGATGTATCTCTATTTCTAAATAATTGAAAAGGAAGAATGTTGGGTGTAGCAAATTAGAAAACAAAAAAAAAAAAAAGATACCAGCAAGAATATCTGGATAGAATTGGTATTTATTTATTTTTTTTTTCTAGCTCATTATTAACATCCATTATTAATCTCCATTTTGTGTCCTTAGTACCTGTGGTTCCATGGGATTATCATAATTCATTTATGTCTCTTGTCTACTGATAATCCTTCAATAATGACTTCAAATATGGTCCTCATATGTGCAACAATCATCTGCTCTGATTTGTTCCATGGTATTCATCAAATATTCTATTATATCCTTGTCTTATCTCGTAACCACGAAAGACTAAGATTATTCCTCCTCCAATGTTAATGTGGGGGATTTTGTGCATCAACATTTCAACAAAATCTCAGCTGTGACAACATAAAGTTTCACCTTAATATAAAAGGTCATCTTCATCATACATAACCTGTTGCTTCTTCATCTCATGTGTCATTAGTGGTTATCATGCGGTAATGGGGTATTTCATTTGCTAGGGCAGCAGGTGCAAATGCTATTTCTTTAACATGGGCAAAGGCATCATCAACAAATAGGTGCAATTTGTTCAATCTGGGGTTAGCATATACTAATGCTCTCAAGGGATTCTTCATTTGCAGAAATTCAGCATGCGCAAATGTCATTGGGGTATTTGTGATAGGCAGTAAAAATTTTTGACAGTACTAATATACATCTGGGTCTAAAATAATAATGTACATTTGAAATAATCCTGTGGAGAAAAATAGCATAACCTACAATACTAGTTTTGGGTATGAATTATGTGCTGTTGAGAGATGTCATAGTATGAACAGTATGATTGATCAAGGTGATAGATATAAAGGAGTTTAGCATAATATAGATCAAAGAAATATTAGTATGGGGTAAGAAAACAAAACTACTGGTGTACGGTGTCTGCATGAAAATACAGGACTCTGGATCTGCAAGGACAAGAAGTCTGGTGAATGAAACATGGAATATGATTCGTTTCAAAAGTAGAGATCAATGTTACAACAGAATAGTATGACACATGTGTTATAGGTAAAGTTGTGTAACATTCTGAATATAAAAAACTGTCTGACTAATAAGGGTGTCTGTAAACAAAGAACATTGTATCATCTGTGTCATCTTTATTTCAATAATCCAAATAAAATGTCTAACTAGAATCCTCCGTGGGCTGGTCTTGATTTCTTTCTGGGCATCATTATTCTAAGGCTGGAAAAAATAACTTTCTCAGTGAGGCTTTGACATCTTAGTCTGTAAGCAAGTCATTTGAACTGTCCAAGACTGAAAATAGAGTACATGGGGAGAGTTAGTACATTGTTAAAAATTAAGTGCACATTCGCGGTGACGGTACATGGGATGGCATGTACATTGAAGACTTGAGGGGCGTGTCTCAGCAAAGTTTTAGTAGTTCCTTCAGGTTTCTCTGCCATCTCTAACCTTGCAATGTCCCGACTGCTTAGGCGAGCATCATACTGAGTAGCAGTGGTGACGGGTGTGATAGGCGACGACACTGCATTTGCTGATTGTTGGGACACTGAGGACATTGACGAATGCGGTGATGGCTTAACATCTTTTGATTGCGGTGATGGTTTCACTGTGGTAGGGGTTTGTATGGCTGGAACATCTGTTGGTTTTGAGGCAGGTATATGTTTCGCCTTGATTTTTCTTCTGACCTGGTTGTGCTGAACGTTAGCACCGGTTACAATGGGCACAGTAATTTGCACACTGTTGTTTTTGACTAGTTGAGATGAGGCTAACACTTCTCGGCTTGGTTTTGGAACATGATTGCGTTTCTTCAGAATCTTTCGTCTGATATAGTTGTGCTGTATACGCGGAATTTTGTTGCTAGGGATTGAGTCATCAGATTCTGTTTTATAGGCGCGTTTGACGCTGGAGCTGACTGGTACAAATAATGTACTATCCGCATCACTGGTTTCAATGGAACTAGCTGTATCAATGTCTGTTTCTTGTTGGTATAATTCTACCATTTTTCTGTCATTATGTTCGTTGGGGTCTGACAAATCTATGCTGTCTTGTTCTGTTTCGTCTCCATAAAGATCGCTGGTATATGGTTCAACAATCTGCTTGGGTATAGTTTCTTCAGGATCTGATTGTTTTGAACGAGCAATCTTGTTCTTGTGGTATAGCAGTGTTTGGTTTTCACTAGTGTTAAAACTAGAACTGCCTGAACTGGGGGTGTGATAGGTATCAGCTGACGATTTATCACTGCGGGAGTAAGTTTGAGTGTGGATATAAGGTGCTTGGTTGTTGTCATCGTGTGACGTCTGAGGCATTATTTCTTCATTTCTAATGCGCAGGTCTCTGTCCTGGAGTCGATTACGCAATTCAAGTGGTGGGATATCTTCTTCGCTTTCGGACGAGTCTCGTTGTTGTCTTGCTCGATGTATTTCATCTGTGGGTGGTCTGGGTATGTGGTCGTCTTGGTAAAATTCAGAGTCTGTCGTCTCTGACTCTGATATGTCAGACGAATCTGTGCTGGATGGATTATAATTTAGGGTGGCTTTTCTGACTGGTCTTGTATTTGTCGTCAGAGGCGGAATGGGCCGGTGATTATCAATTTTTATTTGTTTTACGTGAGCTTTTGTTTGGTGTTGTTTCTCTTCATTCCAAATAATGAAGTTTACAGGCGTAGTTTGTTTCATGATTTTGTAGCCATCTAACCATCGGTCATCGAATTTTGAACTGCGTACATGTTTCTTGTAGTATACTCTGTCTCCTATTTTGTATGTTGGTAGCTTGGCTGATTTATCATGTTGTTTCTGTTTCTTGTGAAATGCCTTCTGCGTATTTCGTTGTGCAATCTGGTGAGCTTTATACTTTTCTTGAAGGATTATTTCGATGGGGTCTTCTCCCATGTATTTTCTTTGTGGGCGAAGTAGGTTGTCTAACGGAAAGTTTGGTTCTCTTCCGTATAGCATGAGAAAGGGTGACATTCCTGTGGTATCGTTCACGTTTACTCGGATGGCTTCAAGAGCTTGGTTAATGTATAGGTCCCAGTATTGGTGGTTCCCCTTGATATATTTGCTAATAATATCATGTAGGGTGGCGTGCATGCGTTCATTTCTGCCATTTGCATTTGGGCAATAATAAGTGGTTGTAGTATGCTCAATATTCAGCTGGTGTAAGGTGGCTTTAAATGGGTTACCTATAAACTGTTTACCGTTGTCTGAAATGATTCGTTTTGGACAGCCATGCCTGGGAATGAATTCTTGTAAAAAAAATTTGCGTGATGGACTGCGATGTGGCATCACTGAGTGGGTAACTTTCTGGCCAAACAGAGTATTGGTCAACTATGTGCAGGAGGTATTTGTTGCCTGATTGGGTGAGTGGGTAAGGACCTGATAAGTCAATGCTCACTGTTTGCATGGGGTAATGGGAAGGTTGCATTTCTTGAAGGGGAATTAAATGTGGCTTCATGTTTCTCAATTTACATGTTCTACAGGTGGCTACATATTCTGTAATGTCCTTGTAGAAAGTTTGCCAATAATACCTTTTCTTTATGACATCAATTGTTTTGTCTCTTCCCATGTGCCCGTTGTTATCATGAAACTGTAGCAATACTTCTGGGACTAGATGTGCTGGAATGACTTTTCTTAGTGTCCCTTCTTGTTTCTGATCAATATAGTATAGAATTCCATCCGTTGGGTGTACTGTAAAATCTTTACTTTTTGTTGGGTTTTCTTTCACGTATGTGAGCAGCTTGACAATTTCTGCATCTTTCGCTTGTTCTACTCTCATGTCAAACATCTCTTGGCTTTCTTCTTCTACTTGAGTGGCGGAATCTGAGGTACTTCTTCGACTTGATGAAGTAATTTCATTAATTTCTTTAGCATTATCGTCAATCTCTGAGGATGTGCCATCATTTTTGACTCTATTTGTTTTCACTTCAGTTTCATCATCATATTTAATCCTGGATAAGAGGTCTGCACAGGTGTTCATTTCGCCTGGGATATGTTCGATAGTGGTGTCGTAGGACTGTAAATTCATTGCCCATGTCTGTAACTTCTTTGGCTGTTCTTGTGTTTTGGTGAGCCAGTTAACCAAAGGTTGATGATCAGTTCTTATAATGAGTTTTAGTTCCTCTGACGTAAAAGTCAAACTTTTGTACTGCATAGTGAATAGCATATGCTTCTTTCTCAGTGGTGGTCCACCGTTTTTTGTGACTTTGACAATGCGTGGGATAGGAATGCAATGGGTTTCTCATTTGGAATGTTTGGTAGGATGGGTGTTTCATCTTCTAGTACAGGTTGGACCAAACAAGCACCAATTGCGTTATCTGAGGCATCGGCGTATAGTATCATGGGCTGAGAAATATCTGGATGTCCAAGCAGTGGGATGGTGGTTAGGGCATTTTTTAGATACTCAAAGGATCTCTGGCAGTCTTCTGTCCATTTGAAGCGTGCATACTTGCGGGTAAGGGCTATCAAAGGCTCTGCTGCTCTGGAGAAATTGATGAGGTGGCGTCTATAGTACCCTATTGTACCAATAAATGAGCGTGTTTGTCTCACCGTCTTGGGGCTAGGCATTTCTCTTATGGCTTTGACTTTATCTTCATCAGGTCTGACGCCATGTCTATTGATGACAAAGCCTAAATATTTGTTTCTGTCTTTAGAAACTCACACTTCGACAGTTTTAACTTTATTTGGTGATGCCTGAGTCTATCAAACACTGTTTCAACCTTGCGGAGGTGGTCTTCCATCGTGCCTGCGGTATGTATCAGGATATCGTCTATGTATGCCAGGGCAAATGGATGTAGACCCTTTAACACTTCATCCATGAGTGACATATATGTTGCTGGAGATCCTTTTAGACCAAATGGCATAACATTCCAAAAAAAACTTCCCATATGTGAACAGAATGTGGATTTCTGTTTTGCCTCAGGTGTCATGGGGATGCACCAAAAGCCTGACCTTGCATCAAGTGTGGTAAAGTATGTAGACTTTCCTAACGTCGCAAGTAGATCGTCTATCCTGGGAGGGGGTAGGAAATGACTTTTGTGATTTTGTTAAGGGCACGGTAGTCGCAGCAAAAGCGACTGGAGCCGTCTTTCTTTGTTACGATCACTATGGGTGAGGACCATTGGGAACGGGATCTTTCGATGATTCCTGCCTGTAGCATTTCATTTATAGACCTTTCCACGAGTTCTCTATTTTTCAAGGGCGTATGATAGGGTTTCATATGTATTGGCTCCTCTGTGGTTGTTTGAATGTCCATTGTGACAGTGTTAGTTCTGCCTAATTCCATGTCATTGAGTGCGAATACATCTTGGTGCTTTTCTACAAACGTTTTCAAACGTTGCTTATTATCTTCTGTGGCATTCAGGGTTGCAAGTAACTGAGCTATTCTCTCTCTCTATTTATGATCTGCTATGATATCTCTGGTCTGTCTTGATGCCTCCGTTTCATTCCCATAATTTTGGGACATTTTTCTTGCATCTTGTGAAAATCTCTGCTCCTGGTATGTGGCTTTCTTTTGCGTAGTTCTTTGCCGTTCATTGGGCTGTGCTTGGTACTGTCTCCTCTGCCATGTACTGTGTGCATTTCCATTTGTCACTGCATTTACTGTATATTCATTTCTTATTATATTTCTGGGGTAGTCGTTGTTGTGCCATTTTTTTCTGATTATTTCTGTCGTAACTGCGCTTATCCGCGTACGTTACTGTATTTCTTCTGTTTGTGCTATAGGGCTGTCTTCTTTCCCTGGGCGAAAATTTTTCATTCTTTCTGTTTCCAACTTTGCTGCTATAGTATCCTCCTGTGGTATAGTCATATAAGAATTCTTCCTTTTCTTCGGAAATTTCAATTGGTTTTGGGACTTTATCATATCCACCTGTTTTTGAGTTATATTGATACTCCATGGGGCATGTATCACTGTCTTGTCGCTTTGGATATCCTCCTGGCAAGACAATTTCTGTTTCTCTGTTACTCTGTGATATACAGCACTTCATCTTTTCTCTTGGTGTGCTGGGGCGCAAGAATGAGTAATTATAGTCATTTTCATACTGTGGCCTTTCTCTTCTTATGTATGGACTGGTTCGTTTCTGCCATCTGGGTAGGGTATGCTGTGGTGTAACATGACTGTGACTGATGTTACTGCCTTTTTCTGCCTTATAACTGTTTACTTTCCGTGTACTATGGTTATTTGTACTGCGATTTCGTGCATTATGTCCAGTGGGAGTGGTTGAGACATTTGTGGATGGTCTCTATTGGTTTTGGTTTGTCTTATTGTTGACGTATCCACTTGCGCTACAACTGTGCCTCTTTTTATAGTGGTAGTTTTTCCTGACATATTCAATATCATGATGGGGAAATCTCTGGACTTCGAGACTTCAGCGATTCCCTCTGTAATTTGCAACAATGGGTCATCAATAATGCTTTCTTCTGCTAGGGGCTGTACTTGAATTGATTGCCCTGGTGTTATGTACTCAGAATTTTTTACTCTGCCTTTTGCTATGACCAGGGAGTTTGGAGCCACCGTTATGGGAGCTGTAATCCTTACTAAAGACGCTATGTGGATATCGTCCTGGAGATCTATGTACGTATTGTTGACTTTGATTTTGTGGAGGTCATAGTATATTCGAACTTTGTGTTTGTTAAAAAAATCTCTCCCTAGGATAAGATTTCTAGACATTCCTTTAGTAATGACAAATGGGTGTTCAAAATTTGTTTCGCCTAAGGAAAATTTTAGCCATGCTGTCCCAACTGAATTTAGTCTTTGTCCCGTGACTGAAGCTAGGTGTGTTTTGGACGGTTGAAATCGTACTAAGTGTTGGATCCTCTTGAACAGCTGGAACCTAATAAGGCTGATGGATGCTCCTGTATCTACCAGTGCCCTATATTGTTGGCCCTGTATAGACATGATGCAGGAACTGGGGTCCGGATGTATTTTAGTTCCATCATGCAACATTTCTTCATATTGTATTTTACTGGATGGGCCCACTTGACAATTTCTGTTCTGTGTTGTTTCTTTTGTTTTGGACCAGTTTCTGTGATTGTTGCCCTCACTAACGGTCCTGTTTAGTGAGTGGCGCGGCCGTTTCCCTGACGCATGAGGGGTTGAGGTGCGCCTCTGGTATACTGATTTCTGGTGTAATCACGTGGGGGTGGTGCGGGTTGTTGTGGTTGGTAACCTCCTCTTCTGGGTGGTGCATGATTGTAATTTGCTCTACAGGACTTGTAACCATGTCCGAGCCTACCGCATGTAAAGCATCCGTTTGTATTGACATTATTGACGTCGTTTTGCCTCTGTGTGGGGGGTCTATAATTGCGGGGTCTATCATCACGTATTCGTGGGCGAGTCCATTGCCTCCTGGTATGGTCAACTTCCATAGGCTCATGCTCATCATAGTCCCTATATTCTGGTCGGGGTTCCCTACCTGCTCTTTGTTGGAACCTTCGGTGAAGATTTTCCTCCTGTATTGCTGCTTGGATTGTTTCAGCAATAGTCTTGGTGTCTTTTCTAATAAGATGCCTTCTGATATTTTCCGCTCTAAGGCCATCGGCAAATATCCCCACTAACTGTATTTCTACATCAGGTGTGGTAGGGATTTCTCCGCAAAATGCCTCTTCTGCCATATTGAGGAATCGATCTCCAAAAAGTTGTACCGATTCATCTCTTTCCTGTTTCATGCTTCTAAGGACTGACCAAGCAAGCATTTTGTCTATGATTTCCCCATATCTCTGGGTGAGCTCTTTTTTTAGGGACTCGTAGGTTTCTGTGGGGTACTGCTGGGACCTCCTTCTTAAAAAATCAGTCACGTACGAATCAGAACCTAACAGAGCGATTTTCTTTTTCTCTTCATCCGTTGTTGCCTCTGCTAGTGCCGCAAATTTATCCATGTCGGACAACCATCTTCTGAAATTTTTTTTGTTTCCATCAAACGGCTGAACAATGGATCTAACCTGTGTGAATTTCGCGTAGTTGTCATTTTTCTGTAGGGTTTCAGTAATTTGCCGTAGCGCTATTATTGTTGGTCCTTCCATATTTTGTCTGTCCTGGGGCTGCAGTGGTTGTGCTTGAGCGAATCTGTTTTCCTGTTGCTGCTGCTGTTCTACCCCAAGTTGCTGGAAATTTTCCATTAATTGATCCATCTTCGCTTCTGCTCTTTTGTAGAGGACTGGTCACTAGGCAACAAGTTGCAATGTGTTTTCCTGCTCAATACCTTTTTTTTTTTTAATGAGGACTGATCACGGGCACCAAGTTGCAATGTGTGGCCGGGCAGGGTAGTGGGGGTTGCTGTTTAACTCAAGAGTATTAGATTTTGATTACTAGCTAGCCTGCTAGAGGTGATGATTTCTCTCTACAGACTTACAGGAATTTACCAGGTTCGGGGACAATCCTCTATGATGTTTTATTTTTAGAGCATATGGTTATTATTTGTGTTGCACCTGCAACGATTAGCTTTGGCATGATCCTTTAATAATTGGTATGATGGCTAACTGCAAACATATGATTCGTCAACAGCATTTGTGTTCAATGAAACAAATGTTTATTCAATTTCCAACAAGAACTGGGTTAAGTCAAATGGTAACCACACCAAATTTGCATAATAGCATGTTGACATTTAATAAACAAGCATAAAAAGTCAATGCATTATTTTAATGATGCAATATTCCTTATTGCATCTCGTAATCTTTTCAAGTTGCTAAAACATGGCGTGGCTCCTCTATCCTTCTAGTGTTCCTTCGTTTATTTGTTAATGTGGTCTAGATTTCACGTTTTTCTTATCTCTTCATTTCAATGAAGAGCCAAACTTTCTCTTATTCATTAGTATTCCTTAGTTTGACTTTCTCTCAGCTTAAGGACCTTCATTCTTGGTAAAAGGTTCAGATATATGCCTGGGTTTACAATTCTTTACCCAGTTTTCGAGCGTAGCTCCGTTTCAGTTATGACTGTGGGCTCTAACAGTTATTGCATTCAGTATTTAGCAATACTTACAGTTTTCATGAATTCACAAACAAATTATTCTACGTTTCGAAATTACACAGTTGCTTTAATTGTGCGAAGTCAATCTCCTCTATAGAATATCACTGAGCAAAGAGAATTACGTCTTGTCTCCACCGCTCTAAATTCATTACTGACTAAAAAAATGGCTTCGTCTCTTGTTCATTCCGGGGAAAGAAAGACTGACCTAACCATTGGTGGGAAAATCACGTGACCAATGCTTGGCGTAAGCGAAGCTACCCTAATTAATGCTTGGCGTTACGAAGCGAAGCTTAGCCTAAAATAATGCGTGGCTTTTCGAAGCTAACCTGGTTTAATTAAACATCTGCGCCAAGACTTTTTTAATCTTCTGTTTCTATAAAAATTTATTTTATGTTAATATAGTCTATATCTGAAAACTCACGGTATACGCGGTTACAGTTGTACCCGTTTTCCAGACTTGTGCAAATAGTGGTTCTAATAGTTCTGCTGCTAGCTCAGGGTCTGTCTTAAATAGCTCTGCATTTAAGTTATCATGGCCCGGAGCTTTGCCGTTCTTTAACCCTTTGATTGCTGTGATGATTTCTTCTTTTCGTGGAATGTCTGTATTTACATCTAGATCGTTTTCAGCCTCAGGAACATTCAATTGTGTCTCTGGTGGTTCCTTGTTCAGAGTTTCTCTGAAGTGCTCTGCCCATCTTGTTTCCTGTCCCTCTGCTGTCGTGATGAGATTACCTTGCTTATCTCTTACTAATGTAATATTGTTTGCACCTCGTTTTCCGCTGATGAATTTAGTTATTTTGTATACTGTGCTTTGTTCATTTCTCAGTGCTGCCTCCTCTGCCTGTCTTGCAAGATCGTCTAGGAAATTCCTTTTGTTGGCTCGGGTTTGGCGTTTAACTTCCCTGTCCAGCTGACTGTACTGTTCACTATATAGTTGCTTTAGCCTGGGGGACTTCGCTTCTATTTTCTTTCTTTTCATTTCCTTTCTCATCTTTATGGTATTTAGTGTTTCTGGTGTTATCCAGTCTTGCTTCTTCCTTTCCTGGAATCCCAAGCATGATTTGCTGCTTTCCTTATATATTGTTGAAATGGTGTTGAAATTCTGGTCTATATCATCAGTCAATATCTTTTCCTGACTTTTGGCAAATTGATATCGTTTCTTAATGTCGGCCGCAAAAGCTTTTCTGGTAAGGGGGTCCTTCAATTTGCTGATGTCAAACCTTTTCTGTGTAGTTACAGTTGGTCCAGCCCTTCTTAGTTTCACTTTCAGTTTTGCTACTACTAAATGATGATCACTTCCCACATCTGCACCTCTTCTTTCCTTCACATCTTGTAGTGCATGTCTTCATCTACCGTTAACCATGATGTGGTCTATCTGGTTTCTGTCCCGACCATTTGGTGATTCCCATGTTAATTTGTAAATTTCTTTATGTGGGAAAAGTGTTCCTCCAATGACCAGGTTGTTAATGCTACAGAAACTTATTAGTTTATCCCCATTTTCGTTTGCTGTTCCGCTGCCGCATTTCCCCATTGTTTTTTCATTATATATATTGTGTGTACCAACCTTCGCATTGAGGTCTCCCATTACTATAACGAGATCATATCTAGGTGTGTCTTCCATTTCTTTCTGCAGTTGTTGATAGAATTCATCCTTGACCTCCTCATCGCTATCATTCGTTGGTGCGTAGCATTGTATTATTGTAGTGTTGGTGAATCTCACTCTCAATCTTAATCTTATCAGTCTGTTGTTGATGGGTTTCCATTCCAGTAATGTCCTTTCTATCCCTTTCTGTAAAATAATGGCTACGCCTTCATTGTGTTGTCCATCCTCTCTTCCAGAGTAAAGTACTGTTTCTCCTGTTGCTGTTTTAACTTTTCCTGCCCCTGTCCATCTGCTCTCACTTATCCCTAGGATGTGTAACCTATAGTTTCTCATTTCTGCCGTGACCTGTCTTAGTTTACCTGTCTCGTTCATTGTCCTGGCATTCCAAAATCCTATTCTTGTATCCTGTTTTGCGGTCAGGACATCCGTTTTCATGTCAGTGGCTTCCTTTCGGCTTTCACCACTGACAGTCATACGAGCCACAGACTCCGAATGTCCATCCCGCAGCAAAGTTTGTTCATTTATTGTTGTTTCCGTAACTTCATTGTTTTTTTTTACATAGACAGGGGTGTCAGCCCTATGCTAAAACCCCCAACCTGGAGGACCAGGGTACCAGCTTTTGTCTGACCCCTACCCACACAGACCAGTCAAGCTTGGTTGAACCTACCAGGAGTAAAACTCCCACTGGCATAGCTCTGGGGATTGTCAGGGTACGCAAGCTGCCATACCGCTACAAGGTATAGGTACCATTGATGGCAGAGTCCATGCTTCGGAAGGTCCCAAATGGATGCTTACGGCATGAATGGAAAACCTCTATAGAAGTCTCGAATCTTCAAGAACTGGTGTGGATGTACTGTCCTGGTCATTCAGGGGTGTGGTTTGGTTTGGTTTTTTTTTTTTTTGCGTACGCCCGCTATTACTCGAGGCGAAATCTCAGGTTAGTATTTCTCACCTGAGACTGATTTTACGTGAGTATCCCTTGTTTTCTTGTACAGAGACAGGTGTCCCTCGCCATTCAGGCAGATACTCGCCGATTTCGGAGGTACTCATTAGAGCTGGGTCGGCTCAGGAGCCGCCAGTCCCTGGTCGACGACACTGCTTCAAATAGTCTCGCCAGGGCTCGAGTTAATCCAGTCCAAATCCCGGTCGATGAAAAATCTTCAAATGTTCTCGCCCGGGTTTGATCCTGGGTCACCCGGTCGCCAGCGCAGTTTGGTAACCAGTACACTAGCGCGGCTCCCGGTTTGGTTTTAAGGACTATCTTCGTTGCACACGGATCAGTGCTCCGATCTCTTCCCTTAGATCACACAAGGAGGATCTGAGCACAGTGCACGAACTTCGTAGCAGCTGCGAGAATCCAAATGTGTGTGTATAGGAATCACACTTTCTATAAATATTTTTGTGGTGGGTAGGTTTCTAATTTTTAAATTTTGCCAGGGCAGCGGCCAGATATGCCTACTCTTAACGATTTCCAACTGCCGTGGGATTTTTAACGTGCGCAACTTGCACACGGGACCTCCTATTTTTTTCTCCCTCATACGGGAAGGCTAGGCATCCAATCTCACTACCCAAGAGACCAGGGGGGACTATGACATCATTAGACCACTAGTTCTGAAAAATGTTTCCATAAATTATAATCCCTCAACTGGGAATCGAACCCAGTACCTCTAGAATTCGAGACGGATGCCATACCTCTTAGCCACTCTGACCCCTACGTCATGGGTACGGCAATGAAAGAGCTGATGGACTAGCTTCAAGAGCACCTGTAGTCGGTGCATTGTAGATGGACAAAGAAGAGAAACTGATGAGAATTAATGATTGCCTATTAGAAAATGACACTGCAATCAATGAATCATCAAGGTTAAAACTGCTTAAGTTTGGCACTAGGCGTAAGACTGGCAGGGATGAACGTATGAGAGGATGCAACCGGCGTATATTCAACCAGCGTGCAACAAGAACAATTAACATTCATACACTTCGACTTTTGCCTGCCTCACAACGCGTGTTTGGGGAAACTCCGAACTCGCAATGAAGACCAAAATTTGCGGCATATAACGCCTGCGTCACCAGTACCCTTCGATATGGCTGCGAGACATGGACAACCTATGCTAAGCAAGAAAGTAAGCTCAATACCTTCCATCCAAGGTGTCTACGCCACATCCTCTGTATTTCGTGGAAGGACAAAGTGACAAATTTCGAGGTATTGTCACGTGCTGGCCTTCAAAGCATGCATACACTACCTAGAATAGACAGCGCAGACTACACTGGCTTGGCCATGTCCGCCGCATGGAAGATGGTTACATCCCGAAAGATATCTTCTATGGACAACTGGCAGATGGTAAAAGAACAGTTGGGCGACCGCAGCTGAGGTTCAAAGATGTGTGCAAGAGAGACATGAGGGCATTGGTCATAAATCCAGCAACCTGGGAGGATGAAACTGCCGATCGCATCACGTGGCAATGCTCTCAATGGCGCCACCTCAAATTGGGCGAAAAGAAGCTCTCACGGCAAGCAGAATAGAGGAGAAAACATCGAAAGGAACACGAGGGGGGAAAAAAGCAGCTGAGGGCTGTCACTGATGTGGCATTTATAGCGGAACAGAAAATATAGAACAAACTAAACATTTTGACAAGAGCTATAAAAGGTGCAAATTGACTTCTTCAAAACAAAACAGAAAGTTACCTTAGATAAATTTAAGGGTTAGCCTACATCCTTTTAGGGCGCGATGTCAGACATGGAATTGGCCTAACGCCAGCCCAGCGCGTGTGGCCCGATTGAGAGGAATCCGTTAACCGGACTAAAGCCGACCCTGATCACCACAATGATCATCATCATCAGTGATTATAGTCCCCGTGAAACAAAGGGTTGTAATTGTTGCTGGCGGCCGTTGTCTATTTGGAGTTATCTTCATTTTACCACTTGTTCCAGCCGCACTGGTTGTTGTCTCGTTCTCTTTCAAGGGCACGGATCTGTTACTACATCTAGTCATGTGACATGGTAGATGTAACGTAGACATTGGTTGGTGAACTGGTCACCCCGCCTCATGCGTAACATTTCATAACAAAAGGAACCAGAAAGGTCTAGATGATCCATCAAAAATATACTTATCGTTACATGATCGGCTAATACAAGGTATAGTATACAACTGGAATTAAATGAGACCAAAAAAAAAAAAACAAAGAATATATAGGATTGTCCAGCCGACTGCCCAGAGAACCCGCCACGCCACCTAAAAATCTTCTTCTTCCTCGTTCGTCCTGAAAAGGACGTTGGTTGCGTTGTGTCTGTTTACGCCGGAGCTGTGATATCTGCACCTTTCGGTCGACACATCCGACTTCAGCACGGCATTTTTTGGGACCGGGTTTGCCTTCCCTCTGCGATCCCTACTCGCTCAGCCAGACTGCAGTGATGCAGACTGTTTCCAGGACCACCACGTGGAGGTGGAGTAGGGTCTTAGTCAGCTCTGGTTCGCTGACTCTGACGCAAGCAGTCAAGCTATGGGTCGCTGACTGCATTCTCTATTGCTGCGTCTTTGGGTCCCACCTAAAAATCTAGGAGAGGTAATTTTAGGAAAACGGCCCATTGGACGTGATATTCTTGGATGTGCTTTCATAATGGATGCTTGAGTAGAACAGAAGGATTGAAATGGTACTTTAAGGTCACAAATGTGGAACTGATGACAAGAACCACATAAGTGTCGGCGGAACAAGAGATGACAAGAACCATATAAGTGTCGGCGGAACAAGAGATGACAAGAACCATGTAAGTGTCGGCGGAACAAGTGATGAGAGGAAGGCGCTGGCGATGGACAGGAAACCTATCTGGAACCCCCAATGTTAGAGAAACAGAGGTAGATCAAAAACCACACGGAGAAGAGAACTGAAGTCAGACATGAAAGGGATGAAGAAGACATGGCACAGGACAGAAGGTATTGACATGTGTTTATTGAAGACCTAAGCTCCACTTGCAGCTAAACACTAATGAATAAATGAACTCTTGGATGTATATTTCATAAATTTGTATTGAGCTATTTAATTATACTTTTCCTGGGGAAATGCTGCTGACTTGTTTTCCAAGTCGATGAAAATTTGTTAATTACGACTCTCAATAAACATTATGCAGAAAGTATGAACATTGCAAAAACGTAAACAACTTGATGAGATATTGTTGTAGAATAACTCTCTGGAATTTATTTAACATGGTGGAAGCGACTGACAATGACAACAACACTTAATGTACTATTGAAAGTCTAATGTACCAAGGTGCTAAAGTCTCAAAGCATCGCTGAATGTCTCATTAGATCTGGGGAGGAAAATTATTTATGTATGTGATACTTGCTAGTATAATTTTTTTCTGAGAGGACTTGACACATGCGCCTAGCTAACATTATTTTCTGCAAATGTCGAAGGGTATGAATACTAATTGTTCCTGCTGCGCGTTGATTTTACAAACGCCGTATGCATCATCCCATACGTCCATCCCTGCTGGTCTTAAGTTTGATGCCAAATTCCAGCAGTCTAAGCCTTGATGATTCATCGAGCGCAGTGTCATTCTTTAATAGGCGATCATTAATTGCCCTCAGTATCTCTCCATTATCCATGTCCAACACACCTTCTATGAGCGCTGTTGATACTAGTCCGTCAGCTCTTTCATTGTCGCGTACTCCTGCATGACCAGGACAGTAGATACACACCAGTTTCTGAAGATTCGAAGCTTCAAGTGAGAGAGTCTTATACTTACACTATGCTGAAGTGTTTTTGCATTGCTCTTACACGCATGACTCAATGACGAGGTACCCCTGTATGTTTGTCAGTCTATTTATTTCTTCCTTTTTTTTTTTTTTTCTTCCTATTCCCAGTGCAAATGGTACTACAACAGGCAGAAACGTTTAAAAGGCTCACAAGCCACTCAGTGAATGATACATTTTCACACGATACGTTCTTTTCCTCGCCACACACTTGTTCAATTTTCGTCTTTTCAACCGCACTATAACCAGCGTCCCAACGGGCTGATCACCCGTTTGCCAGTCACTTTGATTACGGAAACTACAACAAACGGATTGATTTGTCGTTGCCCTAAAGACGCCATTAGGCGTGATGGCAACAACGGCAAAGAAAATCTATTCGCTGTTGCCCTTAAGACGCCACTAGGCGTAATGGCCACTGACTGCTTTGCCGGTCGTTGGCTAAGGACGGAAGAAGAAGAATAACCAGCGTCCTTTTCAGGACGTACACAGCGATCGCAATAGTCAAAATGGGCCGAAAGAAACCACACGCTAAAAAGAGGAAGATTTATACCAGCCCACCAGCGCAGAACAGCCAGGGGAATAACACAATTAACAAAGAAAGACAGCCAGAGAGCAAAACTGCCCCAAGTACTCGTGCGGGGACCGAAATTTCTCCAACTCTTGATACGATGACGGAGCTAGCTGCGACGTGTATCGACCCGGTTGAGAGCCCGAATGACCAGACTCCTTGCGAGGAAGAGCAGAAAGCAGATGCAAGCAGTTCTGAACTTGATGATGAAGACCCAGAATATGACTACATGGTGAGCGCGTTAGAGCAGATAGAACAGATGTCAGAAGAAGGAGACCATATGAAAGCGTTAGAACCGATAAAACAGATGTTGGAAAGAAGAGAAAAAAGAAGACAGGAGCAAAAAACCCAGGGACCGCCACCACAAGTACCCAAATCGTCAGCTGAAGCCCTGTCTACCACAGAGAAGCCAGACCAAACTCCGATGACACCACCACACGATGCCGAGTTGACAGCTGTGGCTGCCCCAGGGAAGCTGCTCCAAACTCAACAGACGATAAAAACACCACTAAAGCAAGACGTCATAGCAGAGGCTCCAGTGTGTAGTAATCAGACAACAACTACAGAAAGTGATCAGGAGTCAAAACAGAACGTGAGACCGTCCTACACACCACACACTCTAACGCAGACGGAAAGCAGAGCGCGTCACCTGCGCAAACCAAGCAATGCCGGTTGTCACAAGGTACTACAGGAGAGGATGGTTAAGATCACACAGATGTCTGGAGGTGAGGCCACACTCAGGGCCCTACCAGATGACAAAGTGATCAGCATCCTAGAGACAATAACTGGTAGGAGAAGCATCTCTAAGGTACGAAGGCACGAAAAGGGAGTCGTGCTTTCGCTCAACAGCACGGATAAGACAACTGCACTAATGACAGAACTGGAGGCCGGTCCGAAAGAATTCATGCTGCCTCACCAGAAAAAAGTAGTGATGGAGACCAGCAAGACAACAAAGAAGTTGGTGCTAAGAGGGGTGGATACAAGATGGTCCGCTAGCGAAGTCCAGGGCTGCCTACAGACTGAAAACACAGGTACCCAGGTCATACAGGTCGAGAGGTTAAGAACATGGAATGGAAAAGATACCAATCTGATGGTAGTTACTATTGAAGGAGTGACAAGACCTGAAAGACTGACATTCAAAGAGATATCAAAGAGGACAGAGGCATATATCCCCCGGTGATGCAGTGCTCCAACTGCCAGCAGTTCTCTCACACAAAGAAAACGTGCAGGAGAGATGCAGTCTGTCGATATTGTGCGGGTGGCCACCTATATCGCGACTGCCCCAAGGCGAAGGAGGACCTCAACTACAAAGCAATAAACTCAAACCGCACCTGTGCAAACTGCCTCGGAAACCACGGGGCTAGATACCGAGGATGCCCGATGTTCCAGGAAACAAAGAGCATCTTGAAAGAAGCGGTTTCCAAAAACATCCCATTCAAGGAGGCAAAACACAGGGTGGCTGCGGATGTTGCAGAAAAACAGCGCACGATAGACAGACGACAGGTACACAAGCTGACCGCTGAAGTCAAAGAAATAAAACTGCAGATCGAAAACAGAAGCAAGCAGGCCCCCGAAGAACCAACCGACACTAGAGAAGATGCGATAGATATGCAGAACATAAAACACATGATGGAAGAAATGAAAAGAATCCAGCAGCAAGTAGAAGAAGATGTCAAGAAGATAACAGAGCTGACAGAAGAAAACACAAAAATCCTCAAAAGAATAGAAGCAGAAAGAATAGCCATTGAGGAATTTTCATCAAACAACACGCGAAAAACGAACAACCAAACAGAAGAAGTCATCGAAGAAACGCTAGAACAGCTAGTACCAGCGATAATTGAAAAAGCACTTGCACAGATACAGAGGAACATGCAGCAAAAAGCAAAAGAAACCAGGAGCGTAAAAACGCACAAAACCAAACAAGCTAGATAGTGAGTGAGACAGGACATAAAAAACACCATGAGCGCGACACGGCACCACAAACGGACAAACAAAGAGGAATCCAGACAGCCAGCTAGTGGTCCTTTTAAGGACCAGTCCTTTTCAGGACTAACAGACGACTAGCACCGAAGAACCTAACACACAATATACCCCAATTATAACCAACTTTCAGGTTGAACAGGGTATAACAGCAACATAACAAGACAAAAGAACGAACGAACGAACAGTGAATGATAGGCTGAACGGATATGGCGAGAGTAGACTACAGAGAATCCGCTTTGCACAAAAAAAAAAAAAAAAGCAAATGAAATTGTTCCCATTGTACCAGACCAGATATCATCAAAGTCACAAACATGTGTCCATTTGGGTAAGACAAACAAACACGCCCTCGAAGATTGTCGGCTCCACGAGAGGAACAGACTGACAGCATGACCTTCGCAAGCATAGTTGAAGGAGAAACTGTATGGCTATGAGTGAAGCATGAGGTAGACCTTAAACTTTATGAAGGAAATCGTTGTGGTTTTATGAGAGTTAACAAAGGAGTCTGTTGTTGATTTCTTTTTATGCCATAATGTTGAACTATCCAGCACCTTCTCTCATTATCGCTGTCTACCGTTTTTTCTCTTCAAAAAATTTTCGGTTGTCACAATATATTTCAGCTTCCTTCTTCTCATTACATGTCCATATGCCCAAGAAGATGAATTACTTCCTTGTATTATGGGTAATAAGCTTCCTTTGAGTAGTACCGTGCCTTGTGGCGTAGGAGATCATGTCTCTCCACAACTTCCTGTCTCCAGTACAATTTATCAATTCTGCTATTGACTTCTTTCCATGCCACGATGTCGAACTGTCCAGTATTTGCTCTCTTTGTCTTCCCCTATCTCTTTTTCCTTCAATCTTATCTGTTGTTCCTTTGAGTACTGACCTCATTTAGAACTTCCTGAGGGGAAACACGCTGCATGTGCAACAGCTTGATCTCCATATAACTGCCCAAGCTCGCGCCCTGGAGAGAACACTCCAGCTTCACCCTAGGGTGTCGCCACAACACGAAAAGTAGCAGTTACCGGTTATAAGCATCTTGATCAACTAACATCGGGCATGGTGCTATGGGCTACTTACGACAGTGGGAGAGGTTCTAGGATCTCACTGTACAGCTACCGCTAGCTTCAAACTGGGCAGCCTCCAGCCAATTAGATGCTGTCCGCCGGCTTTCCCCATTGGGTGCATGTGGATTAGGGTCAAACCAGAACTGTAGACATAACATTTTGCACCAAGCAATAATAAGTAAAACAAATGTGCTGGGTCAGGATGTGGATGTTGCATCAATTATTACTATCGATAACTATGAACTGGCATGGGTGCACCACTTCACGTACCTGGGGTCTACCATGAAAAATAAACTCACTCAGGACACAAAAATTGACAACCGCATAGGTAAACCTGCAGCCGTCTTTGCCCGCCGAGTGTGTTTGGGAAACTCTAAACTCACAACGAAGACCAAAGCTGCGGTAAATCATGCCCGCATCACCAGCACGCTTCTGTATGGAAGCGAGAAATGGTCAACCTATGCATGCTAAGCAAGAAAGAAGGCCCAATACCTTCCATCTTTGGTGTCTACGCCACATCCTTGGTATTTTGCCGATCGCACTAAGTGGTTTGTTCCTTAAGGCGCCACCTCAGACTGGGCGAAAAGAAACTCTCACAACAAGCAGAAGAACAAAGAACACGTAGAAAGGAACACCAGAAAAGAAAGCCGCTAAGGGCTACCATCTCAGGGTCTCATTCCCATAGTCAATCATGACTGAAGGGGCTACTACTATTCCCATCCATCGTGACAAAAATTGACAATGTTACGTTTGCAGGAATAATTTTACTTAGAGTGAAAAATTAACCAAACACCGCCTATAGTATTGTGTGTACGATTGGATACGTATACATTTCAATTCAATACTGTTTCTAGCTACAGTTTCCCGTACAGTTCTCGGCACGTTGTGGTAGCACAGTGGTCTACATCTAATGTTCATACAGTAGGAAAGATATGATTCGAACGAATTCTGCTTTGTGATCATGGAAAGTGTCCGAATTGGTGCCGGTGTTGAAGATCCTTTGCGGAGACGGCACAGACCCTTTGACATTGCAGAAGACAACGGCGATCAACCTCCAGAGCAACTGCCTGTTAGTGTCACAAGACAAAACCGTGGCACCAATTTTCCCCGAACAAGGACAAGAGCAGCAATTGCTTATGCCGTGATCGGTTCATTTTATTTGATAATGGGTGTTTTTGTTCATCAGCGAATGAATTCATACCCTGTACCTAAGACCAACGAGAACTCTTTGCCACATGAATTTAGAGAAGAGACGGCTCGGCGACATTTAGAAGCAATTGCCGGCTTAGGCCCCCGTGTGTCTGGCAGCGAAGCTCTGTTGCAAGCAGAGAACTATATATTGGAGGTCGTAAAAGGAATCAATGTCAGCAAAGTAGCAAAACTTGACATTGAAGTTTCTGTACAGACTGTTAGCGGAGGGTTCACTGTGGATTTTAGCAACGCTGGACTAGGAGAATTTGCCAGTGTTTATCAAAATTTGAAAAATATTGTAGTGAAGGTGTCTCCATCACAAAATGTGAACAGTAGTGTGCTGGTCAACTGCCACTATGACACTGTGATAGACAGTCCAGGTAAATATATTGTTGTTATTCAGATGCCATGTCGACTTGAATTTATGATCATGTCTCTCCACAATGGTTGAAATGAAGTAGGATATAGTGGGACATATGTCTGGATTCTCCCAAATGTATATTGATCTGGTGGCCAGTTAAGTCAACCCCCCCTTTTTTTTTCAAATATCGCATTCAACCCTTGATGGGTTATAATTAGGACATATAGTGTAACAAATTCAAGACAATAAAATCAGACTTCCGATATTTAAATAGCCTATCTTCTTCCCCCCACCCCACTCAGTCCAAATAGAGTAAATCAAAACCAGAATTGTGTGAATGTATTTGTGTGTTTTACAATCAGCAAATGCAAATTTACCTAAAAAGGAGTCTAAGAAAAATCAAATTTGGATGACAGATGACATCTTGAATAAAATGACCGAAAGAAAGAAAGCAAAAAACACTCCAGAATATAAAACAATAGACAATGACATACGTACTATGTGTAGAGAAGCAAAAGAACGGTGGATAGAAACAAAATGCAAGGAAATAGAAGACTTGGAAGCAAAGCACAGGACAAGAGATATGCATAAAGAAATTATCAAATCGGTCACGGTTTGCACAAGGAGGAAGCTGTATCAAGAACAAAAATGGTGTAATATTACTTGATGAGAAAGACATATCAAACAGATGGGCAGAATACGTAAAAGAATTATTCGAGGACAACAGAGGTAAAAAAAAACCATCACCAGATTCTAATGAAGGCCCAAACATTCTCAGATCAGAAGTAGAGAATGCCATTCATATGATACAAAAAGGAAAATCAGCAGGCATGGATAACATAAAAATTGAAATGATAGAAGCTCTGGAGAGCTTTGGTATAGATACAATCACAGAAATATGCAACGATGTATACAATACAGGATATATACCACACGACATGAAGACATCAGTTTTTATAACATTGCCCAAAAAACCAAATGCAACAGAATGTTCAGACTTCAGAACAATCAGCCTGATGAGTCATGCAATTAAGATACTGCTCAAAATCATACAGGAAAGAATAAAAAGTAAAGTAGACAGCGAAATCCAGGAAGAACAGTTTGGTTTTAGACGGAACAGTGGAACAAGAGAGGCAATATTTTGCCTAAGAATATTAGCAGAAAAATATACAGAGGTCCAAAAAAGTATGTATATGTGCTTCATTGACTATAAGAAGGCTTTTGACAGAGTCCATCATGAGAAAATAATTGAATGCCTCGAAGACATAGGTATTGATGGAAAAGATATAAGAATACTCAGTAACCTTTATTGGGAGCAAACTGCCACAGTAAGAACTGGAAGGAATTATTCACCATACATAGACATAAAAAGAGGTGTCAGACAAGGTTGTGTGCTGTCCCCCTGCCTATTTAATTTATACACCGAAAAAATGTTCAAACAGATACAGGAAATACCAGGACTGAACATCAGTGGAAGGTCAATAAACAACCTTAGATATGCAGATGATACCGTGTTGTTAGCTGAAAGCGAACAGGAGTTACAGGAACTAGTGAAGCAAGTGAACAGTATAAGTCATGAATATGGACTCGACATTAATATTGAGAAAACAAAAACTATGATAATTAGCAAAACAGACGATAAACCCACATTAAAGATAAGCGTAAATGGGGAAATCCTGGAACAAGTCAAGAGCTACGTATATCTCGGTCATATAATAACAGAAGATGGCAGATGTGAAACAGAAATCAAGAAGAGAATAGGAATGGCCAAAGCTACATTCAACAACATGAAACATATACTGACATCCAAACAGTTATCTCACAAATTAAAACTGAGAATCATAAAGTGTTATATATATTCTGCATTTCTGTATGGTGCAGAAACATGGACGATGAATAAGCAGTTGGAAGAAAGAATTGAGGCTCTTGAAATGTGGATATATAGAAGAATGGGGCGTATCTCATGGAAAGAGATGAAAACAAATAAGGAGGTCCTAGAAAATCTAGGTATGAAAAGAGAACTAATGAGGGAGGTCAAAGTTCGACAGCTAAAATACTTTGGCCACATAAAAAGGCATAACACCTTGCAGAAGACCATAACAGAAGGGAGAGTTGAAGGCAAACGTGCAAGGGGAAGACAGCGCTATAAGTGGGAAGACAACATCAAGAGATGGACAGGAAAGAGTCTATCAGAGTGCACCATCAAGACAAGAGACAGAAGACGTTGGAGATCCATTACAGCCAACCTTCGTTGTGGAGATGGCAACTGATGATGATGATTTGTGTGTGACCTCCCCTGTCCAAGAAACAAACAAATAGTAAAAATAAAAAACATAACAACAACAACAAAGTAAAGTCTATCATAACTGCCCTGTTGTTAAGGTCAAAAGGGGGAAGAAAGCCCAGGGATGTTTAAGTAACCCACATCAAGTTGCCAGTTAAGTCGCCCACTTTGAGATGGCCTTAAATACGAATCACCAGGTTGGCAGGGAGGATTGTGTGATTTGCTTCCGTAGCTAGGCGGTGGGGGTGTTTGGAAGGTCTTGGGTTCAATTCTCCTGTAAGCCACTCACTTCTGTTGTTTTTCCGGTGTCTAGTTTTCTACTTCTTTATTTCTCACGAGTGCTTGAAACATACCTTTATGTGTATAATATTTATTTATCTACCAACTTATGCAATGATGATTATATGAAGAAGTGATGATGATTACATGAAGATGTGATGATGATTATATGAAGATGTGATGATGATTATTTGAAGACGTGATTATTGTATGAAGTCATGATGATGATGATTATATGAAGATGTAATGATGGTTATGTGAAGACATGATGATTGTTTGAAGACATGATAATGATTATATGAAAATGTGATGATGATTATATGAAGACGTGATGATGATTATTTGAAGATGTCATGATGATTATATCAAGATGTGATGATGATTACATGAAGAAGTGATGATAATTATATGAAGATGTCATGATGATTATATGAAGACATGATGATTGTATGAAGACATGATGATGATTATATGAGACTTGATGATGATGATTATATGAAGATGTAATGATGATTATATGAAGACATGATGGTGATGATATGATGTGGTGATGGTGATGATATGATATGAATACGTGATGATAATTACATGAAGACATTATGATGATTATATGAAGACATGATGATTATATGAAGACATGATGATTATATGAAGACATGATGATGATATAAAGACATGATGATTATATGAAGACATGATGATATGAAGATACGATGATGATATGAAGAAATGATAAGTATATGAAGACATGATGATTATATGAAGACATGATGAGTACATGAAGACATGATGATTATATGAAGACATGATGATGATTATATAAAGACATGATGATTACATAAAGACATGATGATATGAAGACTTGATGATTGTATGAAGACATGATGATGATGATATGAAGACATGATGAGTATATGAAGACATGATGATTATATGAAGACATGGTAATGATTACATGAAGATGTGTGTGTTTAAAAAAAATATGTTTAATATTTTCCTGATGTGTATATTTCCATATGTTTTGCAATGCTTAAAAAAAAAAAAAAGCTGTTTTCTTTTATCTTTAAATATAAATTGTATGAGCATAATACCTGGACAGAAAAAAAGACCAACAGAGAAGTACTGCACTCACTAAACGTACAGGAACATTGGCTCCTAAATACCATCGCAATAAGGAAGCTGAAATTTTTCGGTTAAATAAAAAGACATAATAGTCTGGAAAAAACAGTGATGGAAGGCATGGTCCCTGGAAAAAGGGGAAGGGGTCGACCTAGACGACGGTGGACCCAGGACATCACAGAGAGTTTGAACTTGTCTTTGGCTGATGCAGGTTGACTTGCCCAGAATCGTGATGCGTTCAGAGCAGCTGTAATGGAGACAACGTTCTGGAAAGAATACGTCACATGATGATGATGATGAGCATAATAAGATCTCATGTAAAAAGTTATAAGGATTCTTTGCTTTTCAAGTATTTTGGCTTTTATTTCATTTTTATGAAAGATTTTAAGCTTGGTGGAACCCCAGTCAATTAGGTGCTGTCCCATCATAGTCAACTTTCCCCATTGGGTACAAGGGGATTAGGGCCAAACCCGAACTGTGGACAGAGCATATTGCAACAGGCTAAGATATTTTCTATGGACAACTGGCAGATGGCAAAAAAACAAACAGAAATGCGACTGCAGCTGAGGTTCTGAGAAGTGTGCATGAGAAACATGAAGGCAGTGGACATTAAATTCTAGGAGGATGAAACTGCCAGCCGCACTAAGTGGGACTGCTTCCTATGGCTCTACTTCAGGTTGGATGAAAAAGAGCTCTTACAACAAGCAGAAGAGGAAAGGAGCATCAGGTAAAAATAAAATCAGTTGAGCCTCATCAAGGAAGCATCATCCCCATAGTCAGTTATGACTGGAGGGGGCTACTTACTTTATTTTGATGGATTTTATTGATTGGGGTCTTGTTTTTATTTGTTGTTAATATTAAAATTACATTTAATGCTACACAAAATGAGGTTTGAGTCATGAGTGCAGGAGGGATTAAAGTGAGAAATTCTGAGTGTGTTTCTTATAGAAACACATGAACTGTCAGGGGATCTGTAAAGCTGAAGAGATTTCTTAATGTCTATCCTAATTTTGTGTGAATACTAATTATCATGTCTTCATATAATCATCATATCTTCATAGCATCATCATGTATTGATATAATCATCATGACTAATAAAGGCAGTAATCAGCTCAAGGTGCCTGACATCTCCTCACAATTTTTCATGGCAAGAAGTAGGTAGTTGCCGTATGCTACTCAGTTCGCTGCTGTATTTTGGACAGGACTGCAGCAGATGTTTGACTGTCATGGGGCTTGTGCCACAGGTGGAGAGATCTGTTGTACCAATCCTGTACTTGTGGTATAGATGGTATCTCAATCTGCTGTGTCCAGTGTGTAGCCAGAAAATGATTTAAATAATAAATGTGTTGTTTAACTCTGAAAGTCACCTCACCAAGCAGTATGATGTTTTCTATTTCCCGTCTGAAGAGTTATAAAGTTGGGTGTCCATTTTAACTTCATCTAAATAGTAAATAATTTGAAGCTCAGATTTTTTTACAGAAACTTCTGAAAGAGTCAATGAATTTTAATTCTATATGCCTAAGTTGCCCTGACAACCTCCAGTTCTATGCCAGCAGGAGTTTTACTCCTCCAGGTTGGGGGTTTTAGCAGAGGGTCGACACTCCTGTCTATGTTAAAAAAAAAAAAAAAAAATTAGTTATGGAAACAGCAACAAAAAAAAAGCTTTGATGCCATCACAAGAACATACTATGGAACCCTGAAGGAAAGTGAAAGAGAGGCCAGCCCAAAAACAACTTGGTGGAAAACTATGGAGGCTGAGATGCAAAGAATGAGCCAGAGCTGGGGCACTGCACGAAGGATGGCCGCTGACTACTATTTAGTCGTTCCTCTTCTACCCTCGGGTGTAGAGGTTTGTCAATGACTGATTTCTCATTCTTAGTTGGTTCATATCTGGCATGTATATTGCACTTATAGGGGAACTTTGTCTTCGTAATGACAAGGTTTTGCTCAGTGCAGAATCTAAGGAGTTGCTTTCCATTGTCATTTAGTGAATCTTCTTCATATCTTCCAATAACTCCACTCCATCTAGCATGGTCATTTCCAACTCTGGCATTGAAATATCAGAGAAGGATAATTAAGGAGTCGTCCGCTGTCTTTTGAAGCAGCTCAAAGAATTCTTCTTTGACATCTGCTTGCTTACCTTCGTTTGGCCCATACACAATGACAATGTTGACTATGGTTTCTCCTTCTTTCAGATTTAGCACCATGATGCGTTCCAAGACAAAGTTCCATCCTTTGATGTTATTTGTTTGGCTTTTAGCAACAATACAACCACACCCCCTTTAGCTCTTTCGCTTGTGGGGACTTGTCGTGTGAAATTCTAATCCACATATATAAATTAAAAAGTAAATGTAAAGCCTAACAAATAACTTCAATAAAAGGAAAGAAGAATGGTAAAGAACAGTGCTGTCACAATGACTGTACTCGAAATCCCCTTGTTTTCTACTTCGTCTGCAAATTGTAACGTTTCACGTTGATAGTAAAAGCCTACTGCATCACTACACGCTTTCTTCAATAAAACGTGTACTGCCTTTCTAAGAAAAACCTTGAGATACGCAAGCTGACCTATATTTAATATTCCATTCATGTCATTTTATACACTAAGTTACCATAAACGAACGGACAGATGGACTTAGGATAGAAAGAAAGGGAGGGCTGAAAGCCGGGACGCATACAACACTAAACACGAGTCTCGCTATACAATTAAAGTCATCACGCGTGTAAGGCCACAAGCACTAATTTTTTTCTTCAAATCGACAGTGATAAAAAACACTACCCATACGAGAGTTAGGTTTTAAAAACCTGAAAAACGCTTATTAGGAAACATGACATTATACTGGTTTACGTTTGAAAACATTACAGTACCCAGACACCACATCGATCGAAGTGAACGGGAGGGAGAAGAAAATACATATTTTGAACGCAGCCCCTTAGCCCCATTAAATTTATATATTTGGGTTCCTTAGGACTTGCTGACAAAGAATATGTTAAACGTTACGCAAATAGTCTAGGAATTAACAAATTATAGCCAAAAGAAATAGTGAGGGTGTCAGACAACACCAAAATCAGAATCGCTCAGTGGCAGATTTTAAAACCACCATTGTACGGGAAATAGGTCCCCATGTTAAATCCTATTTGATTGGAGCGCAGTAAATGTAAGGCTAAACACGATTAGTCGGGCTACAAATACTATCTTTTGTTGTTAGGGGAGACGGAAGGAAGGGTACTTTTTTTTCAAACGCTTGTGTAAACATGGCTCGATTGGTTAGACCCGCCAATATAGGCAATTAGGAGCGTTAGTTCAGTACCACATTTTTCAAATAAACTTACTAAAGAACCAGTGCGTTGAGCGCCAGTGCATATTTTTCTAAATAAAAGCCTGGGACATCGGCAGATCGAAATTGTGCTATATTCATTGCCAGTCAACGTAACTGTGTATTATTCCATGAATATTCAATATCTTTTTAATGAAAATTGAATGTAAATTGATAATTTATGTCTGTATATGTGTGTGGTTCAGTAGTGAACATGAGGCAAAGCCTATATAGTGCTCCAACCTGAACAGAAGGTGTCGGAGAAAAGTAAAACTGCATGGAATTGCCAAACAGTACACTGACACCTATCTTATTGACTAGAAAGAACTAATGCTGGAATTGCAGAGGCGTAGTGACCATTAGGGAGGAGTATACTGGTGTAAATTATTTCAGATGAAGCTGACAGTTGGCCTACCGCTCTGAACTCAGTGTTTGTTATGTATTGTGTTCAGTCTGGAAATAGATTATAAATTAGTTATGAAGTAGGAGGTACAACCTTCTTGTTTCAGGGACTGTGGTCCTAAAGTTATTGAGCAGCACCTGGTCTGAGCTTTGCTGAATCTGGAGGCTGACAGCATACTCCTGGGTCCAGATAGTGACCAGTGCGGTGTCTCCAGAACACAGGGGAGCAATCGAGCAGAGGAGTCTTTTCCTGCCGCCATCACGAAAGTTAAGCCTCTGTGGCCAGTGGAGCTCAACATTATGTGTCCCCCTCAAAACTTGACATTATAGTATAACTGAGGGTCAATACATTGTTTAAATTGATAGGAACGGTGAAGATTCCCCATACTATTTCCAAGATAAACAAACACTTGACGTCATGATGACAAATAACAACATAGTTTGAAAAACAAAACCAGTATTACCTCATAGTACACCACACAACTGACACACATAGGATAATATTAATAAAATATGTCACTACAAGGTTCATATTATAAATTATGTACATATAAATTGTGATTACAATTGATTGTGATTCCTGGTTCACTTTGTAGTTGAATCAGGACATATATTAGTGAAAGTAATTAATACATATATATTTGAAACTTTACCAGTGACTCATTTAAGATAGTCTTATAGAGTGTTAAATGTGTGTGAGTGTCACAGTGTTGTCAAGTGTGGTGGAATAAATTAAATTGTTTATCTGTCTGTTGTTGTTGTGACTTACACTTTATCATTTACATAACCCTAGACATTTAACGTAGTCATCACAATATTCCAGAATAATTCTGACTGAGGTATAAATGTGGTAGCAAGTAAGGTTATCTGTAAAACACTACACCTATTAGATACAGATACCTTCACAGCTGATCTCAGTCAGTACACTAAGTCCCCTATAAATATTTATAACATCCCACTTTACCACAGGACTCCACTGTAGAGCAGCATGTTGCCATTGAGGTCCACAACTCCTTGCCTTTTTTTCCTTAGTTTCTGTCAGTGCCAGAATTTCTAATTTTGTTTTCCTCATCTCCTCCACTATTACTCCTCTCTCCCATTAATACTTCTACAATTCCATATTCCGTAAATCGTCGTCTGTAATTCGTGCCAGTTCGTCGCCTTTAAGATCAGTCTGGTTTTCTCTCCATTGGTTCTTGTAATCATATTTTAAGGTAAACAGGTGATTGGCCTGTTGTGCCTTTGCAAAGTGGAGGTGCTGCCTCTCAACAGCCACCCTCCTCCTTTTTCAGCCAGGCTTGGGACCAGCCTAGTCGGAGTTATCTCCATTTATACTGTGATCAAAAGTCTCTGTGCTTTCAGAATGGGATCAGAAATGGGTATTACTTCAGAGTGAGCATGGACTAACCATTGGTTAGAAATTATTTTCTTATTAGTGAACTAGACTTATTGACACTGTAAACCAGTTTCCTGTTCTAGACTGCTGGACTGGCTATGGGGTTTTTCTTCTTATTTTCCATCCTTGCAGAGTGGACTTGATAATTCTAGCATTTATAGCAATCTCAACCTTTATGCAGGGATGCTGTCCTTGTAATGATTGAGATGACATCAAAGGCGATGCTAAAGGATTAGAAAGAGCACGTGCCACAAATGTTCATCAATGGGACACCAACAAATGTTTTACACTAAGTATTGGTATCATACTCTACCAACCTTAGCCATACAGAACAGAGTTTTTAGATATTCCAAGTATTGAGGGTATGCAGGAACAAAGGCTGGCCTTTATAAAGTATGGGTAGATGATAGGGCATGTAATGTGATCATGTGGCTTCATATTAATGGAAAAAAACAATGAAAATATATGACAGCATTGATAGCTGCAGGTGTACCTCAAACATTTTGTGTTTTACTTGATTTGTACACAGATGAAACACTTTATCCAAATTTGCATTTTACTTACTTATTTAGCCATTCATCTTCTATCCTAGGGTGTAGAGGTTTGCCAGAGAGAGCACCATACGAACCTATTGGCTGCCTTCCTCCTGGCCTAGATCCAATTTAATCCTCAGTCGTTCAGAGAGTGTCTAATGTTGTTCTCCCAGTGAACACTGGGTCGTCCTGGAGGTCTGGATCCCTGGCTGTTAGTTTCCCATATTTGTTAATATAGTCAGTCTTCTGCAGAAATAACCAAACCATCGTAGTTAGGACTGTTCTACTTGGGTTTGCAGGGGCTGGGTTTTGAGGCCTTGACACATCGTCTGGTTGTGAACCGTCTCTTATTTTTACTTCAACCACCTTCCTCAGATACCACATTTCTGAAGTTTGAAGCTGGCTTTTGTGGGTTGTAGTCATTGCCCATGACTCACATTCATAAGTCAAGACTGGAACATCAGTGGAGGGATATACAGCCATCTTTGTCCTCTTGCCATTTCTCTTTTGCTGAGGAATCCTCAATTTATTTTCGTTATAATGTGGTTTTGTTGTAAATAATATGAACAAACTGTTGTGAATGTGACTAAATATATTTCTTATTATAATAGATATTTTTTGAATCATGATTTGCGAATTTGAACAAGACCTATTCTTCAACAGGTGCGGGTGATGATGCTGCAAGCTGTGCAGTGATGTTGGAAGTACTGCGAGCTTTGTCACAAAGCTCTCAGGAAATAATGCACAACATTATCTTCCTTTTTAACAGCGCAGAGGAAAACATGTTGCAGGTTTGTATGATTTATGAATTTTTTCATTTATAATTTTGACAATGTTATTTTTTTTTTTTTAGTAAAATCAAATTTGGAGGTATTAAGCATCTGTGGGTTTTTTCTCTTTTGTTCGTTTCGTTTGTGTTAATTAAAAATGTAATACCATTTCTGTAATCTGCAACTGTCTTCTAATGAAACTGTTGAGATATCACAATAAACACTGAAAGACTTATTACAACTTTGCTAGATATCATGTTATAATATTTTCTAAATGAACAAACTATTCACTTATCTCACAAACAATTGATGCAACATAGCTTCCTGTGGAGCAGAAATCCATAACAGTAATACTATTCATTCTGATCTCCTCAAAACATCCCATGAAACATTGAATTAGCTTATGGTGATGATTCTGTTTCTAGACAAGCCACGGCTTCATCACTGGTCATCCTTGGGCTCCGAGTGTGAAAGCTTTTGTCAATCTAGACTCAGCTGGTGCTGGGGGCTGGGAGATGGTCTTTCAGACAGGTAAGAAGTCAAAGAGGTTGATTGTTATTTTTATTTTTTTTTGGAATAATGTGTGCAAGGTGTCACATCTTGTTTCTACCGCCATTTTGACTCATATGCTTGAAGAGAAGCCAAGCTTTGTTTTCCTGTGCCGTGAACGAAACTCGATATGCCTGAGTTATGGTTTAAACTACCCGTCATGTGATGTCACGTGACAGGGTTGAATTCTAACACAACAAGAGGCTACGAAGCCTAGAGTCTTGGTGGCCGCCTTGAAGAGACGTGTATTGGAAGGCCGGTTTTGATACTGTATTGTTTCGGCATAATGGTGGGACAGTGATGAGTTGCCATTAGTAATATAATAATAATAAATTCTTTAAGCACCAAACACGGCGCATAAGGCAGAAACCAGTGCTCTCCAGGTTGTACGTTGTGACGCCACTCCTCTTAGCTCTTGCACATTGTTTAATCCCAACGTTCTTCCTTCTCTTATTATTGTTCTTCTGAGTGTTTCTTTTGGTCTTCCTTTTTTCCTCTTACCCTCAGGAACCCAAGTGAGTGCCTGCAATGGTATTCTGTTGTTTTGCATTCGTAGGACATGACCGATATATGACCATCGTCTTTTCCTTATATAGTCGGAGACATATTTCTGCCTAGAGTCTTCTCTTATTTGTCGATTAGTCTTGAATTCTTTCCAACTGATGTTCATGAGTTTTCTAAGACATTTGTTCTCGAATGTATTCAGCTTGTTCTCCAATGATTTTTTTATTTTCCAACTCTCACAGCCGTATGTTAACACTGGTTAAGCTTGGTATGTATATTCAATGATCGTAATTTCCAAATGTTAGATAATCTATTGAAGGCGCTAGCTGCCAAAGCAATTCTAGTATGAATTTCTCTTGTTGTGTCACCATCCTGAGTCATTTTACTGCCTAAATAATTGAAACTTTCAACTTTCTGTAGTTTTTCCCCGTTCAGGATGATATTAAAGGTCTCGTTAGAAAAGTTCATAACTTTAGTTTTAGAGGCATTTATTTGGAGACCTATTTTAACCGAAAGATGATATTAGTAATATAGTCCTGGTATATTTGTTCTGGTGCAGAACATTTTGCTTTTTAAGTTGACAGCTGTATTTGTTGTAATTTTGATTCTCACTTTGTGGGTGTGTTGGTATTTTAATAAGAATGTTATACTATAGCTTGCCTCATCACCCATTACGCCAAGTGGTGGTCAGACTTGACCATCAGGCTTAGTAGATAGTTTATATCTATCTTGCGATTTGCATTGGTAACACACATGTATTTTGTATTTCACAACGGCACTATTTGGCCATGTTGTGTTGCTGTAAATAAAAGGGAAAGTTGCTGATTAAATCTTCCCTTCTTGTGTCGTTGTTGCTCAGATGGCACCCCTTATGTTTACGGGTCTATTGTGCTGTTCCGTGTAAAGTCCATTGTGCTGTCCCATGTAAAGTCCATTGTGCTGTCCCGTGTAAAGTCTATTGCGCTGTCCCGTGTAAAGTCCATTGTGCTGTCCCATGTAAAGTCCATTGTGCTGTCCTGTGTAAAGTCCATTGTGCTGTCCCGTGTAAAGTCTATTGTGCTGTCCCGTGTAAAGTCCATTGTGCTGTCCCATGTAAAGTCTATTGTGCTGTCCCATGTAAAGTCTATTGTGCTGTCCCGTGTAAAGTCCATTGTGCTGTCCCGTGTAAAGTCTATTGTGCTGTCCCATGTAAAGTCCATTGTGCTGTCCCGTGTAAAGTCCATTGTGCTGTCCCATGTAAAGTCCATTCGTTCAGCGGTAATACTGTGTGTTCGTATCAGTGGTGTATACCCTTTTACCAGTATTTTGACAAATGGGCTTCTTCAAAACATCTAGGTAGTCAGTTATTGTCATTTGTTTGTTGTGTGTTTTTTTAAAATTTCCCAGAAGATTAGAAATAGCAGATCTGACAGTTTTTTCTAGAATTTTTTCAATATTTAATGATGATCTGTTTAATTGATTGTCAGTATATTATGAAAATTAAAATCTTCTTTTTTTCCTAGTTTGAAAAAAAAAATGTCTTTATTTTTTGGTTTGTTTGTTTTTAAAAGTTGTAGTTGAGCCAGTAATGATACACTCATTTTTACATTAAGAGTTCAGACTTGGTATTTTGATTGTTAATTGATACAGGGTATACACAAATTAGTGTAATCAGTTGTACAGCATAAGGAAAATAGTTTAATTAGTTACATTTTATTTTATTACTGCTGTTCTTGAGAGAATGCTAGTACAAATTTCTTTTGCTTGGATATTACTATGTCCTATGGAGCCGCGCTAGCGTAGTGGTTAAAACACCGCTCTGGCGACCGGGTGATTCAGGATCAAATCCGGGCGACGGCATTTGAGGATTTTTCGTCGACCGGGAATTGGACTGGATTAACTCGAGACCTGGCGATGACATTTGAAGGAGTGTCGTCGACCAGGGATTGGCGGCTCCTGAGCCGACCCAGCTCTAATGGGTACCTCCGAAATCGGCGAGTATCTGCCTGAATGGCGAGGGACACCTGTCTCTGCACAAGAAAAGGGATACTCACGTAAAATCAATGTCAGGTTAGACATTAACAATAACCTGAGATTTCGCCTCGAGTATTAGCGGGCGTACGAAAAAAAAAAAAAAAAAAACTATGTCCTATGTGAGACTTCAGGAAACTGAAGAAGAAGAAGAACATTTTAATTTAATGTTTATATGCCATCATCTTGCTTAAATCTTCTTTCTTCTTTGATCCATAACCACCAACCGTCAAAGCAGTCAGCGGCCATCACGCCTGGTGGCGTCTTGTAGGGCAGCAACAAATTGATTCCACTTTGCTCGGTCGGCGGCCATCCTTCGTACAGTGCCCCAACTGTGGTTCATTCTTTGCATCTCAGCTTCCACAGTTCTCCGCCAAGTTGTTTTTGGTCGGCCTCTCTTTCGCTTTCCCTCGGGGGTCCATAGCATAGCTGTTCTTGTGATGGTATCAGGGTCCCTTCTGAGGACATGGCCAACCCAACTCCAGCGTCTGCCAGCTATGATGGTGTGCATGTCCTGGTTACTCTGAATAAGTAGTTCTTGGTTGCTGATGGTGTTAGGCCAAAAGATTCGGAGAATTTTCCTTAGGCAGATTGTGTGGAAGGAGGACAGTTTCGACATTTCCTTCTCTGTTACTCTCCAACATTCTGCACCATAGAGAAGCACAGAAAGCACACAGCTCTCATACAGTCTTAATTTGGTGTTTGTGCTGTACTGGGAAGACTTCCAAATGTTGTTGAGAACAGCAAAGGCCGTTCTCGCTTTATTCATTCTGTTGTTAATGTCCTTGCTTGTTCCGCCGTCAGGTGTTACTATGCTTCCTAGGTAAGTAAATGTGTCTGTCTGTTCTAACTTCTGGTTCCTTACTGTTATTGGCTCAGGAGTGCCCACATTTAGTGTCATGACCTCTGTCTTCTTCAAATTGATGTTCAGGCCAACCTGCTGGCCATACTTATTCAGTCTATCGGTTTTGTCTTGAATGTGTTGGTGTGAATGCGCGAGTAGTGCAATGTCATCTGCATATTCCAAATCTTCCAGTGTAGAAAACGTTGTCCATCTAATTCTTCTTGGACTGCCCTCTGTTGTCTGGCGCATCACCCAATCTATGACTGTCAAAAATAATGTTGTTGATAAGGGGCATCCCTGTAGTACTCCTGTTTTCACTTCGAAAGTTACATTACTTGATCCAACACTGCACGTAAAGTTAGAATAAAGGCTTTTTATAATGGAAACAATGCGGCTGGGAATTCCATAAGCCCTCAGAATTTTCCATAGGCTGTCCCTGTGTATGCTGTCGAAAGCCTTTTCAAAATCAACAAAGTTAATGTACAGCTGTCTCTGCCATTCTGAGCACTGCTCTATAATGTTCCTGAGGGCAAATATATGATCTGCACATCTTCTGTTCTTTCTGAAGCCCGCTTGTTCTTTCCTCAGTTTATGGTCAACTGCTTTTGAAATTCTCTGGATGATTATCCTGCCTAGTATTTTGCTGGGAACTGAGAGGAGGGTAATTCCTCTCCAGTTGTTGCAGTCTGCAAGGTCGCCCTTCTTGGGCAATTTGACAATTATTCCTTTACTCCACTCAGTTGGTGTTGTCTCAGTTTCCCAGACTTGTGCAAATAGTGGTTCTAATAGTTCTGCTGCTAGTTCAGGGTCTGTCTTGAATAGCTCAGCATTCAGATTGTCGTGACCAGGCGCTTTTCCATTTTTTAGCCCTTTGATAGCTGTGATAATTTCTTCTTTTCGTGGAATGTCTGTATTTACGTCTAAGTCACTTTCAGCCTCAGGAACATTCAGCTGAGTCTCTGGTGGTTCCTTATTCAGTGTTTCTCTGAAGTGCTCTGCGCATCTTGTTTCCTGCCCCTGTGCTGTGGTGATGAGATTTCCTTGCTTGTCTCTTACTAACGTTATGTGCTGTCCCGTGTAAAGTCCATTGTGCTGTCCCATGTAAAGTCCATTGTGCTGTCCCGTGTTAAGTCCATTGTGCTGTCCCGTGTAAAGTCCATTGTGCTGTCCCGTGTAAAGTCCATTGTGCTGTCCCGTGTAGTCTATTGTGCTGTCCCATGTAAAGTCTATTTTGCTGTCCCATGTAAAGTCTATTTTGCTGTCCCGTGTAAAGTCCATTGTGCTGTCCCGTGTAAAGTCCATTGTGCTGTCCCATGTAAAGTCCATTGTGCTGTCCCGTGTAAAGTCCATTGTGCTGTCCCGTGTAAAGTCCATTGTGCTGATCTTCTTTTTTTCCTAGTTTGAAAAAAAAAATGTCTTTATTTTTTGGTTTGTTTGTTTTTAAAAGTTGTAGTTGAGCCAGTAATGATACACTCATTTTTACATTAAGAGTTCAGACTTGGTATTTTGATTGTTAATTGATACAGGGTGTACACAAATTAGTGTAATCAGTTGTACAGCATAAGGAAAATAGTTTAATTAGTTACATTTTATTTTATTACTGCTGTTCTTGAGAGAATGCTAGTATAAATTTCTTTTGCTTGGATATTACTATGTCCTATGTGAGACTTCAGGAAACTGAAGAAGAAGAAGAACATTTTTATTTAATGTTTATATGCCATCATCTTGCTTAAATCTACCCAGCTGTAAATGGGTACCTTGTTCTGCTCTCGAGTTAGGGAAGACAAAGGCAACAGAGAATCCCCTTGATCACCCCACCTCACAAAGCTGAGACTTAATATAGTGAAGTCTCTAACACGCTACTCCCCCACGGTAGTGTATGCCCTGACTGTAGTATCTGCTGTTGGATACTTTTACCTGTTATATTTTATTATTACTTATACGTAAACCATATTGCATTACTCATTGTTAACATTTCTGATTTCATTTTATACGAGCAAATAAAGATAATGCCTTATATTATTTGCTTTTGTTTGCAATATGCAGGTCCTGGACACCCATGGTTGATCAAGGCGTATATCGAAGCGTCGCCATATCCCCATGCCACTGTGATAGGTCAGGAAATATTTCAGACAGGTGTCATTCCAGCCGATACAGATTTTAGAATTTTCAAGGACTATGGAAATATTCCAGGTACTTATTCATCTTTTTTTTACTTTTCTACAAACCTGTCAACCTGTAAGGGATTGCCGTACAGCAAATAGGAAATTATCACTTTTAGCTGTGTACACCCATACAAAGCTCGTAAAAAAAATGTGCTGCTTAAAAAAAAACCTTTGAACAAAAATATCGAAAAATATTTTCTAACCCATGTTATTTTCCATTTAAAAAAAAAATCTTGGGATTTCTCATCGTCTTTTTTTATTTAAACGAGATCTCTCCCAGCAACCAATCAAATCCTTTTATACCCAACAATTATGTTCTGTGTAATCTTACATAATCTTTTGGTTTTTTTTTTTTTTCCCTTAACTCAGGTATTGACATTGCACATGTCAAGAATGGCTATGTGTACCACACAAAAAATGACAAACCTCATTTCATACCGCCAGGATGTATGCAAAGAGCAGGTACGCTTTACTGAGCAGTTAGAACATTAGAATATGACATTTTAAATTGGTATTTCTCTCACTTGTTCAATGTGTAAATGAAATACAATTGCTTCAGTATATTTGAAAGTTCTATAGTAATGTAGGCTACTTAAGCTGTTATTTGATTAACTCAGGTCATTACAGGTAGGTAAAGGTAGTCCTGTACAAGATACTTCCACAGGGGAGTGAAGTTTTAGAGTCATTACTACAGTAGGTCTCAGCTTGTTAAGGTGGGGTGACCCATTCCCTTCCTCGTTACTTTTTCCTTCCCTAACTCAAGAACGGAGTCAGGTGCTCTTTTACAGCTAGTTAGAGTGCGCCGTAAAAATAAATGGGATAGTCTTGACATAAATCACTTGATTCCAGTACCTGGGCACATTAATAATGAAAGATGGAAGGCGTGCCTAAGAGGTGAAGCGCAGAGTGGCCTAAGCAATAGCAGCATTCTGTGTAATGAAAAGCATTATGTAACAATTCCTTGTCAGTGGAAGTAAGAAAGAGAGCTCTGCATTGATAGATAGGACCAGTCCTGTCATATGGAAGTGAGTCATGGGCAGTGAGTAAAAAAGCAATAGGATCTCTTGAGACCACGGAGATGAGGTTTTATATAAGAATGTTAAGAATAACCCATCAATAACCTTTAGCTCCCCAAAGAGCATAGGCCAATTTCTCCTGTCATGTGCCAAAATCTCAAGTTATTTCCATGTTTTCCTTATCAATTTCACTTCTATCTCCAGTTCTCTTCTCCATGTATTTTTTGGTTGACCTCTGCCTCTTTTTCCCTGGGGATTCCAGAACAAGGACTGCCTTGTATTGCTATCAGCAGGTTTCCTCACTGTGTGTCCTATCCATCGCCAGCGTCTTCTTGTCAACTCTTGTTCCACTGGCATTTGTCTGGTACTTGTCATCAGTTCCGCATATGTGACTTTGTCATGCCATTTCAATCCTTCTATTCTACGCAAGCACCCATTTATGAATTTCTGTAACCTTTTTTTGTTCTTTTTGTTGTTCTCCATGTTTCAGAGCCATACAATAGGACTGACTTCACATTCGATTTGAAAATTCTAATTTTTGTGTTGAACTTGATTTTTATTGATCTCCATATGTTTCCCAGTGCAGTGAAAGCTCCTCAAGCTTTTTGTATTCTTATTTTGATATAGTATTTACCTCCAGATTTGTCTATATTGCTGCCAAGATATATGTACGATTCTCCATCTTGTAGTGGTGTTTCTTCAAGTTCAACCTTGTTATCATTTCTTGCATTTATTCTCGTTATCTTTGTCTTTTTCCTGTGTATTTTCAGACCCACTTGTTGTGACCTCTCATAGAGTATTTTCATTTTGTCTTGCATCTGATTATAGTTATGGAATGGAAGAACCAAGTCATCTGCAAAATCTAGATCATTGTTTAGTCAGATTCCGCTGGATTCTATTTTTGTTGTATGATGTCGATGTTTTCATTACCTAATCTATTGCTAGTAAGAAAAGAAATGGAGACAAGAGGCATCCCTGTCGCACTCCCGTTCTTATCCCAAATGGTTCTGTAAGTTGTTTTTCACGACGAACTCTGCATATCATGTCTTCATAAGTCTTCTTTATTAAGTTAATGATCTTCATGGGAACTCCATAATGCCTCATTAATTTCCAAAGGGATTCTCTGTCTACACTGTCAAATGCCATTTCATAGTCCACAAATCCAATGCATAGCAGTGAATTCCATTCCAGACTTTGTTCAGCTATTATTCTCAATGTGGCTATCTGGTCTGTACAGGATCAGTTTTGCCGAAAACCTGCTTGTTCATCTCTCAGTTGCTTTTCTCTGGTTTCTTTTAATTTCTCAAGGAGGATTCTGTTTAATACTTTTCCTAGCACTGATAGTAACATTATTCCTCTATAATTTGTGCATTCTTGTAAATTTCCCTTCAAGTAATTTGCTCAGATAACCTTCCTTCCATTCTGCTGTATTTCTTCTGTCTCCCAGACTTTGCCAAGTAGTTTGTATAATAGTCTGTAAGAGGTATCAATATCTGTTTTGATGGCTTCTGCTGGAATACCATCTGGACCAGCTGCTTTTCCATCTTTCAGAAGCTTTATGGCTTTCTTTATTTCTTCTCTACTTGGTCGTTCACAGTTGATTTGTAGCTCCTCTTCTGCAGGCTGGATGTCTGGCGGATCAGTTAGAGCTGGTCAGTTGAGAAGTTCCTCAAAATGTTCTGTCCATCTCTTCATTTGTTCTAGCATATTACTAAGTGTTACTGTTGTGTTTTACTTTATATTACTGGCACTGCTGACAATAGTGTTGTCAGGCCTGTCAGGCTTACTGTTAGTGGCCGACGTATCATTTGTTTACGCAAATGTGATGTGGGCCGTCAATTCGTTTAGGGTGATGAAGACAATACTAATACAACAGCAACGACTGGGTCATGAGACTGACCAACTGGTAATCAATGCACACTGGACCCATTGTTGGGCACCAATGTACGAAACGGTTTATTACATGAAGACGTAGACATCATAGGCAGGAACAGTTCATAAATGCAGTTACATGTGGTAGGCATCATACATCAGTCAGTAAGTATAAATGCGGCCGTTGATTGACAGCACTGGCCGTTATAGCATCAAGGTCAACAGCTTGACAGAATACATGACACTGTCGAATGGAAAGTTCATCTTATATATTAATCTGACATATTAATCTCCTCCAGATGTCAGAGGGTCACACTAGCAGCTGGACACATTGAGTTCAGCTGAAACTCTGCCATAACATTCAGGTTTGCAAGTCTCTGAGGCGAGATACTTAAAAAACGAGCCGTTGTCTGGCTAAATATATATGTTTGAATGATTCTTGGTAGAGTACACCAAGAAGGGCTTCTTCATCTTTTCAATAATTATTTTATTATCAACTGCATGATTTCCCTATACTTAGGGCAAGTACATGTAAAAATCACGTCTATCATAGATGGCTAGTATCGGGATCTGCCTCCAGAATATTAGCTGGATGGCAACAGATCGCTGTGACAAACGCGTCATACCGTTCAAACATCGTGCGCGGTGGCACGCAAATAATAATACATACAATGAACTTAGATGCACTCAGAAGTGCGTCTATAAAATACTAGACTCACATTTGAGGATCTCAAACATTTAACTCTCCTGCGAAGATAACTTAACACTAAGCAATTTTCCATTCTTATATTTGATGAGGCCATTTGCTTGCTTATATTTCCCTGTTAGCTTCTTTGTGTTGTTGTACAGGCCCCTCATATTTCCTTTGGCTGCAGCTTCCTCTGCTTCTCTTGCCAACTCTTCTTCTTCTTCTTCTTTCGTTCGCTTGAACTATATTGTCTATATCTGCAATGTTGTTTCTTGTATAAACTTCACTGTCTTTTGTAGTTCATACAGAGGTCCGTATAGTTTTGCTTCCAGTGTTGTTTCTCTGGGCCAGTGGGTTTGCCTCAATATATCATATTCGGGGCAATCTTGAAGTACGTGCTCCGCAGTCTGGGGTGCCTGTCCACATGTACACATGGCTGAATTGCCAATCTTGAATTTTGTATACATGTGGCTGCGGAGGCGGTTGTGTCCTGTTCTGAGGCGCAGAATGACAATTTGTTCTGATCTGTTCATAGCTTGGTAGTCATCCTGTGTTGGTGTTGGTGGCTTTCTGATTGATTTGATCATCTTTTTCTTCTGATGGTACGTAACTGGTACATCCGGTTGCTCGTCTGCAGCACCTTCTTTAGCCAGCCCGTCTGCTCTCTCGTTTCCTGGTATTCCACAATGAGACGGTATCCACTGCATGGCAACCCTGCGCTGGTTGCACAGTTCAGAAAGTAGGGCTTGTATACTTGGCAATTTTCTGGACTGAAGTGCTTGGAGTGCTGATCTTGCATCTGTCAGGAATACTACAGGCTGTGGACTGAGATTGGTGTTCAGTAGTTTCTCAGTTGCCACCTTGATTGCCTGGACTTCTGCATCATAGTTGTTACAGAATTTCCCCGTTGGTACTCTTACCGTATCCCTAGTGTTGTTTGGGTATTCTGTGTACACTCCTGCTCCTCCATTCTTTACTGCATTCTGTGCTGACCCATCCGTGTATACTCGGACCCAGAGGTCCTGTGGGTATTCATCATCCAGGAAACTGAGAGTGACTGTCCTACGATGCACGCTGTTCTGTTCATCCCTGTCGAATATTCCTTTCACTTTTGTCTGGATGTGTACTGGTAGTCCAAGCTCCTCTCTCCAAGGGGTTTGTTCTGGCACAGACGTTAGGGGGCTGTTAACTTCAGGCAGGTCTGAGGTTTGTCTACGAAATCGTTTGGCCTGGTGGATAAAGCTGCTTCTTTTCAGTCGCCCCATTGCTAGGTTTTGGAATCTGTCCTTCATTGGATGGCTCGGCATACAGAGGAACTTTTCTGCCCGTGTTAGCACTTTCGTGTCTCTGCGTTCTCTCAGTGCTTGTATCCTCCCCATTTTCTCCATCTCCACTATAGTCGTTGATTTCATTGCCCCCGTGATGACCCTAAGCGCCTGGTTTTGCACCTTATCTAGCTCTTGCAATGTGGTGTTTGATGCTGGACACCACGCAGCTGACCCATATTCCAGGTGTGGTCGTATGCCCTGCTGGTAAACTTTACTAAGTATTTTCCCGCTGGCTCCCCATGTGGTTCCACTTAGTTTTCTCAGGATGGCTAACTTTCTCCTGGCCTTTGTTGCTGCCTTGTTGATGTGCTGTTTCCATGTCAGCCTATCATCGAATGTAACTCCGAGATAGGTGGGTTGTTTATCTTCTCTCAGGAGCTCTTCGTTTATCTTGATGACACCAGCTTTTTGTTTGGGAGAGAAGGTGAAGAGCGTGGTGCTGCACTTGTCAGTGTTGATGCTGACACACCATCATCTATTTGCCCATGAGGTTAAGGCATCTATAGCTCTTTGTAGCAGTTTGGTGGCCACTGTTGCATGCTCATCTGTGCAGCATATTAACAGGTCATCAGCGTACATTGCCACTTTCATTCCATGTGGTAGTTCAGCAACCAGGTCGTTGATGTAGACTAGGAAAAGTGTGGGGGACAGAACCCCTCCCTGAGGGACACCATGACGCAGTAGAATTTTCTTACTCTTGAGGCCATCTAGTTGTACTCGGGCTCTTCTGTTATGCAAGTATGCTTTCACCCATTTGTACATCTTACCATTCACTCTACAATTTCTCAGTTTCTTCAGAAGCCCTTCCTTCCAAACCTTGTCAAATGCTTTCCTTAGTTCTATCCATGCTGCTAGTATCAGTTTCTTATCTTGGAACGCATCCTCAATCTCTTGGGAAAGGTAAGTTGCCTGATCTTCGGTAGAATAACACTGCCTAAAGCCCGCCTGCTGTGGTACAAGAAGGTTTTCACTTTCAAGGTACCACTGTAGCCTGAGGTTGATGATACGTTCCATTGTTTTGCAGAGGCAGCTTGTAAGGCTGATTGGTCTGAAGCTGGAGGCAGTGGAACTGTCTTTTCCTGGTTTTAGGAGTGGTATCATGATTGCTTCCCTCCAGGTCTGTGGAACTCTGCCTGAGTTCCAACAGATATTGAAGATCTGCAGCAGCTTTGTTTTTGCTGCGGTTCCTAAGTTCTTAATCATTTCATTGGACACTCCATCAACTCCTGGCGACTTTCTCATTTTCAATTTGGATATTGCAAGCTCCAGTTCTCTGAATGTGATTGGTGCCTCCATAACTTCAGGTATGGTTCCATCTCGTCCTGCGTATTGTTGTTTCTCGCGAGTCTCCTGTTGCTTCTCTGGGCTAACTTCGATGTTGTTGTCTTTAGCAAAAGAATCTGCAAAGTGATCAGCTGCCTGTTTTCCCATGAGGATGTTTCCATCTTTGTACAGAGCAATCCTTGAGTTTCTCCCTGTACCTTCATCGTTAAGTTGTTTTACCAGCTTCCACAGTTTCCTTGTATCTCTTTCGAAGTTCAAGGACTCTGTTTTCTCCTTCCAGCTTCTTCGCCTGGCCTGCAACTTGGCCCATTGAAATTTGGCCTTAGCTTGCTGGTAGTTATTGTGGTGTTCTTGGCATGGACTGGTCTCTGCCTGCTTTCGAATGTTTCCACGTCGTTGTGCAGCTGCTCTAGTTCACTATTCCAATATGGTTTGTAGTGCTTACGAGCCCCTCTAGGTATTGTTTCATGAGCAGCCTGTAATATGCATCTGCTGAATTCATCGACTAGCTTATTGATGTCTTTGTCTACAGACAGATCTCTAGCCAGTATACTAGTACGGTGCTGGTACATTGTCCAGTCTGCCTTCTTGTAGTTCCACCTAGAGAGAGTGCTGCTCTCCTTGACAAGTTCATTTTCCACAATTAGGAAGACTGGCCGGTGGTCGCTGCCTCCAAGTTGTTTCCCTACAACGCGTGTGGTGTTCCACTCCAGGCCGGGTGAGTGGAATGCCAGGTCTGGTGTAGAGGTGGTGTGCCATGATCTTGAGTAGAAGGTTGGTGGGTCGATTGACTGGTTAATCAGGATAAGCCCATTGTCATCCTGCCAGTTTTCAAGCTCCTCACCTCTCCTGTCCATGTGATCATAGCCCCAGCTCTGTGAGTGGCTGTTGAAGTCTCCGCATACAATCAGTCTTTCTTTTGCTGGGATTGTATCTAGTGCCAGTGGGCGGTCGCTCGGACAGTAGTAGTTGAGCAGGTGGAATTCTGAACTTTCTGTCCTGAGATGAAGCATCTGGTATTCCGCCCCCTCCATATATGTTTCAAACTGACATGCACTGATGTTATTCCTCACGAGTGTCAGTATTCCACCCTTTCGCCTGTCTATTCGGTCAGATCGGTAGCACTGGTAGCCTCTGATTTTGAAGGCTATGTCCTTGTTGAGGTGGGTTTCTTGCAAGCAACATACATTTACTTGCTCTTCATTCAAGATATTTTCGAGCTCTAATTTTTTGCTGTAGCCGTCTTTTTTACTATTGACGCCTTCAGCATTACAGTGCATTATTTTAAATGGTCTTTTCTTTGCTTGGCCAGTAGCTCTATTCTCATGCCTCCTGGCTCCACAGGGCAATTGAGAAGGACCCCCAGTAGTAGGGGTTGGGCCCTTCTGAGGCAGAGGGCCCGGCAGTGCGCCTGCCTGGGTGTCCGTCACAGGGCGAGTGCCATAACGTTTTGCAGATATAGGCATACTTCCATAGCGCGTGTGCGTGGCATCCTGATTGCTGTGGTGCGCCTCTTGGCTGGTTGCCTCCGTCTTCAGCACCTTGACTTGCTAGGGCAGACTGTGGTCTTGCTCGAGTGTAGGAGGGCCTGGCCAGTCTTGGTTTTTCAGCCGCTGATGGCTGTACTTGAGCCCCATCTCCATGTCAAGGAGCTGGCCTCGATGGGGGCCAACTCTTCAATATACTTCCTCTTGTTTCTTTTGATGTTTCTTCTTATGCTAATAGAAGATGGTGATCTGATACCACATCTGCTCCTCTATCATACTTTTACATCACAGCTATACTGTTATGTTGAATAAAATAGGGATTGGAGCGAACTGTATTCTTCCCTCATTCAGTGTGATCTAAGTTCATGTGTCCCTCTAGATTCTTACGAGTCACTATTTAACACGCCTGTCTTCTCACATCCACACTCACAACAAGTGTGACACAGTGAGGTTAACGAAAATTGGTAGTATATGTCAAACTAGGACGAAGGGCACAAACATGACCTATGTTATGATCACAAGGTCTTCTTCAGGGATAAACAAATAAACGCTGTAGAGAAAAGAAAATGAGAACAGAGCTAAGTGCATTAAAAAAAAAAAAAAAAAATAAGAATTACCAGTGAACTAAAAAAAACAAAATAAAACTCATCAATCAAAATTTAAAATAAAACAGAAAATTAAAATAAGATATATATATATATATATATATATATATATGATATATATATATATATATATATATATATATATATATATATATATATATATATATATATATATATATATATATATATATATATATATATATATATATATATATATATGTATATATATATAATTTGAAAAAAAAATTATTATTGTGTCATTATTGTCAGTACATGGTGATATTTCGTGCATACCTCGTTATGTTTAGTGTGGTATATGAGGAAAAATAAATGGGTTAGAAATTATTTATTTAGATTACTGATAAATATTTTAATCTATTAGTTTTTACAAGTATTTTAGTTGTGATGTAAAGGGAGGGCGGTGAATGGATTCTAGGGGGTCCATGTACGGAGCCTAAAAATTTGAATTTTATTTTCACCAACATTTTTACTCGGAAAATTGTCATAGATTTTTGTATTTAAAGAAATATATTCTTTTTACAGATTGTGTTTTTTATATTTCAGAATGACTTACTAAGCTTAACAATGTTTCTATGTAATAACATATATTATTTGTATGCAAAAAACTTTCACAATGCAACGTATGTTCATTTTTTTCTAAGAAAGGATCTGTAGCTTTCATTGGATATTTAAAGGGATCCATGGTGCAAGAATGGTTGTGAACCCTTGCTTTAGAGAATAAGGAAATGTCAAGAGCTAAATCTTGTTATTAACTATACATTTTTCAAGGTAAACTGAATGTATCATTTTTAATCAGGTGAGAATGTTATGGCTACCCTTATCCTTTTGGCCAGCAGTTCAAAGCTTACAAATCCAGGAGAAGATAAGCATGGATCTATGGTGTTTTTTGACTATGTGGGCTTCTTTATGGTTGCCTATCCAAAGAGTATGGCCACGATATTGAACTGGACAACATCTCTTTATGTTTATATGGCCTTTGCAAAGAGGTTGTTAAGAGAGAGAGTAACTGGTAAGTTTTGCATGAAATGAGGATATCAGATTAATAGTGTACTCTGTGTCAAAAGAAATAAAGTCCAACACAAAAATAAGAATCTTCAAATTCGGGTCAGTCTTTTTTTAGTGTTGTAAAACATGGAGAACAATGAGAAAAATAATGAAGAAATTGCTGACTTTTGAAAATGGCTGCTTGTGTAGAATAGAAGGATTGAAGTGGTACAACAAGGTTCCCAACCTGGAACTGATGGCAACAACCATGTTACTTGCCTCAGACCATGGAAATATTGATTTTTAACTGCTTTATCTGTCAAAGATGGCTATTACAAAAATTACTGCATGCACAAAGAAAGGTGTAGTGAGGTTTAATAAAACAGTGTTGTGAATGTTAACTGTAACTAATCAACACGCCAGTGACATCAGATCGTCTGCGAATCCGTCGGCCTGCTCGCAGCAGTTTGGAGGACATAGAGAGTTAATACTGGTCTATATCCTTTTATCTAAACACCTGAAAATCTAATGTTTCTTTGGGTTATTTTCCAATGACAATTTGGGGAAGTTTCTGACTATTTTGGGTGGCTTTGGGCTATTTTTGGCGGCTGATATTTTCTCACACATTTTGGGTGACTTTGGGCTATTTTCGAACACATTTTAAGCGACTTTGGGCTATTTTCTAACACATTTTGGGTGGCTTTGGGCTAATTTCAACACATTTTTGGTGACTTTGGGTTATTTTCGAACATTTTGGGTGACCAGGCTATCTTTGAACACATTTTGGGTGACTTTGGGCTAATTGCAAACACATTTTTGGTGACTTTAGGTTATTTTCGAACATTTTGAACACATTTTAGGTTACTGAGCTATTTTTGGGCAACTTTGGGCTATTTTCAGAAATATTTTGGGCGACTTTGGACTATTTTTTGAATACATATTGGGTGACTTTGTGATGTTTTCAAACACATATTGGGCAGCTTTGGGCTACTTTTCAAACACGATTTGGGTGACGTCTGAAAAGACCTGTAATAGATCATCTTCAAGTACCGCACTTAACTGGCATTGGTGATCATCTCGCTACAACTTCTTGATCTCAGTTCTACTTATCAGTTCTGTTGTCAATTTCTTTCCCTACCATGATGTCAAACTGTCCAATATCTTCTTTGTAATTGTCCTTTGTCTCTTTTCCTTCAGTTTTTCCTATTATCACAATATATTCCAGCTTTTCTTATTCTCATAATACACCTAAACAAAGGGAATTGATTCCTTCTAATCCCCATTTGACTAATTGTCCTAGTTGAAAATCTTTAACAGGCAATGAAAAAATCTGCCAGCTGTATGGGAAATATGGAGAAAAGGTATGCATTGCACCTTGAAAGCTAAATTGAACACCTTTAAAAGAGCACTCGAGCCTTTCAATTTTTTTGTGGTGCATTGACCATAAGTCGTGATAAGTTTGATGATAAACATCCAAGGAAGTTGAACTTGAAAGGAATGAAATTGTGGCCGTCTGACCGACCACTTGCGCATTTATTCGTGCTAGAGTCTAGTCATAATAACTAAATATAAAAAAATAAAATACCATTCCTTATAATAAACAAGCAGAATTCTTAACTAAAATAAAAGTAACTCGAGAAACTTAAGAGTAGGGTACAAAGTGGTGGAAATCAGCTAGGTCAGCGTGTGAGACAATGAATGCTAAATTTACCCGACAGTTGTCATAGAAATATAAGGATGCAGGTTAAAGATAGTGACATCACGCCTTCAGCACGTGATGTTTATCCAGTGAGAAACATAGCCAGCTCAAGCTCACTACGATTTTGTTGGTGAGAAATTTATACCTAGCAGTCCTGAAGAGAAGAGCAATGCAGATAGACGTATATCCACAGTCTAACTCTTTATGTTGAGGTTGTCAACATTTTTTTGTGTGACCAAGTATTCTTATATTGTGTAATTGTACACAAGGATTAAGTATCATTATACTTAACATGTAAGTAGATACTGTCGCACTGCCATTATGTATTTTCAGTTCAAATAGCCGATGCATTACGAAAGAAATAAAATGGACAAAATTTGAAAGGAAGATGAAGTTTGAACCAGGGAATAAAGCAAATGACCAAAAACTACAAAGGAAGGAAATTAAATATAAAGCTTTGAGAATCCAGAGATTTTGAAGGATATGAGAAATAATGAACAATACTATGAGACATTTTTTTTGTGATGGCATTAGACAGGAAATATGCACTTCATGAGAAGAAACGACCAGTTTCGTTTATTGTACAAACATGTATAAATTGTTGAGTTTTTGATTGAAAACCATTTGAATCAGTTTTGAAGTTGAATAAAACATTTGGAAAATGACCAGGCTGTTAATGATTTTAAGCTTGTTGGAATGTATAGATGCATTGTCATGTTCTCATCCAAATCTTAACCACTAAAGCTCTCCACATACACCAACAGTAGGAGGAACGGAACGATACCTGAAAGACAAATAAAGTCTGAGTAATTAACACCTCTGGCGAGCTTTAAGCCAGTATAACCATCACTCACTTAGACATGAAATAACATACTGCACCACACGGCCATATGTAACTAAATTGGTGCCTTACGACTAGTCTACCCCGGCTACATATAACTAAATTGGATGCCGTACCCAGTCCCACAAGGAAGTCAATGATACCACACTGGGTGACACCGCTACAAAATGACCACAAAAGAACTAATGCCGTCATCAGGACAAGCAACACAAAGATCACAACATAATTATTTCCCATCATGTTTTGGCGGGTTACTTATTTGTATAAGGAATACACTTCTCTTGTACACCTGCTTCTGTCAAGGCACATGCATTAGTCTTTATAGCTGTCCATGATATTTTAACATTTTTATGTGAAACCAAATCTCTTTGGTCTCCATGGATATTACAAGATGAAGCAGGCTTGATTCCTAGTGCACGTTAGAGCAACAACAAAAACCCCCAAACAAATAAAAAATAAGTGTGTTTGAAAATACAGGGTGAAGGACAATAACTGAGATGTAATTGTGAAGGGAATAGGGGTAAATTGTGTGAATGGTATACACAGTAGGCAGTGTGGAATAAGTTGTCACATATATTCTTTAGAATGAATACTAGGTAGATAGTGTGGACTTTATTTATTCATTCATTACCCATCAGATGCCTGTGGAGCATACCTTTCAACAGCTTTGTACCAAGCTTTTCTGTCCTGCGCCACCCATTCAAAGTGTTTACATGTCATCTTTATCCCTGTCATGTCTATGTGCAATATGTGATTTTAGGGCTGCCTCTTTTTTTCTATTACCTGGGGGATTCCAGAACAAGGACTGCCTTGTAATGCTTTCTGCCAGTTTTCTGTGTGTGCTTATTGTCAAGGGCCAAAGTCTTTGCCTCATACCTTTTTTTCCACTGATATTTGCCTGGTTATTTCATCAATTCCAGTTTGGTGATCTTGTCATTTTTTGTGAGTCCTTCTGTCCTGAGTGTGAACTTAATGTTAAGTGTCATGGTATGTTTTATGATAACCGTACCAGGTGTGTGATTTGCTGGGAGCATAGCTGACATGTGGTTAATGACAGCTCAGAGCTTTAGTCATGAGACGTTCACTTCTTGTGAACTCAAAATCACGTCTGATGGTTAGCGACCACGGTTGAGATTGAAAAGCAGTCAGATTTGAAAGCGTGCCTGTTGATATCGGACAGGAAGCCGGGGAGACAGACCCCTAAGTCATTTTGTATTTGGCAGTTATTCTATCAGCAGATGTTTGCTAGAAGTTTTCCTGCTGTAGGCTAGATATTTTCCAGCAATTTTTTTCAGGTTTGTTTATCTTGAATTCAATCTAGCTTGAGTTGGCATGCAGTTATGAAGTTTGTTTAGATAAAAGTTATTGTGGTTATGTTTGACCTTGCCTCTATGGCAAGATTATTGTAGCCTGGTTTAAGGCCTTGTAATGCCGTTATAAAGTTTTTGATAATGTATACTTAATCTGTATCTTGGACATGTTGTTATGGAACTGAAATGAACAGTGTTCTTCCCTAATTCGGTGTTACACCAGTTTGTGTGTGCCTTTAGATTGTTATAAGTCAATATTTAATACATCTGTCTCCTCATATCGAAACACACAACTAGATTGCCACAGTTAGGAACTTTAAGAGTTAAAAAAAAACGGTCCAGATGGACAAAGAAACCAAAGCCAGTAGTTGAGAGCCTCAACTTTGTGTTAGGAAGTAGAAATACAGCATACAATATTTTTTTCTTCTGTTTTAACCCTTTGTGCTCCTTATAGAACAAGCAACCACCACTGTAGCTGGTCCACATGCAGGATGACAAAGTAGAACATGTTAGTTGTCTGAGGGCACAGATGTTGTATTCTCTCTTTGTCTCTTATTGGTTGTTGGTTCATGGAATAAGATGACAAAGTAGAACATGTTAGTTCTCTGAGGGCACAGTTATTGTATTCTCTCTTTGTCTCTTATAGTTGGCTATTGGTTCATGGAATAAGATGACAAAGTAGAACATATTAGTTGTCTGAGGGCACAGTTGTTGTATTCTCTCTTTGTCTATTATAGTTGGCTATTGGTTCATGGAATAAGATGACAAAGTAGAACATATTAGTTGTCTGAGGGCACAGTTGTCGTATTCTCTCTTTGTCTCTTATAGTTGGCTATTGGTTCATGGAATAAGATGACAAAGTAGAACATATTAGTTGTCTGAGGGCACAGTTGTCGTATTCTCTCTTTGTCTCTTATTGGTTGTTGGTTCATGGAATAAGATGACAATGTAGAACATGTTAGTTGTTTGAGGGCACATATGTTGTATTCTCTCTTTGTCTCTTATAGTAGCTATTGGTTCATGGAATAAGATGACAAAGTAGAACATGTTAGTTGTTTGAGGGCACAGTTGTTGTATTCTCTCTTTGTCTCTTATAGTTGGCTGTTGGTTCATGGAATAAGATGACAATGCTGAGCCGAGCATTGGTTTGCCCACAGTGCACTCGTGTTACGTAATAAATAGGTCACAGTAAACTATTGCTCCGTGTAGTCTCTGATGAGACAAAGAATGATTAGGACAACTACTGCTTCAAGCATGTTGTACAAGGTGACTAATATGAGGTTATGCATGAGGTTGGCAATGTCATGTTGTACAAGGTGACTAATATGAGGTTGGCAATGTCATGTTGTACAAGGTGACTAATATGAGGTTATGTATGAGGTTGGCAATGTCATGTTGTACAAGGTGACTAATATGAGGTTGGCAATGTCATGTTGTACAAGGTGACTAATATGAGGTTGGCAATGTCATGTTGTACAAGGTGACTAATATGAGGTTATGCATGAGGTTGGCAATGTCATGTTGTACAAGGTGACTAATATGAGGTTGGCAATGTCATGTTGTACAAGGTGACTAATATGAGGTTGGCAATGTCATGTTGTACAAGGTGACTAATATGAGGTTGGCAATGTCATGTTGTACAAGGTGACTAATATGAGGTTATGCATGAGGTTGGCAACCTCATAATGTAAAACACATTGCTACTGAAACCATCACTAAAAGAGCATGAGAATACTTGGTGTAGGCTTCCTGTAAGTGATGGCCCCAGGATCAAAATGGAAGGAAATGGAAATGAATGAATGAGTAAACTACTTTTACCATACAAGTTACCACTGATATTTTCTATCTGTCCTTACAGGTGTAGGGAGTCTGCTCAAACCAATGGCATTAGTTTTGCTGTCAGTCATCCTGACATGGCTGATAACCTTGGTTGTTCCACTAGCAATGGCTTTTTTTCTGATGGCACTCGGACACAGTCTCAGCTATTACACATACAACCTCAATGTGATCTGGTTGTTCTTTTTACCTTCTGTTACTGGAGCTCTAGCATTTCATCTGTGTTTGAAACGAACTGTATTTAAGGTGAGATGATACATTCTTGATAGTAAAACTGTAAAAATAATTGTAGAACTCTCACATTCCATCTGTTTTTGAAATGGACTGTATTTAAGGTGAGATAATACATTCTTGATAGTAAAATTAAAAATAATTGTAGAACAATCACATTCCATCTGTTTTTGAAACAGACTGTACATTCTTGAAAGTAAAACTAAGATGTATTGTAGAACTCCATCAATGTTTGAAACAGACTGCATTAAGATGAGATGGTACATTCTTGAAAGTATAATTCAAATGTAGAATGGATATTAATCCTTGTATTTTGTCTGTAATAACCACTTGCATCATGTTAATAGGAAGCCCTGTTTAGTGTGTAAATAATGTACACTTTATGCTTATCACTAATGGCCAGTTGCGCACTAGTAGGTGGTCACAGTTTTAACAGTTATAACTTGCGGAATGCTAGTACCAACAGCTTACAGTATATGAATAATTATGACTTGACTGTCTTTGATAACCACTTGCTTGGAACACATCAGTTGTAACCACTTATATGTCAGCAATCGACAATTACATCATGTCTGTAACGACTGCTGCAGTTCAGCACTAGCCACTTGCAGCATGTCTGCAGTGACTACACCTGCATGTCAACAATAGATGCAGCATGTCTATAATCCACTCCTTTACACTACTTACAGCATACTGGTAATGAATTAAACCAGTTTTACCCACACCTGTATGTCAGCAACAGAAACTTGCAGAATATCTGTAATATCCAATCCTCTGCACTACTTACAGCATACCAGTAATGAATTAAACCAGTCCTCTGCAACATTTTTTACTTCACGGCACACTTAAGCGCCCTTCAAAATTCCACGGCACACTACACATTTAAGAAAGTGGATATGGTAAATAATTATAAAATTCGCTGAAGTCATTAGATAATGCTCCCTAATTTTGAAACATACGTTAGTCTGTGGAGGCGTGCTAAAGTTGCGCTATACAGTTAACCTCCTCCTCCTCCTTCCCCCCTCCCCCCCAATCTTGAGGCTTTTCTAAATTTACGTTTACTGTTGCTTAATATTCACAAACAAGTATCAGTGGTAGGTAGTTTTGTGAGTAAAATTATATCAAACGATACTGCTCATTTATAAATACTGGCGTCAAGTGTTTGACAGAATCAATTGGCATGTAAATAAATCAAAAATGAACACTTACTTGTACATAATATAGCGTTTCTACTTAACACTATGTTTATTACATGTTCATAAGTACGGATATAATCTTAATAATAATAATAATAAACATTGCTCTAAAATCTAAAAAAAACTAGTGAGACACCTGCGCCTGTTTTAAAGAGCATAGCCGCTTAATATTTGTCTCTATGTTGGAGAGAGCTACTCTCAGTTCTTGATTCAGACCTAGTAAGCACGATCTTTTGTTATTTTTAATTGATGTTAAGGTTGAAGAACTGAGCTCACAAAGATAGGTCGTTGAAAATGACAATAAAACAGAAACAGCTTGATTGGCAACTGTGGGATACTCTTCCATCAATTGAAGTAAAAAAACGTCCAAAGGAACTTAAGCGAGTTTCAGTTTTAAGGTTCTATCGTTTGTGAGCTCAGATAATTCTTCCTTCGCTTTCAAAGGGAGTGTTGCAACCGAAAGATCAGCACTTGATGCAAATGGATTATGGATCCAATCATTGTGCCCGATTTCAATGGGCTGAAAATACTGCGCAAATTTATCTTTCAACATTGTTAAATGTTTTTTAGCCAAATCTAATATTTCTGCTCTGTCGTGTGTTTTGACTTCATTTGTTCGCTGAAACATTTCTAACGAACCCCGTTTAAGCTCTTCATGCCATAATTCCAGTTTACTCTGAAACCCGTTTAGTTTTATCAGAACATATCAATATATTTTCGTGGGGACCTTGCATTTTCCTATTGAGTTCATTGAGTTGTTCAAAAATATCCGCCTTATAGGAAAGCTTGGCTAACCGTTGGCTGTCTTCAAGTAGTTTGATCAACTCTGACTCATTCTGATTGATTAAGAATTGCTTCAACTAATTTCGTAGTTCGTGCAGTCTCGATAAAACCTTGCCTCTGGAAAGCCATCGTACTTCTGTATGAAAAAGTAAAGAATGGTGCTCAGATCCCATCTCTTTACAAAGCACTTCAAATAAACGGGAATTGATAGCCTTTGACTTGATCAAGTTAACAGTTTTAATACACTGACGTAAAACTGTTGAAAGTTGCTCTGGTAAATTTTTAGCCGTAAGTTCTTCACGGTAGAGAAAACAGTGCGTTGCTAGAACAGATGGATTTTCTCTTTTAATGCATGATACGAAACCTTTTACTTTTCCCGTCATAGCCACGACGCCATCAGTGCAAACACTCATGCAGTATTTCCATTCGATGCCATGAATTTCATAAAATCATCAGTAGCTCCAAAAATGTCTTCACCAGTTGTACGTTCAGGTAATTCTTTACAAAATAAATAGTGTTCTTTGATACAGCCTTCGTCAACAAATTGCACAATAACTATCAGTTGGGCATGATTTTTTATGTAGGTTGACTGTCAAGTTGCAGTGAAAAGGAGCCAGTATTTTTCAGTCGATCTATGAGTGTTCCCAAAATCTCATCCAACATATCGTAGATGCATCTTTTGACCGTTTCAGCTGAAAGTGATACTTTGCTTACTTCTTTCATTGCTTCCGGTCCAACCATAAGTCGGACTATTTCCATGCATGCTGGTTTAATTAGCGTTTCACCGATTGTATGAGGTTTTTTAGTAAGAGCAATTAATCTTGCCACGTTGTAGCTAGCTTCCAGCGCCTTGTCTGAAACTGTAACAGCTGACGTCATAAACTGGCTTTGTTTTACATTTTGGCTTAATATCCGTTTAAAATAATTCCGCGTTCTTCTTCACATGCTGAGGATGTTTTATGGAAAGGTGTCGAATTAACTTTCAATCACAGACTTTTCGAATACATCGTTAGTGCAGATTATATGCCACCCTAATTTAGTTATGTTCTTAAATAATTACATAACATCATATGTAGGTATTAAAGATAATTTTGTCCTGTTTAGTATTAATATGATAAGGTACTGTAAATGTGTGTAACTATTATTGTACTGTTACAATGTTTGGATTTTATTTTATTTTATTGTATGTTATTTTCTTATTTTAAGTAATATTTAAGATACATGTGAGAATTAATGGATTCAGTATGGAAGACGAGAGAAAGGAAGGGCAGAATGTTAGACGGGCCTGCGTGCCCAATTCTAAACCCTTTGAAAATAAAGTTCGTTCGTTCGTTACTCTGTACCATCGCCTCATTTGATAGTTTTTCTCTGCAGATCACACACATTGGTTTCGGAGATGTAATGTCACCACACCATGTAAATCCAAATGCTATGTACTCTTCCTTGGAATGTCTACACACAATTTTTGGTTTTCTAGCAACACTGGTGCTAGTTTCATCGTTTGACACAACATCACGTTCTGCTCGCAAAAACTTATCCATGATTTAAGAAAGTCGGTTGTATTATAATAATATTGTATGAATGTATAGAAGCACTTAAATAAAACAACAAACTGTATATCCAGCTAATATTTGCTGCTACACAGAGTTGAACAACTGATTAAAACTGAAAGCTAGCAGGAAATAATCACAAGCAACAGTTAAACACGAGCGTCAGCAAACAAAACTAGGTATAGTTGCCGTAGACAGATAGACAGAGCGAGAGAGAGAGAGAGAGAGACACTTTCATTACTATATTACTGCGACTGGCTAGCAGCTATCGGGCGATGATGGACATGTTTGCAAGCAAATGGTGCAAGGGCAAACTGACAACAGTGTATGATGGATTGGTGGATAACTCATTATTTGAAGAAAAAAATGTACTGTCTAAATTCCCCACTCCACCCAAACCGCACACACAGAGGCAAAACCTTGTCTCACAAAATAATCTCAATAGCAACAGTCTTTGACCATCCACGACAGACAGTAATAGACATAAACGAGGAGATTAGGCATTTTAATTTTGAGCACACTTTACTTAGCATCAAACATCTAACACCAATGCAAGGGAAGAGGTACAGAGAGTTGCATTCGAAAACAACGGGGCACACATAAAAGCACTCAGACTTAAACATGTAGGAAATGTTATTAAAAAACCAGAACAACACATATTATCTTATTACTACATAGGACTTGGTAGACTGAACCCACTAATGACCAAGTCCTACACTATTTCAGAACACCCGCATTTTTTTTATTTAACACGACATGCATACAAATCGTCAGCGAACACGAACCTTTAATATGCCAGAAGACAAATAAGATTTACAAATACCTAGCCAAGTTACAAGCACCACCATTTCACCTTTGAATTAAAAGGGCATATAATTAAGTAATTACTTTATAACAGATTACACGGAGATTTGTAATATTCACAGTTCCACACAACAAAAGCATCACCCCAGAAGAAAGGGAAGTTGCGAACGTACATTTATATAAGACGACACAAAGTACAGAAAGAGCAGAACGGAGATCAAAATGAAGTACACTGTGCCAGCTTTGCCGAACATAAATTCAGGAAACAGACCAGCACATACTTTACAAGTGCAATACAATAATACTGGCACTGATAGTCTCACAGTATATACTAGCGACACATAGCAAAAACAAACAAAAAATAAACAAAAACAAATATTTACAAAGCCATTACACTTAACGCTATTCCCAAGAATCATTAGACATGCCCACAAAACTGTTCATCCTACTCCCTCAAGACCGATTATTAATATGGGCATGTAACAGTGTCTGACCACAGGATTTTCCGCTTGGACATGTTACTATCTCTCCTCCAGCAAAAGGCGAAAAATATTTTATGACGTGTAAAAAATGACAGTGAAGTTCGTCCAGATCTTGCGACCATTATTCTGTTTCCTGTGGTAGCCTGGTAACCCAATACCCAAGAATCCTTGACCCCTCAAATAAATCAAAGCCACATAGTTACTTATTACTGTTGCTCAAAATCCCCCCTCCTAACACATCCGAGAAAAAAAAAACCATCTTGCAAAACAAGCCCCTTATTCATAGCTCAAATTAAAAGGTACTCCCTCACACAAACAAATATATTATTTTAATGTACACATGTCTGAGTGCATGTGCATGTGAGGATTTTTCTTTTTATCCATTTTTTTTTTTTTGCTTTCTTTTCTTTTCTCTTAGAGACAATCCTACCTGAACATGTATTATCTTGATAATCATAATTTGTTCACCGTTTGTGCGAGATGAACAAGTTGTTAGTATGATTCTGTGCGTGCTTTTATGTTATTTATTGTAACAAGCACGCGTTTGTAGGTTTTTTTTTTTTTTTTTTAACACGCTTTTATTTAACTTCACTTGTATGTCACTTTCATGTCACTTTCAAATCTTGCAATCAATTTTTCAATCACTTCCAGATGAGCAATAGCTCTGAAACTTGGCATAATTGTGTTTTCTCGATGACAATACATTAATCAGTCAGTTATTTAATATTTTAATATTGTAATTATGACAGTATGAGTAATTAAAGTTTTTCGTAAAGAAATGTAAACAAATCAGGGGCCATAATCAAGTTAACCTTTAGCACGCTGCATTCTTTTCCCAAAACTATGCTCCTGCCGCTGCATTCTTTTTCACAACCCCCCATTGTTATAGTGGGTGACTTGTAAATTCTATAGTTTTTGTGTTTCTTGGTCATTTGCTATCATTTTTGGAATTTATATAAATAAATGAATGATGAATCTGATGATATAAAATTTGTATGTGTTCATGTTAGATGTGATAGGAAGAGAGGAAAGGAAAGATGAAAAAAACGAGAAAAACACTTTAAAAAAAAAAAAATTAAAATTTTTAATTTTAAAATTATATAAAAAAAAAAAAAAAAAATAACCAACACACGAAGAGTCCATATCCCTTGCATCTCAATGAAAGTCATTTGACCAATAGACCAATACAAATCAAATGACGATCTTTTCGTTACACCCATCATCAGTAGCAAAGGAATAAACGCTCTCGTCAGCCGTGATATTCGATCTTAACCCTAAACCTTTCCGACACACTTAATCCTAACCCTAAAAAAAAAATACATACCAGGAAAGCCATTCTACTTTCGTTTCAATCTCAGCCATCAAACATATTCTGAGAACCGATATCAGCGCTTATAAAGACAAAAATTTCATCCTTACCTCATGGCGTCAGAATCCAATAAAATTATAACGAAAATGGCCGCATGTTCGATGCTGATTCATTTCGATTTAAAAAATTTACAAAAAATAAACGCGGATACACCCATCACTTTTGTAAGATCGGAAATGGAAGCTAACTCTCTTGTAAATGACATTACAACTTCACCTTCCGGGGCTGAAAATCACGTGTACACAAGTCATGTGCTAGAAAACGATGATAAACGCTGTCGACATATGTTGACAACAGCTGGGAGAACATAGGTTGCCTTCGTCGACATATGTCGACGGCAGCGTGCTAAAGGTTAATTAAAAATTCAAGAGTACGTGGTGTGTTTTATTTTTTTCTATGCGTAAAACAGGGTAGTACTCAAACAAGTGTCTAGCTAAATCAATGGAAACACACCGGTTGCGGAGCACTGAACTAAACCATGTGTGGGTTGTCAGTTATAACCACATCTGCATGTCAGTAGTAAGTACTTACTTGGAGCATGTGAGCTACAACAACCACTTGCCGTATGACACTAAAATGAAATAAACAATCTTGCAGAACACGGATCCCGCAGCGATGGTGGTCATGTTGCGCGAGTCCAATTTGATGCTGTGGTCTGTGATCCTTATTGTGATGACATCGTTTGATATTATGTCTGCCTTCCTGCCGCTCATGTTTATTTTGTGGCCAGCGTTCTTTTACATTGTCCTGGAAATGTGTGGAATGAGCCCTACTGGTAAGTTTCAGTGTTGTTTATCAAATCATCATCATCTGTCAAGTTATCATCATCATCTATCAGATCATCATCATGTCAAATTATCATCATCTGTCAAATTATCATCATCTGTCAAATTATCATCTATCAGATCATCATCATCATCGATCAGATCATCATCATCATCGATCAGATCATCATCTATCAGATCATCATCATCATCTATCAAATTATCATCATCTATCAAATTATCATTATCTATCAAATCATCATCTGTCAAATTGTCATCATCATCTTTCAGATCATCATCATCTGTCAGATCATCATCATCATCTATCAAATCATCATCATCTGTCAAATTATCATCATCTATCAGATCATCGTCGGTGTCTGTGGCCTAATGGATATGAACGCAGTTTCACAATCCAGATATACCAGGTTCGAAACCTGCTGCAGGCGGTTTGGTAGCAGATCGCTTTGTGTGGATTTTTAACAATGGTATAAGCGCCGTACCGTTCAGAAAGCAATGGCAAACTACTGAATGAAAAAAATTGCCTAGAAAAATCACAAACAGCCAATAAAAGCTGGGGTTGATTGCCACGTCCTGTAAAGGATAAGCAACTAACTTATCAGATCATCATCATTAGTCAAATTATCATCATCTTTCAGATCATCATCATCATCATCTATCAAATCATCATCGGTCAAATTATCATCATCATCTATCAGATCATCATCATCTGTCAAATTATCATCATCATCTATCAGATCATCATTGTTGAGAGGTTTGTTTCACGCTTATTTTTGCTTGTAGCTTTTGCACGATTGTTTTATAAGTATCCAATATTCAATGAAGTTAATGTCTAGGGTTCTTTCTTTACGTGCCTTGCAGACAAACATTAATTTACTTTTGTGCACACATCTCTTTCTCCAACGAAAGTAATAACTGCTGAGTAACGGTTTATAACTTTAATAAACGTGATGAACTTCACAATAGATCCATTGATGTGGTCAGGCAATTAGAACACACTCAAGATTAATAATAATAATAGTCACTCATTTGTATAAAACAGTCCTTTCAATAGTGAAATATGAAATACAGTTGTATATTTCAATACACATGATCTTGTACACATGAGGATATCTTATGGACCATACACACACATATAGATACACATCCCAAAAGCCAAAACGGCTGGTCACTGCATGCCACCCCCTTCGCTCCTAAACTCTCTCTCTGTTTTTGCACACGCTTCGTTAGCAATCCTTTCCCTGCCAGTCTCATCACGTGACATAGAGTGGCTATTGGGCCGGGGTAGCGAAGCGATATTTTAGGCATTCAAACGACTGCATTTTCTAACTCCCAACAATCATCATCTGTCAAATTATCATCATCTTCATCTATCAGATCATCATCATCTGTCAAATTATCATCATCATCTTTCAGATCATCATCATCATCATCATCTATCAAATCATTATCTGTCAAATTATCATCATCTATCAAATCATCATCATCTGTCAAATTATCATCATCATCTATCAGATCATCATCAGATCATCATCATCTGTCAAATTATCATCACCATCTTTCAGATCATCATCATCATCTATCAAATCATCATCATCTGTCAAATTATCATCATCATCTACCAAATCATCATCGTCTGTCAAATTATCATCATCATCTATCAAATCATCATCATCTGTCAAATTATTATCATCATCTATCAAATCATCATCATCTGTCAAATTATCATCATCATCTATCAGATCATCATTATCTTCAAATTATCATCATCATCTATTAAATCATCATCATCTGTCAACTTATCATCATCATCTATCAAATCATCATCATCTGTCAAATTGTCATAATCATCTTTCAGATCATCATCATCTGTCAGATTATCATCATCATTTGTCAGATTATCATCATCATCTGTCAGATTATCATCATCATCTATCAGTTCATCATCATCAAATCCTATTTATCTCCTTGTGAAGCACGGAGCCACCTCTACAGTCTGTCTTCTTGCAGGAAACAATTGTTAGAGCAGTTATCTTCTCTTGCAGTGGTGGTTTCTGTTATGGTTTGTTTTCCTAGATGAGATTGCCAACCCCGTGAACAGTCTCATGTTAGTTACCCCGCATGGCACGCATGAGGTGCAGTAGTTCTATTCTTTCTTTGTGTCCTCAGACACCTCCCCCCAGGGAACTACATGGTGCCAGGTGGTGATAACTAAAGCTAAACTGCTTGTTTTTATGTGTGCAAATAGTGGGAATAGAATAAGATGTTTTTGATCATCATTATTATCACATCTTCACTCCTGTCATCACAACCACTACCATCATTGTCATCGTCACCACCATTGTCATTATCATAATCCTTACCCTACAGCTCCTTATCAAGCATAAGACTCCAGCTAATTCATGTCAGGTTATCCTTCCCTGTATAAGCTGTTTGACATTTTTTCCATGTCTTCTTTATTTTTATTTTTGTTAAAGTCCATCTCTGATTTCATGTTTCATGTGTTTTTAGATGTACCATTTTTTCTGTTACCTAGGGGGTTCCATAAAAAGTACTGCTTAGTAGTGCTTTTTCATGATGTTTCCTATCCTATGGCAAGATCTTGTCTTGTTTCACTGGTATTTATCAGGATCTTTCCTTTAGTTCCACTTGAGTGATGTTGTCATGCCTACCCATTTATGAAAGTCTGCAGCTTCTTAATAGTCATTATATTTTTATTGTTCTTCGTGCATCAGACCCACACAGTACAAAAATATGATTACACCAAATCTCTAGGTCTTACGCTGTTTGATTAGCACTTTTTCGATATAACACTGTTTATATTTTATGCTATGTGCCCGTTACACGCTTAAAAAATTTGATCTTACGCTGTGCGCAAAATTCCGTGGGAAGCAGGAATATAACTTTCAAGTTCGTTCATGGTGGTGGGATGGCCAAGAAGCATTGTCATTGCTAGCATAAAGAAGCATGACCCCAAAATGGAATGCAGTTCTATGGTAATCCGTAACATACAACAAGATCTTAATTTCTCCAAGGAGCTTCTTGTAGAGAAAAAGGTGGCAAAACAAAGCAAACTCCATTCTTTTTTTTAAATTTAAAGTCTCCTCCAGTATCATCAGCCCCCATTGACCAAGCAGCCATGCCTTCTACATCTGGAGCCAGAAAAACTGTTTCATCCCCTACAAAACCTTCTGCTAACCAAAGACAGCGGGGCTGTGATAATTGTAGCCACAAGCGACCGAAGCAGTAGCGATTAAAGTCCCGTAATATTTTTTAAAAATATTTTATGTTAGTACAATACATAAGTAATATATTGTTTGTGTTCAGTATGTTTGATAATTATATGTAGTTAATAAATCTTGTTAACTATTTAGTTTTTATTTTGTATCACTTTTACTTAATTTTTATACAGCTTTCTGGACCTTGAAAACGAATTAATTTGTTTTATATTTAGCCTTATGGGAAATTGATTTTCGTTTAGCGCTTTTTCGGTAAGCGCTGGATATTTCAGGAACGGTTTAACAGCGCAAAGCGGGGAATTGCTGTATTTTAGATATAAATAAAATGTGTAGTTAGAATTTTTTATTAACCCGTGTACAATAAGGAATGCCTTCAACAAAGTCTTGACAAGTCCACCTGTCCGTTACCATCAGCTTTTCATGTCTTTCTCACCACTTTCTTTTGTGCCTTCAGTTGTCTTCTCCTTGTGTTTTAAGTCACCCTGTGCCTCACTTACCCTGGGGATTCCAGAAAAAGGACGGCTACTTAAGGCTATCAGCAGGTTTCCTTTGTGTGTCTCACCCATCAACAGTGTCTTCTACTCAACTGTTGTTCCACTGGCACTTAAGGCTATCAGCAGGTTTCCTTTGTGTGTCTCATCCATCAACAGTATCTTCTACTCAACTGTTGTTCCACTGCCACTTAAGGCTATCAGCAGGTTTCCTTTGTGTGTCTCACCCATCAACAGTGTCTTCTACTCAACTGTTGTTCCACTGGCACTTAAGGCTATCAGCAGGTTTCCTTTGTGTGTCTCACCCATCAACAGTGTCTTCTACTCAACTTTGTTCCACTGCCACTTAAGGCTATCAGCAGGTTTCCTTTGTGTGTCTCACCCATCAACAGTGTCTTCTACTCAACTGTTGTTCCACTGGCACTTAAGGCTATCAGCAGGTTTCCTTTGTGTGTCTCACCCATCAACAGTGTCTTCTACTCAACTGTTGTTCCACTGCCACTTAAGGCTATCAGCAGGTTTCCTTTGTGTGTCTCACCCATCAACAGTGTCTTCTACTCAACTGTTGTTCCACTGGCACTTAAGGCTATCAGCAGGTTTCCTTTGTGTGTCTCACTCATCAACAGTGTCTTCTACTCAACTGTTGTTCCACTGCCACTTAAGGCTATCAGCAGGTTTCCTTTGTGTGTCTCACCTATCAACAGTGTCTTCTACTCAACTGTTGTTCCACTGGCACTTAAGGCTATCAGCAGGTTTCCTTTGTGTGTCTCACCCATCAACAGTGTCTTCTACTCAACTGTTGTTCCACTGCCACTTAAGGCTATCAGCAGGTTTCCTTTGTGTGTCTCACCCATCAACAGTGTCTTCTACTCAACTGTTGTTCCACTGCCACTTAAGGCTATCAGCAGGTTTCTTTTGTGTGTCTCACCCATCAACAGTGTCTTCTACTCAACTGTTGTTCCACTGCCACTTAAGGCTATCAGCAGGTTTCTTTTGTGTGTCTCACCCATCAACAGTGTCTTCTACTCAACTGTTGTTCCACTGCCACTTAAGGCTATCAGCAGGTTTCCTTTGTGTGTCTCACCCATCAACAGTGTCTTCTACTCAACTGTTGTACCACTAGCACTTATCCAGTTCTTGTGACCAGTTCCGCATTTGGGATCTTGTACCATTTCAGTTCTTCTATTCTACTCAGTCACCTTTGTATGAAAGTCTTAATTGTTGTTTTTTGTTGTTCATCTATGTGTTACTGGGTCCTGAAAGGAGAGCAAAGTATAGGAACACTGGTTCCCTACCAGGCGTGTCGTAAAAGGGGACTAAGAAGGGTTGGGCATGGGGCTGCCCCATCCTGTAGAAACTGTAAGTCACAAAAACTTCAACAGCTACAACAACAATAATACGAACAATTATATCTGAATATGTGTGCATTTATTTCTCCATACTGTTTCTCAGGTCTGTTGTTTAACTTGCTGGCCTCATTCATACCAAGCCTGTACCTAGTGTACATCGACTACATCCTGCTCATGTTCATTATTCCCATCTTGGGGCGGACAGGAATGGAAGTCTCACCAGATCTGATTATAGCCGTCCTTTCTGGTACACCAGTCATGGTCTGCTTGCCTTATCAGGTATGGATAACCCGAGTTAACCTATGTCCTGCTATATAAGATGTACCATATCATTTCATAATCATTTCACTTTTTGCTCCCTAGGAGCATTCAGTGATTGTTCAGGAAAGAATGCACGGAGGCATATCTGGGGTCATCGTTATATGACCACCAGCTAAGCACAATGCTACAGTATTCATAGGTGGCACTGAACTTGTCTGTGAGGCTAATTAGACTCTCATTGACTCTTGAAATCATCCACTCACTTCCAGGAATTCCCTCTGTGGTGAAACATATTGAGAACCCAGCATTGCACACTAATCTTTGAGGAGTCACTTGAGCACCAGACGTAACTCTGGCTTTTTACCTGGTTGGCTGCATCTTACTATGGGCCCATGATGGGTGGGGGAGCTGAGAAGTGGCTCTGTGTAGGATATGACAATTCCTTGAGAGAGCCCAGCACCAGAGCACAGTATTTTAGCTCTGCATATTTGGAGAGACCCCTTGGATGATGGGGAATGCACAGTATGCCACACACTTCTTCCTCCTACCTTGGGATCAGATGTGATGGTCCTTTAAATACCAGTCAAGCTGAAGAAACTAGAGCTCATGACTTCTGCTCAACACGTTTCTGAATGACAGAAAAGCCACAGGAAAAGTCAAGGTCTACAGCGTAGATAATACCTAGGAGTTTTCAACTTGGTATTGGCTGCAAAGAGCGAGAAGCTCAGCAGCCCTAGTTAAACAACAACAACAAATCTCCATGAATGTCAAGAACTGATGGTTTTGAATACTGATGATTTAAATATATACTCTTCTACATTCAACAACACACCACCTCATCATAGCTGTATACCTGTTATAGTTAATTCTGCAGCACACTGCTGAGCTTGACGCTTTTTGCAACCAATGCTAAGATGAAGAACCCTTGGCATTATCTGTAGATTTAGTTTTTCCTATAGCTTTTCTGACCAGAATATTCTTTCTAGAATACAAAGATGAGTGCAAGAGACACATGAGGGCACTGGACATAAATCCAGCAACCTAGGAGGATGAAGCTGCCGATCGCACCAAGTGGTGATGCTATCTGCGGTGCCACAGAATGGGCGAAAAGAAGCTCGCGCAACATGCAGAAGAGAGGAGAAAACGTCAATAGGAACACCAGGAAAATAAGGAGCTGAGGGCTGTCACCTCAGGGACACATTCCCATAGTCAGTTATGACTGAAGGGGCTATTATTATTATATTATTATATCTTTTCTGTCATTCAGAAACTGTTAAGTTGGTGTCATGAGCCCCCATTTCTTTCCTGAATATTTTATTCTGGCTTGGCAAATGTGTAAAGGATCCACACATTTCGTTTCAAGCTAGATAGTGGAAAAAGGAGGAGCGTGGGTGGCATACTGTGCATTTCCCACCATCCATGGGGGCTCTCCTAATTTGGAGGGCTAAAATACTGTGCTCTGGGTCTGGACTCTCCCAAGGAATCATCATGTCTTGCATAGAGCCACTTCCCAGCTTCCCTTGCCAGTCATCTACCCATTGTGAGAACCTCCTACACAGAGCCACTTCTCAGCTACCTTTGCCTGTCATCTACCCATTGTGAGAACCTCCTACATGTAGCCAAAAGCTGGAATTAAGTCTGGGGCTTAAGTGATTGCCCCAAGTGCAATACTGAGTTCTCAGCATGTTTCACCACAGGGAGTATCATTATGTCACCTTATCTTTTCATACTCCTTATGGACGATGTCATCAAGGCATGTAAGGAGAGGACAGGAAAGTATTCAGTGGGGTACTGGAAGATGAGACAGGTCTGTATTTCAGAGCTGGCATTTGCTGATGATGTTGCCCTGTTTGCTAAATCAGAGGCACATCTTCAATCCAACCTGCAAGTCTGGAAGGAAGAGCTGGAGAAGAGAGGGATGATCATTACCAGCTCGAAAACAAAAACCACGGTGATATCACGAGAGGAAAGAAGACATCAGGTTAAGCTGCGAAAACAGGTCCTGGAGCAGGTCGACCACTTTAAATACCTTGGAGCTGTCATAGACCGGAATGGAGGCATCAAAGAAGAGTTGGCTACCCGAAGAGCAGCAGCTGGGAGACTTTTTCAAGCCATAAATCGAAGATTCCTCAGCAAAAGCGAAGTTGGTAAGAAGACGAAGATGGCTGTATACTGCTCCACCTATTTCCCAGTCTTGACGTATGCGGCGGCGACGACGGATCTCAGCCAGGAGTCACTCCAGAGTGCGAAGAATATTAAAATTGATCTGCCTGATGATGATCTCACAGACTTCTTGTGGAGTGGGTTCAATTTTCTGCATAAGACAACAGGAGGCTGACTCTTGGGAGTTATGATTCAAGTGGGCTCACCCGCCTTAGAGTGTAAAGGAGATTAAAGGGTGACATACTTGATCGACCGCTTCTGGTGACCAAATTGCTTCCTGTTATATCACTCTGTATAGAGTTTCCTATAATTTTAATTGAAATTTGGATTCAGATACTACGTTTTTATAGGTTGCATAGCTGGTATAAATAGCAGAATATTTATAAACAGGAACTGCCGACAAACTATAGCACTGATAAATTGACTGCTGAACATTGTCTGCAATTCTGCCGAACACATGAGGAACAGAGAAGGAACATGTGGCTGTCACCAGTGCGATTCCTGGACATACTCTGTGGAAATATTTGGCAACACTTTATAGTAAAGGGCAGTCATTCTTTATCGCTGGACAAACACTGATGCTAAAATCGAATTTTACCCAGTCTGGTGTAGCTATTTGATCCCTAAGCACTCACCAGGCAACTCAAAGGTTGCCTGTTTCCAGTATGCACTATATGGAGATTGTCATGGGTCTAGTGACATCTGTCTAAGGGATGTGTAGTGGGCATGTGACTTCTCATCGACAGATAACATGTTTGACAATAATCAATGAACAAAACCGTGTGTACAGTCCCACACTGCTCTGTATTTCACTCAGACCTCAGCACTTATAGGGTACTAAGGAATATAAGGACCTCAACACATGTAGGGTACTAAAGAACAAGATTCAATATTTAATTTGCAAAGAAAAGAAAAATCACTTTAGAAATCTGGTTGAGAACAAATCAAATTGTAAGGAGATATGGAAGGCAATCAACACTTTAACAAAAAAACGTAATGCATCAGACTCATTAACTCCAGACACTTCATTTACTTGCACAGACTTCAGAAATCACTTTCAGGCAGAAATAGATAGTCTGAAATCCACAATACCACCTTCCTCTAGAGACTTAGACAAACTTTCAGCATTCTCATTCCTGTGACAAAAAAGTTGCAACACACTAGAAGTATTATTACAAGCTGATGTAGACAATCTTATCAAATGGAGCAACAAAAATCGTATGCAAATAAATATCATTAAAACAAAATGTATGATAATATCAACTAGGCAAAAATTAAAAAACTCGCAGAAAACAACACTTCAGCTCTATATTGGCACCTCACTAATTGATAATGTAAATGAACACAAAACACTAGGACTCATAGTTGACCAACATTTAAGTTGGAATTCGCATGTACTAGCACTAACCAAACAAACGGCACAGAAAGTTTACTAGTTAGCTAAGATCAAACATTTTCTAGATGAGAAGACAATGAAAATGTTCTATATATCCCAAATACAAACACATCTAGACTATTGCTCCACAATCTGGGATGGCTGCTCCATGTCCAACACAAAGAGACTCCATTCATTACAAAAACGTGCAGTGCGCCTAGTTTCTGACAAACAACTAACACAGTAGTAGATCTACATAAACATCTTAACATATTACCTCTAAGAAAGCGCTTCCTCTTCAACAAAGCCAAATTCATTCACTAAATCCTATCACAGAATGCTCCAACGTACCTATGGCCTATTTTCAAATACAACGGAAGACACAGCCAATGCTTAAAACATATTACACATGCCCAAGCCAAGGCTTGACTTATTCAAGAAAAGTTTAGCATTTTCTGCTGCTCATCTGTGGAACAATCTCCTACATGACCTAAAAAGCATGCTTAGTCCATATTCATACAATCACAGACTTTTCAAATACATCATGAGTGCAGATTATATGCCACCCTAATTTAGTTATGTTCCCAAATCATTTTCTAATGTCATGTGTATTTTTTAAGGATTATTCTGCCCTGCTCATTATTGATCATGATAAAGTCCTGTAAATGTGTGTAACTGTTATACTTTTACAATGTTGGGATTTTACTTTGTTTTATTGCATTGATTTTGTTTATTTTATTTTTTTTAATTTTTATTTTTTAAATAATATTGAAAATGCATGTGTAGAATAAATGAATTGAGTATGGGAGACGAGAGAAAGGATGGCAGAATGTTAGACATGCCTGCGTGCCCAATTCTAAACCATTTGAAGATTTTTTTTCTTCTTATTTTCATTATGTTCTTGTTGGCTTTAAAAAATGCTTTATTTTGATTATGATTGGGTAATGTCATTGTATGCTGTTATATAACCTTTATAATGTTGTATGCCTTTAATTTAATGCTTAAAGTAACGTGTGGGAATGAAAGGGTATAGTATGCAAGATAAGTGAGAATGGAAGGGCAGAATGTTAGACGGGCCTTTCTTAACCCTTTGAAAATAAAGTTTGTTTGTTCATTCAGTACAATTTGGACAAATCCTGGCTATTCAAATACAATTATAACAATGGTGTATGACTTCAACCACACACACTAACAACTGGCTAGAATTCCTTGTCACAAACAGTCAAGTACAGTTCAATTACAATTCCAAAATCACAATTCACGCTACCACACTACACTTTCTCATTCCAGCTCAAAGTCCATCTCCCCAAAAATCTCCCTATACTCCCCTTCCTGCTCACCGCTTGCATTCCTCGCACAGACTAACTGAATCTCGTTCTCAGTCAAAACAACTCGGGTGAACTCGTTAACTCTTGAGCACTGCTCAGCACTTACACATACTAATTACTTCTTTACAGAGATGCTTCACGAATGAGCAGGATGAATTCCTGTGCATTCCTTGATCAGGATTTCATTATTACTTTAAACATTAAAGAAAAAAATGTCACAGAAACTATCACACTTTTAACCACTTGATCTGACCATCTTCAAATACTTTTTGTTTCTGCCATAGTTGGCACATACTGTTTTTGTTCTTTATTGCCTCTAAAGCATTTCCGCTTCTCAAGCTTCTTGTGAATAATTTTCTAACGATGAATATCCACAGATTGGCTTTGTGTATACTCACAGCCGTGTAGGTCGGGTAATAACAACAACGATTGCAGTTATATTACTTGGGCTGACTTCTGTCATCTTCACGCCGGCTGGATTCCCATACTCTCACAACCCACTAGATGCTTCTTCACAGAGGACAGTTTTGGTGGTATGTGTATTCCGATCATTTACATTTCTAGCTAAGTGTCATGTTCCATAGTTTTGTTCATTCTCGTTTTTTTTTCGTTTCGTTTATTATTTAATTTCTTGATTCGGTATTTCTGTTAGGTTTTTCGATTTTCTTGTATTATCATTGTACTTTTTCCATCTGCTTGTATCGCTCATTTTGTATTGTTTCTTATCATCGTATGATTTTGTAATACCTATTACTATATGTAATTCTTGTCTTTGTCACCTGTTTGTGGCTGACGAAGGGTAATACCCGAAACGTCCCTTGTTTCATGTGAACTGTTATTTGTAAAACTGATTCAATACCGTTTTATTAATTTATAAACTTATATTCCTTACCAGTTTTACAGCAGCCCCTTAATTTATTTACTTATACTATACAGATTTTTATGAATTACACGTCATTTTAAAGATAAATGAATGTACTATTACAATAAACACCGGTTGTAACTCTAATAGAGGTTGTTGCTATTTAACGGCCCTCCGATGGCCGAGGACTTGCAATATTTTCACAATTATAACTGCTTGCACCCCATCTCTATCAAAATCACAATTTCAATCAATGTGCACACCGTTTTCACTCTTGTCCTCTAGATCTATCAGTCAATTACTATCTTGCATTGATGATAATTAAACCTTACATTTTATCTGCAGTAATCCATTATTACTTTTCTAAACACTTTTTTTTTTCAGCACTTTGATCGCAAGTTTCACTCCTACAGCGGGGAAGTGATTAGCAGAGATGCCCATATATGGTACAAGCCGATTGACTACCATGGTGGTAGAATGTTGGAAATTTATGCACCAGAAGTGTTTGCAAGAGCCAAACAAGCTACATGTGATGGAGTCTACTGTGGAAGACCATATCTGTATCCAATTTTGTCACAAGTGGATGCAAGGTAATGTTGTTGTGTTGTTTAACTAGGGCTGCTGAGCTTTTTGCTTTTTTGCAGGCAATAGCAAGTTGATGAGTCCTTGGTATTATCTACTATATAGATCTAGGCTTTTACTGTGGCTTTTCTGCCATTCAGAAACGTGTTGAGTTGAAGTCATGAGCTTCAGTTTCTCCAGTTTGGCTTGCAGTTAAGGCATCATCACATCTGGTCCCAAGCTAGGAGGATTAAGCTTGTGGCATACTGTGCATTCCCCACCGTCCAAGAGGACTCTCCAAATATGCAGAGCTAAAATACTGTGCTGTGTTTCTGGGCCCTCCCAAGGAATCGTCATGTCCTATACAGAGCCCCATCTCAGCTCCACCCTGCCCTATCTTGGGTCTACAGTGAGATCCTCCTGCATGCAGCCAATGAGGTAAAAGGCAGAGTTACGTCTGGTGATCAAGTGACTCCTCCAAGCTTAGTGTGCAATGCTGGGTTCTCAACATGTTTCACCACAGGGGGAATCGCTGGAAGTGTGTAGATGATTTCAATAGTCAGTGGGGATGTAATTAGCCTCACAGACAGAGGTTCACTTCCACATCTATATACTGTAGCATAGTACCTATCTGGTGGTAATATAAGGATGACTCCAGTTATGTCTCCATGCTTATGTCAAGGTAATAACAATCATTCTTAATTATATTTATTGCTTATTTTATTATATTTTATGTTGGCAGAGATGGGGATTCTGCCTATGCTCCTTGGGGAGCAGATGGGATGCTAAAAATATTATTTAGTCAATCAGGTTTTTCACTTATATTGGTTATGCATGCGAGATATTAAATACATTATTTAGTCAGTCAAGTTTTTCAGTTATATTGTTTAGATAGATGGGGTGTTGAATGTATTGTTTAGTTAATACTAGGTGGGCAAGTGGGATGTTAAATATATTGTTTAGTTAGATTGACTATGAACTTTAGTTTTTAACATGAAGAGACAAATTTTGGCGAGGCTCGTCCTGTTCAACATAGTCGGTTATATAAGGGCACATCTCCAAATATAAAAGACCTTTAGATCTGATAAATCTATCAGAGACAAGTGGTATTTGTCAGACTGAGGAAAATTCATTACAGATTGAAATATAGTTTAACTAAATTATAAATTAGACCAAAAGATGTTGTCAGCTAATGAAATTGTATTCCAAGTTAAGAGCAGAAGCAAATACTAGAACATGCCTCCATGAGAGAAGCAGGCTGACAGTTTTGCTGTCAGCAGCCTTCTTGAGCAAGACCCTGCATGGCAGTAAGATGAGGCTGAGACTGCCACTTTTGTATGAGATTTAGATGTTGCTAACAAACAAACAAAAAAAAGATCAATGTTTGTCTTCATTGTTTTGGGTTGTTAATCAGCAGGCCATTGACTTTAACGCTATGATCCACTGTTATATGAACCAACATAAAACTGCTAGGTTGGAAGCTTATGTGGTCTTCTTTCATACCCTGGAGGTGGGCCTTTTGAGATGTGTGGACACCATATACAGTTTACATCCACACCAATGATGTCCATGCTCAGGCAGGACCTCTGCACCACTACAGTAGAACTTTGATTATCCTTCACGGTAGGGGACCGAGACCATGACGGATAATCAAATAGATGGACAGTAGAATATGTGTGTTAAAAATATTGTAGACCTATAAACATAACATTTTTATTACATTATTCATAACCTAAATATATAACATAAAACATAACATAAAGAAATTAAAGGAAATAAAATTAAGGGAGATAAAAGGAAACATTTTACACATACAAAATTGTTCTAATGTCATTAAAGAAATTTAAAAGAAAATATCGTTACATAATTATATTTCTTTTCTAAAAAAAATAGTCTGTCAATTTCTTTTGTTTCGTTGAGCCTTTTGAGAGGGAATGTTACGAATTTTACGTAAAAGTAACACTTGAGTAGCATCTGCATCTTATTGAACCTCGAACCAGCCAATACACTTTGACAACAAAGTTTCAGCTTCTCGATGGCTAATTATGTTTGTTGTTCCATCAGCTATTGCTACAGCAGTGAGAAACACAGACAAACAACCTGATGACTTGGAAACCCTCTGGCTTAAATTCAAGGACATCATAAAGACAGCTGCTGCAGAAGCATGTGGTGAAGTCCGACTTGGGAACAAGAGAAAGAGGACACCTTGATGAACAGAGGAAGTCAAAGAGAAAATACAAGGGGCTTGACATAAGTCTTGGGCCTGACCATGAAGGACATGTCAAAGAGAGCTGAAATTTTGTATAGTGTTTATTCCTTTTCAATATAGCCACCGTCTGAATTGACACACTTCTGCCATCTCTGCTTTACCTTGAAAAGACCTTGGGAGTAAAACACCCTATTTTTCAAACTAAACCAGTCATCACATGCCAGTATAACTTCTTCATCGCTGTCAAAATGATTTCCTTTTAGCTGTTTTTTAAGATTTGGGAATAGAAAAAAGTCTGATGGAGCCAAATCTGGAGAATATGGTGGGTGTGGAAGAATTTCAATATTCAAATCATTGGCTGCTAGCTGCACAAACCATGCTTTGTGAGAGGGCGTTGTCTTGAAGCAAAGGAAGATTTTGAGTGCGCGTTATCCCTTGTTTCCTGGTCACAACCTTTCTTAGTTTGGTGAGAAGATCTGCATAGTACTGTCCATTAACTGTGTTGCCACAAGGCAGATAATTTTTCAACAGGGCACCTTTGGCATCCCAAAAAACAGTCAGCATCACTTTTCCTGCAGATTTCTGCGCTCTCGGCTTGACATGTGTTGGGGAGCCCGGGGTTTTCCATTGCATGCTGGCAATTTTGGATTCGGGGTCATAATGGTGTACCCAAGTCTCATCTACTGTCACCATGGTCTCCAAAAAGTTTTTTGACTGACACTTTTGGAGCAACTGTTGACAGCAATTTACCCTCGTTTGCTTCTGTTCACTTGTCAACAGTCTCGGAACCCAGTGTGCACACACTTTTCTAACATTTGAGCGGCCGCACTTAAACTGTTGACACCAGTTTTTTTACCGAAGTATATGAAGGACAAGAATCACGAAACACTGGTTCCATCTCCCTGTGTATTTCTGTAGGTGTTTTTCCCTGAAACATCAGAAATTTTATCACAGCTCTGGCCTCCTTCTTTGCCATTGTTTTGTCAAATCTTTGGAGCAGCAGATCTGGTCAATAGGGTACATTGCGCCGTGCACCGTAGCGGGAAAACCCATTGAAGAAACAAACGCGTACCTCACACATTCAGTGCAAATATGATGAACTTTAAATGTGCCAAGTTTCATCTTCCTCCTGTGACTCCTCCATGGTCAAGACCAAGACTTATGTCGAGCCCCTTGTAAGAGAAGAAAATGGCATGGAAACAATACTTAGGAGCTAAATACACAGCAGGACAAATAGAGAAATATAGAGAATATGTGATACTCAGAACAGAAGCAAAGAACAAAGTGCTAGCAGCAAAACAGAAGAATTTGTAGAAAAGCTAGAAAAAGATGCACAAGAAAACCAGAAATTGTTCTGTAAGACCCTAAAGAACATGAGAAAGGAAAAAATAATGCCCTCTCAAATTTATAAAGGACAAGCAAGGCAAATTGCTTACAGCCCCAAAGGAAGTAATGGAAAGAATATTTCTCAGAACTCCTTGATGGTGAGCAAGGTCAAGCATCAGAAATGATAACCACTAGCACAGAAGAGGAAACCATTGGGGATGAAGATTACATAAAGATGGAAGAACTGAAGGCAGCACTGGAGAAAATCAAGATGGGCAAAGCAGCAGGGCATGATGGTATAACACCAGAAATGGTTAAGTACATGGGAGCATCAGGCGACCTATTACTCTTAAGGGTCCTACAGGCAGCGTGATGCAACAAGACCATACCAAAAGATTGGGAGATTGCCATCATAACACCAGTTTTCAAAAAGGGTGACAATCGGCAATGTGGAAACCATAGAGGCATATCCCTTCTCAGTGTCCCTGGTAAAATCTACTCTAGAATCCTAGAGCAAAGACTCCGACGCCTAGCTGAGCCACAATTGGATGAGGTCAAGTGCGGATTCCGAGTTAATCGAAGTTCTCAAGACCTAATCTTCACACTCAGACAGCTGAGTGAAAAGGCCCTTGAGTATAAGAGTGAGATCCATCTTTGTTTCATAGATCTGGAAAAGGCGTTTGACAGGGTCCCCTGGAGCAAACTTTGGGACTGTTTGGCAAGGAAGAACATTCCAGCACCTCTGATTCATGCTATACAGAGCTTCTACAAGTCTTGCAGAAATTATGTGAGGACAGCAAACCATAAGTCAGAAGAGTTCAGGACCACCACTGGTGTAAGACAAGGTGATATCCTGTCACCTTATCTTTTCATACTCCTCATGGATGATGTCATCAAGGCATGTAAGGAGAGAACAAGAAAGTATTCAGTGGGGTACTGGAAGATGAAACAGATCTGTGTTTCAGAGCTGGCATTTGCTGATGATGTTGCCCTGATTACTAAATCAGAGGCACATCTCCAATCCAACCTGCAAGTCTGGAAGGAAGAGCTGGAGAAGAGAGGGATGGTCATAAGCAGCTCTAAAACAAAATCCATGGTGATATCACGAGAAGAAAGAAGACATCAGATTAAGCTGGGAGAAAGGTCCTGGAGCAGGTCGATCACTTTAAATACCTCAGAGCTATTATAGACCGAAAGGGGGGCATCAAAGAAGAGTTGGCGACTCGAAAAGCAGCTGGGAGACTTTTTCAGGCCATAAATCGAGGATTCCTCAGTAAAAGAGAAGTTGGTAAGAAGGCGAAGATGGCTGTATACCGCTCCACCTATGTCCCAGTCTTGACATATGGATGCGAGTCATGGGCAATGACTACAACCCACAAAAGCCAGATCCAAACCTCGGAAATGAGGTATCTGAGGAAGGTGGTTGAAGTAACAAGAAGAGACATAGTCCGCAACCAGACGATACGTCAAGGTCTAAAATCCCAACCCCTGCAGACCCAAGTAGAACAGTCCCAACTATGATGGTTTGGCCATGTCTGCAGAATGGGAGAAGATCGGCTACCACGACAAGCATGGGAAACAAAGAGCCAGGGATCCAGACCCCCAGGATGACCTAGAGTCTGCTGGGAGGACAACATTAGACAATCTTTGAAGGACCGAGGACTAGAATGGAACCAGGCCAGGAGGAAGACAGCCAAAAGGATAGTCTGGCACTCTCTCTTGCAAACCTCTACACCTCACAGTAGAAGGGGAATGACTAAGTGTTCCATCAGCAGCAGCTTTTTCTTCTTCTTTACTTACAGAATCATCTGAAATTGTCATCACTCTTTGCACAATTTCATCGTCGTCTAAAATTTCCAACCTGATATCCATTTTGTTATTATCCAGCCGATCATTTGTTTTCTCCATCAAAATGTTTTCAGAACCAGGAAAATTCAAACATAACTGAAAAATTTCAGTTGCTTTTGGAATAGTTTCTAGATCAGTTGAATCTATTTCTGGCCACAACTTATGCCAGCTACTTTGTGTGGTTTGAACCGGAACATCATTCCAGGCATTAGTGACATTGAAAATTGAGTCCTTTATTGTGTAGCTTTTCCAAAACTCTTTTACGTCTAATTCTTTTTCTGTCAAAACAAGTTTTTGAATAAATATTTTGTGATAGCAACGTTTCATACTTTCAATCACGCCCTGATCCATCAGCTGAATGAGAGAAGTCGTGTTTGCTGGCAGACGCTGGCATGATATATTGCCATCATCGCTTTTTAATTCACATATGGGATGAGTAGGCGCATTATCCATCAGTAATATTGCTTCCTGTGGTAAACCTTTTGATGCTAAATGTGATCTTACACTTGGTACAAATATTTTATGAAACCAATCACGAAATACCTCTTGGCTCATCCATGCATTCTTTTGTGAAAAATATTTAACTGGCAAAGTATACAAATTTATATTTTTAAATGATCTAGGCTTTTTTTGGCTTTCCCACAACAAGCAAAGGTAATGTATGACTATCACTAGCATTAGCACATACCTTTATAGTGATGTGATCTTTTTTGCATCTTATATCCCAGTACATATATTCACTCATTGAGGCTAGTGTTCTTTGAAGTAGCACCTTCCAATTAAGGCTAGCCTCATCGCAGTTATAGATGTGATCTTTATTCAAACTTTGATCAATTATTTTCTTTTGTAGTTTTTCACGATAAAAAAATTGCTGCGCCATCTGCACTTAGCTTCTCACATTCAATGGACAACTGTCAGATACCATGGCGAACTTTGAATTTGTCCAAACATCCGATGCTGGCCTTGAATGAAGGATCTCCGCGCCTAGTTTTCTATTGGTTTCATGGGCTTTTTCTATTATTATAGGTCCCGACAATGGAATTCCTTTGCTACAGTTTTTAAACAAACCATTGATACATTGCAGTATTCAATTGTTCATTTTTAGCAAGCTTCATTGTTTTATGACTGTTAACAACACCATCAGTGGTTTCCATTTTTGGCACATGGTTTTCAATTTTGTCTGCATCATGCTTCATATCATTTACTGTTGTTCTTCCTGTTCTATTAAACCGATACTATACTTGTAGCACTTTCACCTTTTCTTAAACGATTTACTGTCTGAATTTTTTGGGATAATGCCAACATTACTCGCTTACGTTTCTCTGTCATTTCAATGGGCTTACCCAAAGAAAAATGATTAAAATGTGAAACAGGAGCTAGAGAACAACCGAATCGAGTGAGTTGTAAACAAAGACTGAGTGACATATCGCACCTTTATGGGTTGGGTGCATGCACAACATCTGAATCATCAAAACAAAGTCCGATGGTTAACAGAGACTGATGGATAATAGGGTGGCGGATAATCGAAGTTCTACTGTATGTTCTCCTCACCTCCCAGTGGTCATGAACAGCTGTGGTCATGTGACATGGGGGTTAAGTTCTAAGTGTACAGGAAATTGTGAATTTGTTGAAGGCGTCTGCTGCACAAGGAGCTGGAAGATAATGAATGAAAAACGTAAAGAAGAGAGCTGGAGACAGGCATAAGAAGACATAGAATGGATGCCACATGACAGAAGGGCTTGGTATAAACATTTAGAAGGCTTATGCTCCACTGGGAGCTGAAAAGCAGAGTGAGAGAGAAAAATAGAGAGAGAGAAAAAGAGGTTGAAAAGCAGAGGTTAAGGCTACGTCACTCGCAGATGTAAGTCAGTGCATATTAATTTGTGTGTGTATAGAAATACTTGCTCATTGATCATTAAATATTGACACTTTTATGTTGAATCAATGATCTCAGTGTCAAAGGTTAATTTTTATTTTAGTAATGATAATAATTAGCCATAGTAGTTATTAATTTTCAGCCGCAGTCGTCATTGATTTGCAACAGCTGTTGAATTAACATGGCAGTTACACATCTGCGTTTAAACTGGTAAATAGTATCGAATGAATAATGGGGAAGGATGTTCCGATAAGCAAATGGCAGCAACAGAATGTACTGTCTACAATTAAAGATATCGTTTATCCTAATTATAACCCATTAAGGCTTGAACAGGATACTTATGTCCATTAATTTTTAAAAAATAGCTTGAAGCACAGTGATATTTCCACAGGCAGCATGAGAGTTCGCATTGTTGTTTATGTTTTTTGCAGAAAAACCTTTGATTTCCCAGCATCCCAGTTGATGGTGGAACGGGTGAAATTGCTGCAACGGAATCGAACACTGCTCAGTGACTCAGAAATCAGAATGGAATTCAATATTTCAGGTGAGCTGTCAAGTGCCCGGAAAGACCTGGTTGTACAAAATTTAAAAGTGTCTTTAGTAGGCTTTGGGTTTCCTTGTAGGACATTTAATACTGTCATTATACATATAATTTATTTTTTTTTGTTTACTTCTTATGAAACATTGAGCCACCACATGGTTACTGTACAGAAAGTCTGCACTGAAGCATTCGTGTACTTTTGTAGTAGTGATGTCTGCATTAATTTGTTTGATATAATGCAAGCCTCATACACAGCCTCATATTTTAGGCCTGTTGTGACATGCCTTATGGAGCAGTAGTCTTATTCTTGCTGTCCTTAGAGATCCCCAGGTTGTACGTTGGGTCAAGTCATTGCTCATAACAAAATATTATATTTAAAACAATCCAGTAGATAATAAACAATATTAAATTATCACCTAAATCAGGTCCAAAAATTGTATAAGAACAGTCCCCATAAATGTGGTATCAACAATTAAACTCATCTACGCTGCACACAAGCTGCCAGTTTGGAAACACCATAGTTTCCCTGAAATGATAAACAACATTCCTGGCATTGAGAGAAAGGAAAGCCAGACTGCAACTGAAAGAAAAGCTCTAACTACAAAATGCATAGAGAAACATTACCCAAGCAACACCTGTGGACCCATGCATACACAGATGGATCAGCAACAAATGCAACATAAGGTTGTGCTTCTGTGCAACAAAGATGCCGGTGGCAACAGGAACATTCTAAAGTAACTTCAGAGCAGAGATAGAGACCTTAAAAACTGCAGCAGTGGTTCTAATGGGAGAGGAAAGCACTGAGAGACGAGTTGTTTTCTTTAGTTGTTGCAACGCTGAGGCGCCAAAATAATGCAGACCTAGATGATCTAAGAGTAGTGCTCCACAAACTATGTCAATTCAAAATGGTTGTCATACAATAGATCCAATCTCATAGTAGCATCCCCAGCAATGAAGAGGCTGACAGATTGGCAAAGGAAGGTAGAAAGCTACCTCTACCTGATGCAAGTATAACTTTTGAAGACGCAAAGAGTTTTATCAGAACCAGATACAGAAACAAATGGGATGCAGAGGATCCAGGACAGACACTAAGTGATGCATATTACCAGCTCAGCAGAAAAGAAAAGTAGTAATCTGCAGACTCAGCATGTGCCACGACAGATTGGGATATCTTCTATTCAACAAGCTAAAGATAGGAACAGCCGATGAGTGTAACTGTGGCACAGATAAAACGACTACTGAACTTCTTCAAAAATGCCCAACTTATGAGGAACATGGAAAGCACAGACGGTCATCACAAGTACCATTTTAGGAAAAACTCTTATGGAGATGCAACTTGCTGAAGCTGACTACTGCTTTCTTTAAAAATATTCAAACAAAGCGTATGAAGAAGAAGAAAGAAGGCCCAGCACAAAAATATTCAAACAGAGCGTACGAAGAAGAAGAAAGAAGGCCCAGCACAAAAATAAGAATCTGCAGCTCAAATGTCAAGTTAGTCCTGTTGTATAGCTCAGAAACACGGAGAACAACAAAAACAACAACCAAATAGCAAACAGATTTTTATAAATGGGTGCTTGCCTAGAATTCATTCATTACCCTCTGCTCCAAGGAGCATGAGCCTTCAACAAACACATGCCAAGTCCTCCTGTCACGTGCCATCATCTCAAGTTCTTTCCACGTTCTCCTCATCATTTTCACCTCTGTTTCCAGCTCTCTTCTCCATGTGCTTCTTGGTCTACCTCTGCCTCTCTTGCCCTGGGGGTTCCAGAACAAGGACTGCCTTGTAATGCTATCAACAGGTTTCCTCAGTGTGTGTCCTATCCATCGCCATCTTCTTCTTCTCATCTCTTGTTCCACTGGCACTTTTCTGGCTCGTCATTAGTTCCACATTGGTAACCTTGTCATACCATCGTCATGTCCTTTTATTCTATGCAAGCATCCATTTGGAGAACAAGCTGGATTCCATTTCTGTTGTGTGTCATCGATGTTCTCATAACCCAGTCTATTACTCGTAAGAAAAGAAATGGAGACAAGATGCATCACTGTCGCACTTCTGTTCTTATCCCAAATGGTTCTGTAAGTTTTCCTTCATGAAGAACTGTGCATGTCATGTCTTCATAAGTTTTCTTTATTAAATTAATGATCTTCAGGTGAACTCCATAGTGCCTTGCCTAGAATAGATGGATTGAAATGGTAGGACAAGATACCAGTGTTGAATTGACAAAAAAACCAGACATGTGCCAGTGGCACAAGATAAGACAATGTTGGCAATGGATAGGACACATACTGAGCAAAAACCTGTTGATAGCATTACAAGGCAGTCCTTATTCTGGAATCTCCAGGGTATGAGAAGTAGAGGTAGATAAAATAACATGAAGAAGAGAACTGGAGACAAATGAAAATGATTAGGAAGACATGGAAAGACATTGAGCCAGTGGACATGCCACAGCAGGGACTTTGGTATCAGGTTAATGACAGCCACTTCTTCTTGGGCAACTCAATGGTGATCAATGATTAATTATATCAAAAGTAATAAAAGCTGAAAGAAGACTAGCTATAATAAATCTCTTTGTGTGCTCAGATAGGAGGGCATGGAAGACTTTATGATAGAATATACATCTAGGAACCCCCGTGTAGTTCCTTGGAATCTCTGGTGCAATAAAGAAAGAATAGGACAACGACAACCTCAAACAAAATGGGGAACTATTAGATAATGTATGTGCTTGACATCAGCTGACTATAGGAGGTAGCATATGTCCACATAAAAGAATACATAAAGCAACATGGATATCACCAGACCACAGAACTGAGAATCAGATTGATCACATATGCATAAGTAAGAAGTTTAGGTCATCATTGCATGATGTAAAAGTATATAGAGGAGCAGATGTGGTATCAGACCACCATCTTCTGTTGGCTAAAACAAAATTAAAACTCAGGAAATTTACAACAGTATATAGCTATAGACAATAGTACAATGTGGGGTATCTAAGAAGATCAGGAAATAAGAGAAACATTTTCATTCACAGTATCCAACAAACACCAAGTACTCCAACAGCTGGAAGATGAAACCCTTATGGAAGACCACTGGCAACAAGTAAAAAATATATGGAATGAGACATGTGAAGAAGTACTGAGAAAAAGAGAACATCAGCACAAAGCATGGATAACAACAGAATCCATTAGTAAGATAGAAGACAGGAAAAGCAAGAAAGCAGATTTAAACAGAAGCAAAACCAGAAGCTCCAAAGCCAAGGCTCATGAAGTGTACATAGAAGCAAACAAAGAAGTAAGAAGAAACATCAAAAGAGACAAGAGGAAGTATATACAACAACACAAAAAAGCTAATTGGGAAATATAAGCAAGCAAATGGCCTCATAAAAGATAAGAATGGAAAATTGCTTAGTAATATACTAGAACAAATGAAGAGATGGACAGAACATTTTGAGGAACTTCTCAACTGACCAGTTCTAACTGACCCGCCAGACATCCAGCCAGCAGAAGAGGAGCTACAAATCAACTGTAAACAACCAAGTAGAGAAGAAATAAAGAAAGCCATAAAGCTTCTGAAAGATGGAAAAGCATCTGGTCCAGATGGAATTCCAGCACAGGCCATCAAAACAGATATTGATTCCTCTACAGAGATATTATACAAACTACTTGGCAAAGTCTGGGAGAGAGAGGAAATACCAGCAGAATGGAAGGAAGGTTATCTGGGCAAGTTGCCTAGAAGGGAAATTTACAAGAGTACACAAATTATAGAGGAATAATGTTACTATCAGTGCCAGGAAAAGTATTAAACAGAATCATTCTTGAGAGATTAAAAGAGTCCATAGACAAGCAACTAAGAGATGAACAAGCAGGTTTTCGACAAAACAGATCCTGTACAGACCAGATAGCCACATTGAGAATAATAGTTGAACAAAGTCTGGAATGGAATTCACCGCTGTACATCCGATTCGTGGACTATGAAAAGGCATTTGACAGTGTAACAGAGAATCACTTTGGAAATTGATGAGGCATTATGGAGTTCCCATGAAGATCATTAACTTAATAAGGAAGACCTATGAAGACATGACATGCAGAGTTCTTCATAAAGGACTACTTACAGAACTGTTTAGGATTAGAATGGGCGTGAGACAGGGATACCTCTTGTCTCCATTTCTTTTCTTACTAGCAATAGATTGGGTTATGAAAACATCGACATCACATACAAGAAATGGAATCCACTGGAATCTGACTAAACAGCTTGATGATCTGGATTTTGCAGATGACTTGGCTCTTCTGTCCCATAACCATAATCAGATGCAAGAGAAAATGAAAATTCTCGATGAGAGGTCAAAACAAGTGGGCCTGAAAATACACAGGGAAAAGACAAAGATTATGAGAATAAATGCAAGACATGATAAGAAGGTTGAATGTGAAGAAACACCACTAAAGGATGTAGAATCGTACACATATCTTGGCAGTAATATAGACAGAGTTGGAGGGGCAGACAATGATATCAAAATAAGAATACAAAAAGCAAGAGGAGCTTTCATTGCATAGGGAAACATGTGGAGAACAAGAGAAATCAAGTCCAACACAAAAATAAGAATCTTCAACTCAAATGTCAAGTCAGTCCTATTGTATGGCTCTGAGACATGGAGAGCAACAAAAACAACAACTAAAAAGCTACAGACTTTTAAAAACGGAAGCTTGCGTAGAAAAGAAGGACTGAAATGGTGTGACAAAGTCACAAATGTGGAATTGATGACAAGAACCAGACAAGTGCCAGTGGAACAGGAGTTGAGAAGAAGATGCTGGCGATGGATAGGACACACATTGAGGAGACCTGTTTATAGCATTACAAGGCAGTCCTTGTTCTGGAATCCACAGAGAAAGAGAGGCAGAGGTAGACCAAAAAACACATGGAGAAGAGAACTGGATACAGAGGTGAAAATGATGAGGAAAACATGGAAAGAACTTGAGCAGATGGCACAGGACAGGAAGACTTGGCATGTGTTTGTTGAAGGCCTATGCTCCTCAGGGAGCTAAATGGTATTGATATTGAACCTCAAGCATGTCTTACAAGGTGACTAATATGAGGCCAGCAACCTCATCATGGAAAACAAATTGTTAAAGAAACCACCACTGTAAGAGCATGATGTCAATGTTTGGTGTAGGATTCCTGTAAGGAGGACCAGCTTCATGGTAGTAGCTCCATGCTGTATAAGGAGTGAGAAAGACAATGATGATTATACATCCATGAAACAACCAACTGATAAAGTCAAATATGTGCTGGACTCAAACCCTCAGTGGAAGACGACATTGAGAAGGCCTTAGAGAAATTGGAGAATGGTGGAAGAGAAATCTGAAGCACTTGAAATGTCATGGGTGGAGCTGAATAAGACAGTCCAAGATGGAGGAAATAAGTGGTCAGCATCACTGTGACAGTGAGGAAACCTGATGATAGTGTGGCCGTTGGCATATACGCTGATGATGATTATAATGACTGTCTACTATTTCCTACTTTAACCTGATCGTACAGGGTTCGTATCACTAACCTAAACAGTAGGCAGCTCTTTATGTGTGGTGGTGTTAGATTTCTGCTTTCTTTCCACATAACGACAACAGTTCACAACAGTGTATAACTGACAAATGATGAATGATGTCATGACTTGGCGAATGACTTCACTTGGACAGCAGTAGTAAACAACGGTGAAAACTTAATTTACACAAAATAAAGTGGCAAAGGTGAAATGATGAGCCCAACCTTCCTCTAAGGTTGGCAGTTTGGTACAGCAACAATTCAAAACAATTATTTATACAAATGTCTTGCTCTCTCGTTCACTCATGCTGTTCCAGTAGTTCTAGCTGTCTCTAATTGCTATGGTGGTCACGACTTGGAAACTACTGCTGTCAATATCTTTCTGCTGTCATCAAAATTCTTCATTTATGTGAAATCATTTGTCTCTCTAACATTTTGACTAATTCTTCTGGCTCTGTCATTTCTTCTGTGCTCTGCTTGGCATATCTTGGTGAGACTGGCCTACCGCTAGGGATGATAATTTTAGCCAAAGTCTGTTATTTCATACTTCTCAGGACTAGCTGCTGTCTATTGTTTTTGTCATGTACTAAACTGTTTATCATATGTTGGTAAAAACTCAACGTACCTGTTGAGTCTTCCAAAAAAAAAAAACCATATTCTTCAAATGGCAACACTGTCAATCTGTCCTCAGAATACTTCACAAAAACGGTCATATGTGACGAATAGGCGACCGAGGATCTGGGGAATAGTTGTAACCTTTTCTGTGACCACAGAAGCAAGCCAACTCATTTGGACTTATTCCCCGATAATAACTCTCTCGATTGCGCCAATCACTTATAAAATGCTATCTTACTTCACACACTTGGGAGAGAGCCCATTTCTGAACCTACGCTTAACGCGTTTCAAAATCTGACTTAATTTAGAACTATGATTTACAATTACAACTATTTACGAACTTTCCAGATCGTCTGTCTCGAAAACAACTCAGTAAGAAATATAAATTTCCCGTGCAAGCTTAACTTAGCCGAGTTCACCCAAGCAGAACTCCAAACTTGAGTCAGCACTTTATCTCAAGGGGCTTAAAACACTACTGGTGATGGATTGTCACCCTTTGATAACAAATCATATAAGTCATGGATTTTTGCCCTTTGATTTAAATTATGTCCGTTAATTTCTCTTATGCAAATATTTGAAACCGGATTTCTGACAAACTTCCTGTTACAATAGCATTAAAAGGCAGTCCTTGTTCTGGAACCCGCGTCATAAGAGGTAGAGGTAGACTGAAAAACACACGGGGGAAGGGAACTGGAGACAGAAATGAAAATGATGAGGAAGACACGGAAAGGCCTTCTGCTGATGGCACAGGACAGGAAGTCTTGGAATGTGTTTAGTAAAGGCCTAGGCTCCTTGGGGAGCTGATTGATCAGCTATGACCTTAGGTGATTGATTGATCAGCTATGACCTTAGGTGATTGATCAGCTATGGCCTTAGGTGATTGATCAGCTGTGGCCTTAGGTGATTGATCAGCTATGACCTTAGGTGATTGATCAGCTATGACCTTAGGTGATTGATCAGCTATGACCTTAGGTGATTGATCAGCTATGATCTTAGGTGATTGATTGATCAGCTATGGCCTTAGGTGATTGATCAGCTATGACCTTAGGTGATTGATCAGCTATGACCTTAGGTGATTGATCAGCTATGACCTTAGGTGATTGATCAGCTGTGACCTTAGGTGATTGATCAGCTATGACCTTAGGTGATTGATTGATCAGCTATGGCCTTAGGTGATTGATTGATCAGCTATGACCTTAGGTGATTGATCAGCTATGACCTTAGGGGATTGATCAGCTATGGCCTTAGGTATTGATTGATCAGCTATGACCTTAGGTGATTGATCAGCTATGACCTTAGGTGATTGATCAGCTATGACCTTAGGTGATTGATCAGCTATGACCTTAGGTGATTGATCAGCTGTGACCTTAGGTGATTGATCAGCTATGACCTTAGGAGAGGGAAAAAAGTTGAATGGTGACGGTAATTAATTGAGAAAACTACTTCACATATTTAGAGTAAATAAGTTACTATATAATTTATTGATACATTCAAAAAACCATGCAGCAGATCAGCCCTGCTTTCCATTGTTACTGTGTTTTGAAATATGTCTCTACCAAACTCCTCCATTTTAAATGATGTTATTTCTGGACCTACCTTCTTCCAGGAATTAATAAAACCTTGGTAATTGTGCCGGTACATGAAGCTGATGCCAACTTTGCTACTAGTTATTTTTCTTTTTGTCTTAAAGTCTGCATGCTTAATTATTCTTTTTTTTATGAAAATTTCTGTTCACTTACAGTTGTGAGACACTAGAGCAAGATATCAGCAAAACCTAGATTGTCAAGCTGTTTTGTTAGAACCCACATTCTTATAACCAAACCTATAACCAGTACGAAGAGAAAGGGTGACAAGAGGCATCCCTGCCTCACTCCAATTCTTATCTCTAAAGGTTCTGTTAGTTGTCCTTCATGAATTCTGCATTTCATGTCTTCATATGTTTTACTTATTAGGTTAAGGATTTTCAGGGGACTCATCAGTTTCCAGAGTGATTCTCTGTCTGCACTGCCAGATACCTTTTCATAGTTCACAAATCCAGTATAAAGATGTGAGTTCAGTTCCAAGTTTGTTCATCTGTTATCCACAGTGTGGCTATCTGGTCTGTACAGCATCTGTTTTGTCAAAAACCTTCTTGTCTGTCTGTGGCCTCTTAATCTCTCATACATGATCTTGTTTAAGATTTTCCATGGCACTTATAGTAACATTATTTCTGTATAACGTGCACTCTTGTAAGCCCCCTTCCCCCTTTTTTAGCAACTTGGACAGATATCCTTCCTTCCATTCTGCTGGTATTTCTTCTCTGTCCCAGACTTTACCAAGTAATTTGTATAATATCTCTATAGAAGTGCCAATATCTGTTGATCATCTCTGCTGGAATACAATCTGGGCCAGCAGCATTTCCATCTCTATAAGCTTTATGGCTTTCTTTATTTCTCCATTATTTGGTTTTTCACACTTTACTTATAGATCTTTGTCTGCAGGTTTCATGTCTGGGGGATTTTTTGGAGCTGGTCTATGTATAAGTTCTTCAAAATATTCCATTCAGACAAACCAACGAAGCCCAAATTGACAGACAATGGGAGAGCTACAGAGCATCAGGAGCATGATGAACGACATGAAAAAAATGCAGCAAAAAGCAGAATTGGATGTCAAGAAGCTAGCAGTGCTGAAAGAGGAAAACAAAGGAATCCTCAAAAGAATAGAAAAAGAAAGAATGACCATCGAGAAAATTGCAGCTAAAATCACACAAGAAAATAAAAACAATGATCTACCCAAAGAAAACTTGATCATCGATGTGCTAGAAGGGCTGCAGTCATAGAGAAGATCATAAACCAGATACAACCAAAAAAATACAACACAAACAACAGAAATGAGGTAGTCAACAATACATAACGCTCCACAATCCAGCTAGTAGTCCTTTTTAGGACTAGCCCTTCTCAGGGCTGCCAGCAAACTAGTGAGACAAGATGTGAAATACAATGTTGAACATGCCATCATAGTAAAAATAGACAGACAACGAGAGGAATGTAGGCAGTCAGCCAGCGGTTCTTCTCAGGACCAGTCCTTTTCAGGACTAACAACAGGCTAGTACCGAAGGCGAATTCATCACACAATATACTCCAATTATAACCAAAAAGTTGAACAGGGAGTGTATTAAAGCTCTATAATAGAGAAAATCCACCTTTCTTTTCCTCTTTTATATTAAGAAATTTTACAGCATTGTCCTGAATGAGGCCATAACAGCAAGACAGTACTTAGTTCTTTGTGATATCAGTCAGCACCATTTAGCTCCCCAAGGAGCATAGGCCTTCAACAAACCCATGCCAAGTCCTCCTGTCCCGTGCCATCAGCTCAAGTTCTTTCCCTCATCATTTTTATTTGATCTCCAGTTCTCTTCGCTGGGAACAAAAAGTAGTGTAAAAAAATAAATTATACTTTTCAATATTGTTTTTATTGTTTTCTAATAACATTCTGCGCAGGACCAAGTCATGTGACCATTTTCATATCTGGACTTCCCTTGGTAAAAGTTAAAAAATGGAGCTGTGGACAGGGTTCCCCAGCAGAAGTTTTCACTGTGCCTTATATCAAGTATCCAACATATTTTATCTATTATTCCCATGCTGGGCCACCAAACGCGACCTGGAAGTTTTCTGTGGATCTTGAGGTAATCATGTGTGAACAATAACACCTAGTTCTCACCTTTATTGTTGTGTTTGGTAGGTGGTACCTGCAATGAAGTACAAGTGCAGTGTTGTGACATGTTTTTAAATATAAGGGATTCTTGATAGGATAGTGGTTAGTACCCCTGCCTCACAAGAAAGACCTGGGTTCGTTTTCCTGTTCAAGTCAGTATTCATCCTGACTGCACTTAATGACAATAAAGGGATGACTTTTTTAAAAATACAGTGAACTTATAAGTAACAAGCCTACTAACAATGGGTATCACTTTTGACCTTCACAAACACCCTCTGCCCTCAGTTCTCCAAAATCTCTCTTGGCCTGTGACCTTGACACACACCTTTGGCCCTCAGTTGTCCAATATCTCTTGGCCTTTGACCTGCACACACTCCGACAACCCTCAGTTTTCCAATATCTCTTAGCCTTTGACCTTCACACACTTCCACAACCCTCAGTTTTCCAATATCCCTTAGCCTTTGACCTTCACACACTTCCACAACCCCCAGTTTTCCAATATCTCTTAGCCTTTGACCTTCACACACTTCCAAAACCATCAGTTTTCCAATATCTCTTAGCCTTTGACCTTCACACACTTCCACAACCCTCAGTTTTCCAATATCTCTTAGCCTTTGACCTTCACACACTTCCACAACCCTCAGTTTTCCAATATCTCTTAGCCTTTGACCTTCACACACTTCCACAACACTCAGTTGTCCAATATCTCTTAGCTTTGACCTTCACACACTTCCATAACACTCAGTTTTCCAATATCTCTTGGCCTTTGACCTTCACACACTTCCACAACACTCAGTTTTCCAATATCTCTTGGCCTTTGACCTTCACACACTTCCACAACACTCAGTTTTCCAATATCTCTTGGCCTTTGACCTTCACACACTTCCACAACACTCAGTTGTCCAATATCTCTTAGCTTTGACCTTCACACACTTCCATAACACTCAGTTTTCCAATATCTCTTGGCCTTTGACCTTCACACACTTCCACAACACTCAGTTTTCCAATATCTCTTAGCCTTTGACCTTCACACACTTCCACAACACTCAGTTTTCCAATATCTCTTGGCCTTTGACCTTCACACACTTCCACAACACTCAGTTGTCCAATATCTCTTGGCTTGGAGTCAACATTGTTCATAGAAGTAAATGCTGACAGTATTTTGTCATTTACCAACCAAAAAAGAAGACAGTATCAGTAACTTGCCGGAGTAAATACAGGCACCTTGTATCATGAGCATCAGATGGAAGAGTGGTTAGAATGCTTGCTTCTTGGGGCAGAGCTATCAGGTTTGAAACCTGGTTGTATCACGCTCCAGTTTACCTAGAACAATAAACATAAACGGGTATGTTGGAGACACTTGTGAGACATAAAGACGTAGAAAACTAGACAACAGAGAAGTAACAGGGGTGATAGGCTTACTGGAAACTTGAATTCAGGACCATCTGAATGCACCATCACCTCTATATGAGAGTGAATCATGACTAACCACACTGCCAATACAGCACCATGAAAATAATGCTTTGTGGACAGTGGGTATAGTCATGACACTCCACACAAGTAAGGAATATATGTCAGGGGAAACGACCCAGACTAATTATAGATGTAATCCCTTATATAACTTAGCTATTCACCAGTGTAGGCCAGATAACAAGAAAAAGACCGTACCACTGTGTCTAACACATGTATGAACATAGAAACAAACAAAGGGAGGTAAACCCAAGACCTGTCAACAGTAAATAACAAAAATAAATGGGTATGTTGAGGGCACATGTAAGAAATAAAGACGTAGAAAACGTAACAACAGATAAGACAATCCCTTACAAATTATAGAAGAATAATGTTAATGCCAGTGGCAGGAAAAATATTAAACAGGATCATCCTGGAGAGATTAAAAGAGTCTATAGACAAGCAAATTTCTCGACTTATACTCGAGTATGTACAGTAATCATTTTCAGTTTCTTATGTTTCATTTCATGTTAAACTTAATCATTATTCAGTTTTTTATGTTTCATTTCATGTTAAACTTAATCGTTATTCAGTTTCTTATGTTTCATTTCATGTTAAACTTAATCATTATTCAGTTTCTTATGTTTTATTTCATGTTAAACTTAATCATTATTCAGTTTTTTATGTTTCATTTCATGTTAAACTTAATCATTATTCAGTTTCTTATGTTTCATTTCATGTTAAACTTAATCATTATTCAGTTTCTTATGTTTCATTTCATGTTAAACTTTATTATTATTCAGTTTCTTATGTTTCATTTCATGTTAAACTTAATCATTATTCAGTATCTTATGTTACAGTTCATGTTAAACTTAATCATTAATTTTCTTGTGCATGACATTTTCATTGATAACTTTGATAGCTTATGCTTTAGACAGTCTCTCCCAGCTTCCTTTTTGTTGTGTAAATGTAGGTACATAGAAGTAAGAACATCAACAGCTCACTGATCAGGATGGGTTTTGCTGGACATTACGTGCATGGGCCAAACCAGGTGAGAACTCTTTACATTTCTCTGTTTTATTTACACTAGCGGTTTCATTTCCAGAAAGCGTTGGGGGCTGCATGCCCTCAAGATGTGGATCATACTTATATCTTGGCAGTACTGTAGTGTAGACAGAGTGGAAGGGACAGACAATGATATCAGAATAAGGATACAAAATGCAAAAGGAGCTTTCATTGCATTGGGAAATATATAGCAATCAAAAGCAGTCAAGTCCTATTTGTAGTAAGAATCTTCAACTCAGATGTCAAGTCAGTCCTACTGGATGCCTCTGAAACATGAACAAAAACAACAAGAAGAAAGTTACATACTTTCATAAATGGGTGCTGGTGTAGAAAAGAAGGATTGAAATGGTATGTCAAGATAACTAAGGTGGAACTCATAAATAGAATTTGATAAACACAAGTGGAACAAGATATGAGAAGACTACACTGGTGCTGGAAAGGACACACATTAAGAACATTAGTTGATAGCATTACAAGGTGATCTCTGTGCTATAGTTGATAGCATTACAAGGTGATCTCTGTGCTATAGTTGATAGCATTACAAGGTGATCTCTGTGCTATAATTGATAGCATTACAAGGTGATCTCTATGCTATAGTTAATAGCATTACAAGGTGATCTCTGTGCTAGAATCCTCAGGATAAGAGAAGGTGGTAGATATTTTTTTAAAAACACATGGAGAAAAGAACTGGAGATAAGACTTGAGAGGTATAAAAAAGACCTTGAACAGGAGAGTAGGTCTTGGTATGTTTTTGTTGAAGACCTGTGCTCCATTGGGAGCTGAAAGTTACTGTTGGTGATGATGATGAGAGTTTCTTTTCATTGAGCAACAAAGAAACTTAGTTTGTATTGAAGTTAAATAAAAATGTGGTCTGTGGATTGAGCATGTTTGAAGAACTTTGGGTCAGGTGTTCATTCATGACATCTCAGCTCCCTCTGGAGCACCTACCCTCACCTCTTTTTATCCTGTGCCATCCACTCATGGTCTCGCCCTGTCTTTTCTATCCCTTACAAGTCTGTCACAGGATTGATTGGGGGGGCGACCTCTTCTCGATCTCTTCTCCACTACCGCAGTACTCATTTTCAATTGAAGTGAGGACTGATTACCTGGAATTTCCGGGTCGCCACCTTTTTCTTTCTCTGCTGTGTAGCAGATATTTTGTATTTTCAAACATTCTTACACTCCTCTCAGTGATAGTCATCATGTCTGTTTGGTTACCCATTCATCCCTGCTGGGGAAGGAACAGATGAGATAATATTGATCGATGACCATGTTGGTTAATCTCGGGTGTGGCAGACATCAGACTACAGATTAACACTATAATCACCCAGTGCATTTGCTTAATCGCTGATAAGGCCAGGGTGCGTTCTTTGCCAAGATGGTAATACGCTGAAAGTTTGATAGCCACTACGGGGAGACATCTTATGGACAGACATGAATGACATAATCGTTTCCTGTCCGACTTTAACGAACAGATTACTTTATGGGAAAGTAAGATGTTACATCTTACACGCATTGCTGAGAGAGTGTACGGACATGTCACTTCCATATATGGGAGAGGTGACCTTTTGCATCACGCACATTATTTCAGGCAGAAATAATTTTGAAATTACCCCACAAAACACCCATGTTTGAAATGATTGGCGCTCTGCTTAGCCTCGTAACAAACAAATGCGGGGGAAGACTTGCAATATAATCTGACAATTTTTGCAAGTCTAGTTCACTGTGAGAATTGCTTGCCCAGACGACAGCTAGACCTTACCAGAGCCTAGAATCAAGATTCTTATATCGGAACCGGACCATTGTTTGAGCAATTTTGAGGACTTCAGAGCCCAGAATGAACTCTACCATTTAACAAGGACCCCCGGAGTCTGAGGGATCTAAAGCACAGTCATAGTGGGAATTCATTGTTGAAATAATGACCCCTAAGAACTTGTATAAGAGGCCTATTCCAGTGCCTTTATTCCTCTGAGCAAACAGTCATTTGAGGCTGGCAACCTCAGCCTATAGAATGATGATTTCATGAACCACCATTCCAAGGGCTGGTGACTGCTTTATTGCTAGTTTCTTAAAGAGAACTAAAATCATAAGTAGTCCCAAGTTCCATTTGGAGCAGGGAGGGAAAGATGAAAGAAATGATGTACATTCTAATTATAATATTTACATTTATAAACCAGTATAAATGTCTGTGTAAACATTGTCACTTTAAAATTAATGAAAGTTTTCAAGCTTTTCAACTAGTATAGACGTAAATGAAAATATATTCAATCTATATTGTGAACATTTTTCAACCAGTGGAGATGTAAATGTAAACATATTCTATCTATACTATTAATCTTTTCATTTGAATGTAAAGTAAATATAAAGCTATTCAATTTAAACGTAAAGAAAGTTTTCTCTTGAGGGATTAAGCTTAATTCTCATCGAGGGTAAATTCAGAGGTAGATGGGATGGTGGAATAGTATGATGGGAACACATAAGTATGTGTTGGGAAATGCAATACTCAGGGGAGCGTTTTGTTTCTATTCTTTAACCATACTAGTTGGTGGTACCAATGAGGGTACTAATCTGTGGAACAAAGTGAGGGTAGAAGTGGACTGACGTAGAACTAGACACCATCATCAGAGGGTCTTAGACATGCAGGACCAGCTTTGCAGTTACTCCCTGATCTTACTTGGAACATGCTGCGCCTTTAATCTTGACCAGAGATGTGAAAACTCCAGTGTCCTATCTGCACAGAACCCAAAAACCCAGTGGGAGCAGAACCTACCATTTGCAGCTAAGTTAAAAGCTGCCAAGTGACTTCTTACATAAAACCCTCATTACATCCCACCAGTGATGATAATTTTTCTGATAAATCATTATTCATTCTCTTAAAACCTTGTTAAATCTAAGTGGATATTAAATATGTTATTTGTAAATATACAAATTTAACTTCGATTTAATCATTTTAAATGTTTGTCAGTCAGTTTATTAAATACACTCTAAACAGAGGTATACCATAATAATAAGAATTCCATGGAGCCGCGCTGGTGTAATGGCTACAACGTTGTACTGGCGACCAGGTTTTCAAGGTTCAAGCCCGGGCGTCAGCGTTTGAAGGAATGTTTACGACCGGGAATTTGACTGAATAACCTGAACGGCTCCTGCACATAAACCCTCTGTGGATGGGAAGGAGCGAAGCTCCTGACCGGGTTGGAAGGAAAGTCCACTGACCCCCCAGCCTCGCAATGACATGTCATTGGGCCAAAAGGGCTGGAAAGCTCGAGTGCCGCTGGTTAGGGAAAAAAAAAAATAAGAATTCCACTGAGTAAATCAGAGTTGGGGGCTTGAAGACATTGTTTTCTCAAATTGTGTCCTATCCAACATCAGTGTATTTTCCCTCCTCTTGTTTCACTGTCACTTCTCTGGTTCTATACATCTGTTACACATTGGTGATTTTGTCATACAATGTCAATCCTTCTGTGGTTCTTCCCATCTAATTACACATTGGTGATTTTGTCTTACCTTGTCAATCCTTCTATAGTTCTTCCATCCAATTACACATTGGTGATTTTGTCTTACCATGTCAATCCTTCTGTGGTTCTTCCCATCCAATTACACATTGGTGATTTTGTCTTAGCATGTCAATCCTTCTGTGGTTCTTCCCATCCAATTACACATTGGTGATTTTGTCATACCATGTCAATCCTTCTATGGTTCTTCCCATCCAATTACACATTGGTGATTTTGTCATACCATGTCAATCCTTCTATGGTTCTTCCCATCCAATTACACATTGATCATTTTGTCATACCATGTCAATCCTTCAATGGTTCTCCCCATCTGTTACTCATTGGTGAGTTTGTCATACCGTGTCAATCCTTCAGTGGTTCTCCCCATCTGTTACACATTGGTGAGTTTGTCATACCATGTCGATCCTTCTATAGTTCTTCCCATCCAATTACACATTGGTGAGTTTGTCATACCTTTTGAATCATTCTATTCTACTTGTGCACCTAAAACATTGAACAATAATAAAGTTTATTATTAATATAAATATTAATTTTAGAAATATGAATGTATTTACTGCTGCCACAGGCCCACCAAGGATGTTACCATAATATACTGTTTCTTTTCACTATACTAGCAGTCTGAAATTTTCTTTTAACCCTTTCGCCACGATGGGTTTTTCATTCCAAATGACAACACCATTTTCAGCTTAGTTCGTTCCCCTGAACGACAGGATAATTGTAATTTTAGAGGTCATATTTTTAATTTGACTGTAAACAGTTTATCGTAAAAGGAAACCCATTAAAAGTATATTCTGAACCAGACTACACATACTCTGACCCTGCATCTGGGTAATCTTTACCTTTAGTGCCGTCGAGTATGTATAATATGTGTATTAAGTTAGAATTAGAATTAGGGTCACCGTAAACCTAACCTCAACCTTAACTCTAAATGGTACGAAAATACACATATTAAACATACTCGACGGCAATAAAGGTAAAGATTACCAGAATCTCAGTAAAAAGAGTTGTCAGAATCATTCAAGTTGAATAAATTCAACTCAAACAAGAATTTTCTTGCTCTTTTTCCACAAAATGTTTATGGTTCGGCGGTACGGCAGCGTCCATGTTTGTACTTTCGCTTTTGTAAAATCACTATTATCAGTTCTACCGTATTCGCTAGCAGTAAAATATTTTGTTCGTTTCAAGCTTAGTGGCCAGATTTTTCAATGCTGAATCCGATTATGCCCAGCAATTGCCGATACAGTTGTAAACAGAAGAGTTCTGGTGCTTTTAAAATAGGACGTACGCCATACGTCTTATAGGTGTATGGGAACGAGGTATCGCACTACTTCCGTGACGTACTCGGTACGGCACAGCAACAAAAATTGTCAAGATTTATGCCGTACGGCATACGTCATAATGGTGCTGAAAGGGTTAATTCCTAAATTTTAAACACATTTACGCGCCCCCCAATGGATTCAGCTAAGGGGTTGAGGACCTGTGGTAGCATGGGTACAGCTAATGAATGGCAAAGCATTTGGATTACTGGATGCAATTTTAAAGTGTAGAATCAAACTATATAATTTTCTTTGTATGTATGTTTGTATGAAACAAAACGCTGTTCAGCTCAACTTTTCAGTGATCTACAGAGTTGTTCATGTGTAACGCTATGCAGCACCTCCATTCACTGATGTAGGGGGTAACACATCAAATGTCTTTATGGACAAATTTGTGTTAAGATGGAAGATTTGAACAATAAATTCACCCTCAGGGAAGTATTAGAACAAAAATGTTTTAAAATCCCTTATTAACTCCATACATGTTGATGTAAATTATCCATAAATGTTTTCTTTTATTTGAGTTCTTTTCCTTTTGTTGCAGGTTACCCCAGATATGCTAGCACTAGAACAAGAGCTACCTCCCTGGATGCTAGCCGGTGGGTGGACAGCCACGTACGATGAATATGTTTTTTAAGTGTTACAAACAGTTGGCATGTTTCCAGATCTTTACCTTTTTCTTCTTTGTGTTATCTTCTGTATTATCTGCCACATGAGATTCAGGTTACAACTTAATTACGGTGTACAACTACTTAAAAGATGCCACTTTTTCACATTGCCAGATCAGTTTTCTGTTGTAGGTTTTCATGCACTGAAATTATATTACTGGTATTGCTTTGAGTGCATTTTTGTGATGTAAAAGTAAAGTAATAACTTGTGACGTTTTAACACTCCTGCTCATTCATGTTACTTTGGGAAAAGTGGATAAAGTCTTCTTGATGTGAATTATACCTTGTTCACAGCTGGGATGGGATCTACTGCTGTAATTATACCTTGTTCACAACTGTGAAAGGATATACTGCTGTAATTATACCTTGTTCACAACTGATAGGATGTGATAGGATAAACTGCAAGAACTATACCTTGTTCACAACTGTGATAGAATGTGGTGCTGTAATTATACCTTGTTCACAACTGTGATAGGATGTACTGCAGTAATTATACCCTGTTCGCAACTGTGATAGGATATACTACAGTAATTATATCTTGTTCACAACTGTGATAGGATATACTACAGTAATTATATCTTGTTCACAACTGTGATAGGATATACTGCAGTGGTTGTTTTTCGGTATGTGACATTATTTATCTAGGAAATGATGTTTGTGTTTGGAAAGGTAAATGTAACATGTGATATGATTTATGGTAATAAGATCCGATTGCAACTGTACACTTTATATGTTAAGTTGTTTTATTTGCAAGTATCCCTATGTGACTTTGAGCTCAATAACTTAAACCTCAGTATCACTTGATCACATTGGACCAGAGACAAAAGCCTGTTGCCACAGTTACAGAATAAATAAACATGATAATAAGTATTACTCTTTTGTCTTTTTATATGTCATATTTTCTAGCATGCTGCAGATTGTTAACACTTCAAGAAAAGGCAAGCAATAAATGCAGCTGCAAGATGTTTTTGTTTTTCCAGAAATTTGATGATTTAAAGACACTTAGTTCTTGATTAACTGGCAAATATGATTAGGTTGTATGAAATCCTGCATTAACAGTTGTTATGTTGTATACAAATTAGCTTACATTCGTTTTTAAATGCACAAAGATACAAGAGTAAGTTTGACATTCAGACAATTATAATGCCTGTCTCATCACAACCACCACTATTTTCTGCTCGTGGAACCAAAGGGTTTCAGTATCTAACACAATCTATGCAGCACATGCTTCTTGCACCATAGAACTGGTAGGTTTTTGTACCTTGCTTTAGACCTGTGATTCTCAACTTACTGGTCGCGAACCAAATTTGGTTGTGGGAAAACATTGAGATGGGTCAATTCTCTTATGTTACTCTTACTCAAAGTTTTAAGGCAAGTTTTCATTGTGTATTTTATAATAAACATTTGTAATCTCTATTTAAAATATAGTTTTTGACTGTTGCGTTTTGGATAAAGTATGAACTGAGCTTTTATCGTGAAGAAATTTCACATACATGAGTCGCCAGCTTCACCAGCTGTGAAATTTGGGTCGTGGTCGCAGAAAAGTTGAGAACCTTTGGTTTAAACAAAGATTTGTGCTCACTTTAAACTTTTAATTAATTCATTGTTATTTTTGTGTTTCTTTATAATCCTCTGCACATGCCATTTATGCCATGGAACTTTCATGTGTCTTTTCTTCAGGGATAGTGGGTTGCACTTCTTTTTAACATGCTGTTATCGCCAACATTAAAGGATTACCTTCTTATACTTGATGCAATTACAGTATTTTCTTGTTTTTATATATTTTTTTTCCTTATTATCTGTATGATATGAATTACAGTTTGGTTACACAGTAACGGTAAACCAGCTTACACATTGGCTGTTGAAATGAACGCCACTAATGTGTTTGCAGTTATGGCATTGGCGTTCAAGGTAGTGATAATTCATTGTCATGTTTGGCAGGCTAAAGTATTACCATTCTTTACTCCACTTTTGGGCCCTGGTAACACGTGTGCCGATGGACAGGGGTGAGAAGAGGACGCTGGCTTTGAATGGGGCACATGTTGAGACAACCTGTTGAGTCCCCAGGTCTGAGAGGGAAACGGAGAGACACATAAAGAGGGGAGCATAAGGCAGACGTGGATGGGGAAGCCATCAGGGTTTTAATGGATGGCAAAGGACTAGAATTCTTGGTATGAACTTATTGAACGCCAATGCTTTTCCGGGGAACTGAAGAGCAATGAATGAACGAATGTTTACTTATTACTTTAGGGGAAAAAACTCACATAAAGATGTGATATATGTTTATATGACATAATGCTCAAGAACAGACTTGTTACTGGATACTCAGCCATGTGTGATGATTTTGTTTATACCATTTTAAATGACATAATAGTGTATTATTTTTCTAATAATAAAGTCTACCAGATATTCATGATATCTGTATTGGCAGTCCTTGCTCAAAGAATCCAACACCATGGGAAAACCATGTTTGTAGTGAATGGTCAAGTGTACAGGAAAATAGTAAAAAGATGTCAGTACCTAATAAAGACGGAGAAGTAGAAAGGGATACAAAAAGGCTAATGCAATTGCTTGCTTATTCAGATATTTAAAACTCAGTGAAAACAAAGTGACAAGTTATAAATGACTTGTTCGTACCAATATTTTGTTATCAGTGGTTATTGCATTTTTGTGTGTTTTTTGTTTTTTTTGGACAGGAGATCACAGCATGCGATATGAAGTATCCAAAAATAAAAATTGGATAATGTGAACATATGAAAAAACAAAGAAATGGAGAATCTGCCTGCAGCATCAGATAACTTAGAGAACCAGGAAATATAATTGTTTTGGTAATATCCTGTGACATCATCACATTGGGGAAAACTGGTGTCGTAGTAGGGTGGCTAAAGATAAAGATGGATAAGTGATTCTGAGGTCCTGCAGAAATATGGAATAGAAGTAGCCAGCACAAGAATGCTGTAAAAGACAGATATTGTATCTCCTTGCTTTACACGTGAAACAAAGGGGAAAAAACTAACTAAATCTAATTTATTTAAAAACAATGTAATATTTTGTTCAGAATTATCATGTGTACATCAGACTTTCCACTGTTGTGTATTTTGTGGATACGCTGTATATGAATAAAACCATTTTGATATTAATGTCACAGCGTCACAACTATTTACAGTTTAAGACTGATACACAGTTCATAAGTAACCGTTAACATCAGCATTAAACAATGTGAGATTGCCTGGAGTATTTATCTTCACGACATTTCTGTGAATAAGATCAGAGAATGTTTATAAAATTATATAGAATGTATCTGTCTGAAATCTGTATTTTGACAATTCACCATATCAGTGACCCAAAAAGAAAAAAAAAGAAATTATGCTAAACCAGTAGGGTTGACTATAGCTTGGCTTACAGGTTGGGTGTTGATGCTGTATGGAGGATTTCTTTTACTCCAAGTCCTTGGTAGGACTTGTTATTCTTGTACTTTTTGTATGTCTTATTTGCCTTTCTGTTTCTGATAATCTGCTTTAGTTTTTTTATTATGTTTTATTTGAACAAAACGTGTCATAATAGAGTATAATATTTCTGTTATAAATTACTAGACCACAAGGTTTTTTATATTTGGACTTGCGCCCCAATATAACTGACATACCTTGTGTCTAAGTTGAATAGAGTGTGCCTGATCGAAATGAGACAAAACTCGTATATATTTTTAAAATGTTCGGTGATGTTGACAATAGGATTTTGTTTTTACATCTCTTAGCTCTTAGTTTTTATGTGAACAAAGCTTGTATTTAATCTGTAAACGGAATATAATATTTCTGTTTGAGGGTAAAGGTCATTCCACAACAGATACTGCTCTAGGGGGTGAAGTGTTAGAGACTTCACTATACTCGGTCCACCTTTGACAGTTCCCTTTCTCGCTGCCATTGCCTTCTCTAATGCAGGAGCAGAGTCACATACCTATGCGCAGCTGGGTTAACTGGAGCGTGACATTACCGTGTTTTGAATTCGGTAGCAGCGGGAAGCCAATGCTCTAACCATTCTGCCAGTCGTACGCTTTGATTGACAGTAGGACTATTTATTTACATCTTGTCATGTCTGGGTATTAAGATCTTGATGTGTGAGGCCCATTTGACATTTGGTCCATGTGACTTTCAAGAAGCAATGCATAAGCACAGGCCTTGTCCTAGTTCCTAGGAGCCTCCAGTGGTAGCTCCATACTCTGTAAAAAGCACAAAAGAAAGTGATGACATTCCAGTACAGTTACCAACACTAAGCCTGGATATTAGCTCAAGAACAAGAAGGAAATCTCAACACTAGAAGTTATAAGTTTCTCTACAACCTTCTATGTCTATGCAAGATTTGATCATTATTTTATATTTTCATAAGTCTTTTATAATTGTGAGACTTCTGCTGTGCCAACCTGATACCAGTGATTATAAACATGTTGCCATTCAAATTATGTTAGTACAAGAGTTATCTGTTACTGATGTGTTTACTTATTTATTCGTCACCAGTATGCATACATTAGTACTACTATTAGTCATATTTACTATTTATCTAGCAGCCATTTATTTTATGTGTAACCAGTTGAGTTATATTTGCTACTATTGTATTTGTGTGTCCAGAACGTGTTTATATTCAGCTTTAAGACATGGTTAAATGTTATCTTTCAGTTGAAAGACTTTGTTTACATTTGTCTATTTCACTTGTTTTATTGATATTATATCATCAGTCTTTTCTTACTTGCCTGTCATTGATACAAACGTAACATATCTCAAGCATCTACATATTGCTGCAGAGGGCCCAAATTAGATGGGCCAGACATGTTATTCGCATGCCCGAGAAACGCCTCCCAAAGCAGTTGATGTACAGCAAACTCTCCATGGGTAAGCGAACAGTAGGGAGACGGTGTACTCTCCATAGAAAAAAAAAAAAAAAAAGCGAGTTGCGTGATACTGTGGTTTCCGGTGCGCCTTCTGGCCCAGTATCTATGACTTTAGCACCTGTTCAACGGGAGAGTGGGCTCATCCCTAATCTGTTTATGTTCCCAGTAGTAGACTATTCGCAAGCAGCCTGGGGGTGTCACTGCTCTGCGCGGACCTTGTTTACCGAGGCGGCGTCCGAGCTCGTATGGTGAAATATGGTTGCATTATCTTCAAAATAGCCCTGTCTTTCCTGCCATCCTGCAACTTTGAGTTAGGGAGTTCTGAGCTCCAGTCTCTTTCCCAGGCATTTTATCCTGGCCTGGCACGCATACAGAGGACCCCACTTCTGGTTCTAAGTTAGCAGTTGGGGACAGGTGGGGTAGCACACTGTGCATTCCCCGTCATCCAGGGGGCTCTCCAACTATGCAGAGCTTGCACAATGCTGTGCTCTGGTTCTGGGCTCACCCAAGGAATCCTCACGTCCTGCACAGAGCCACTTCCAGATACCCACCACCTGCCAACCCCCCATTGTAGAAATCTCCTGCATGCGGCCATCCAGTCAAGAGCCAGTATTAAGTCTGGTGCCCAAGTGATTCCCCCCAAGCTCAGTGTGCAATTCTGGGTTCTCATCATGCTGCAACACAGGGGGGATTGTGATGCTCAGCCATCTCTCTCAACTCTGCACCGATAAATGACATCGGGGACTTAACCGTGTCTCAGTACTGGGAGGCCCCGTTTCCGGGTACACCACACACAGCCAGTTGAGGCAACGGTCGCCGTGGGCGTGTCTTCAGTGGGGAAGTTGTGGAGTCTTCCTGTCCATGTTCTTGCACATCCTAACACTGCCCGCAAGACATCGGAGGTTTGGAGAGTGGCCTTCTCTGCTTTTTTGAGCCGGGGTGGGCTCCCCGGGCAAGTCTCGATGGGGATCGGGACGTGTCCACGCGCCAGTGGGCCCAGCATCGGCCGCATCTGTTGGAGGACTTGCTCTGCCAGGTTTGAGTTAGTAAATTCCAACTTTGTCATCTTCTTGGCATTGTGATGCTGGGGTGCCTGTGGATTTCCTAACGCCCCGGGTAGAAGCCAGAAGTGTACTGTGCCAGCTCTGGGGGAGATAAAGGGGGTGTTTCTGCGTCTCCTTGTGATACGTAGCCAAGGTAGGGCTCACAGTGCTCTTTCCCCGCCACCAAATTGCCTGCTGGTTACGCCGAGTTCTCCGAGGCTCTAGGCATGTGACCAAGAGTTGAAGGCAATAAGATCGTCACGTCCTGAGTCTCTGTGCCTGTACGATGGGTTCCGATCTTCAGGGAGCAGTCCACACTCGTTCCCACTCCCAAGACTTGTTCAGTATCCATCTGGCTCCTTCCCACCCACAGAGGGCGTGTACGGTGTAGTGCACGCCTGAGGATTCGCACCCTCAGTTACCAGGACTACCTCGAGGAGGGTGTGGCTCTTCACCACGCACAACGATCTTGGGGTATGAGAGGTTTTGCTAGGCCAAGAGACTAACACCGCAATGGTCGCTCCTTTCATGAACAGAATTCACTAGGCCTAGGGTGAAGCAAGGGGGGAAACCCACTACCCACAACACCAGCACATCATACCCCCTGTCAGTAGACTTTGCCCCTGGTAGGGAGACAAAAGAAACGCTTCAAAGACACACTGAAGGCATTGTTGAGCAGCTTCAAAATCGATGTCTCCTCCTGGGAGACTATCGCACAGGATCGATCTGCCTGGCAGACAAACATTACTCAAGGCGCTCGCATTGCAGAACAGAATTTAGCTGTTAAGGCAGCAGGCAAGTGTGCTGCAAGAAAGGTCAGAATGCACAGCAACACTATTATCGACTCTAACCATGTGTGTCCCGTATGTGGCAGGGCCTGTAGGGCCAAAATAGGACTAATTAGCCACGTGAGATCACGGCACAGATGTGTCACAACTCAAGTCTGAAGCTGTCGCCATCTTCGATTGCGATGGGCAACTATTATTATTAACAGTTACAAGCAGCAGCATTACATATGTATGATTTTCCCATTTTTATCTGCTCTCTTAGAGAACATACTTCCTACCTCTTCACAAATCTGTTAATGATGATTTGTTTGGTTGGAGTGGTTACAAATTGTTACTTGCGCATATGTTAATACTCTATTCTCATTCCTCATCTTGACTTCAGGTAAATAAATTTTAATTTCAAGTAAATGAATTTTAATTTATATATTACATCTCGACTTCAGCTTTATGCAGCTCTGCCTTGTACATTTGGCTTAAATGTTTCTTTCTTTCATTTGGTCTTTTTTCTTTTTACAGGAAACATATACACGTGAGAATCATCAAATGCTCATGGCTGTTTAAGATAATCTCCCTTTCCACGAACACAAATTTATTCCAATATCCTTCCTGGCAAGGCACTTATGCCAGCAGCATTAAAGGTTGTAACGTGACTGCAGTCAATGCAAGAATATATGAGTTTATTATCATTTTCACATTTCTGTTCTTCTTTTAGCCCCTTCATTAGTCCAGACTAATGAAAATGTCATGGAGTTAAGTTACGACAGTTAGATGAACGAGTCAGAGTTTTCCATCCCAGTTCTGCTAGTATTGTCACTGTCAAATTTGGAATATTTGGACATACATTGTCGTACAGTTGTTTAGTCTGATAGTTTTATAGGTCTTTTCTTGCAGTTAGCTTGGTGTATATCATTGCAAAGCAAATCATCACCATTCACCTCCATATTTGCTCCTACAGAGCCACTGTTGCAGCACATGTTGCTACAATGGTGGATTCTGTAGCCGTTTATTGTACATGCTGAGATTGCCAGGTTTTTGCAAAACCTCAAGTATGTTGCCTTTTATGACATTCCTAGGAGAGAAATTGTCCTATTTTTATGTGTTTTTTAAAAATGTCATTGAAGATGTTTTTCTGCGATAGAATTATGTTAAGAAAGTGTTTCTTTTTTTCAGAATGTGCTAATATATATGAGAATGTTTTTATATCTACATAGTATTAATGATGCATGCAAAAATGCACAAACAAATTGCTTACAGGTTGACTGTACCAGGATGCATGATGAAACTAAAGACAAAGGGTAGGATTTCAGACAGGCCGCCGAACCCAATTCTCAACCCTTTTAAAAATAAAGTTTGTTGGTTCGTTTGTTGTCTCCTCAGAGACTTCTAGAAATCACTGGAAAAAAATCACTTTGCATGTGTTTGTTTAAGTCCTGTGCTCCTTGCGGAGCTAAAAGGATATTGATTGATTGACTGGGAAGAAAATCAGCATTAATTACTCCTTTTTGAATCGCAAATGATACTTGAGAAGATTAAGGTCGATAGAATTATGTTAAGAAATGAGTACCTGACACTGCTCTTGAGTAAGCGAAGGCAAAGGTAGTGAGGAATGGAACTTGTCACCCCGCCTCTCAAAGCTGGACCTAATATAGTGAAGTCTCTAACACCTCGCTCTCCTACGGCAGTATTTGCTATGGGCCTACGTTTAGCTTCACCGTAACTATGGTGATGTAATTCTAAGCTGTGTCACTTTCCCTATGGTGTGAAGTAATGGACTCATGTCTGACCCAAGGTCACTGCTGGCTCTAGGATTATATTTCCCTCCATTTCAAGCCATGGTAGATTATAGCAGACGTCACAACATACTGTGCCATCTGGTTGGCACTCACCATGCACATATTTATTGTTGAATGGTATGCAGTATCTAGCACTTTAATTTGCCCGTTTCCCAAAAAATCATCTCGATAAAGTGACTTTATGCTCACACCTGTAACGACTGTGGGTTGAATGTGAGCATACAGTGCATGTGAGGCTTTTGGCACAGCTTGGAATAGCATAGTTGGATACAGTCATGTAAAAACTTGAACACGCAGAAGTGAAACACACAGCTGCTGACTGATAGTGACAGCAAGGTTGCCACGAGCTGCCTAAAAAAGCCTTTTGTCTGAAGGGAAAAAAATAAAGTTCAACTTTGAACAGTTCTTGTACCTTTTTTCTGGTATACACCTGCATATTGCGTAGCTTATCCTTTTCCTGTGGGTTTCTTAAAAAATGTAAATACTCATTTCTAAACGTGCGTAATTCATCTCCTTCTTCATGTAATTGCTTATTAGGACTGAGTAAATCCTTGACACACACATAAAGGTATGTTTTCAGGCACTCGTGAATAATAAAGAAGTAGAAAACTAGACAACAGAAAAACAACAGACACGGAAGGTCCTGGGTTCGATTCCCCGGTAAGCCACTCACGTCTGTTGTTTTTCTGTTTTCTAGTTTTCTACTTCTTTATTATTCACGAGTGCCTGAATGTAAAAGTCTGGCGCACCATGCGAATCATGGATTAGAATGAGATAAGTAGCAAACAAGGAGAAAAGAACGGCTGTGTCCAACCATTTTTATTATGGTGTTTTCTCTAACTGATGATGACTGGGATTGTTTTAAAATGTTTTAGTTTTTGACCTAATTTCTGTTTTAAAATTTTTGCCTGTGTGTGCCAAATCACTGATTTAAAATATTTTTTGTTTTTTGGCCAAATCTGTTTTAAAATGTATTTTTTTGGGCTAAATCTCTGCTTTAAAATGTTTTTGGCCAAATCTCTCTGTTTTAATATGTTTTTGTTTATGGCCAAATCTCTGATCCACATATCAATACTGATTCAGAAATCCAAATGTGAATGCTGAGCTTAGGTATTTTTTAAAGTGTTATTTCTCTGATTTTTCATAAGTTTTCTTGTGTAAAGCCACATTTTGTAATAAGACCAATAATGTAAGTGTACACAAAAAGTAGGACTCCCTGTTGTAAATTAACCGAACCTAAATTTAGTACAAGCTCTACTGTGCTTTGAAGTGAGTGCTTCTTAACTTATGAAAATACAGTTTTCCAAAAGAGGCTAAATTTTTTGTAGCGTAGACACTTGATTATCCTGGAGGATAGGGACAAAATAAATCCTGGTTCACCAGCCATAGAAAATTATTTTAACATTTGTGTTTAAAAATTTCATCAAAATGTATGTTATCATGGTATAAATATGTAAGACTGTATTTATGACGATTACAAATAGGTGCATACTAAATACAGTTTGAGCAATTTATTAGTCATATAATATACGTTTTTCAGCAGCCAACCTTCTATTCCATATTATTTTAGTATTCATATGGCTTGGTATTCTGGTTAATCCACATCCCGGTTAATTTGATCCCGGATAATAAAGTCTACTGTACGTGAATAAATAGAAACACATAGTAAAGTGCTTGTATAACAAATACAAAGCTGTTCGGCGGCAAGCGTCTTACGACTCAGCTGTCTTTAGGGAAGTACCCAGGTTTTATTTTTATATTTATTTAGATTCTTATGTGTCCTATCTAGCCTTCACTTTCTTTCCTTTCCCTGATGAAGGCCTTGTGGCCTCAGCGTTGGCTATTGTCTTTTGTCCTCGTAAGACGAATCACTTTTTTTCGATTTTTTTTCATACCCATCCATTATAACAAATGCAGCATAATAAAAAAGCAGGGTTGAAAAATCTTGCTCAACAGGGTAACAGTAACGTTTCAAAATAACAGAAAAAATGGAATTAAAAGTTCTTTGAATAAAATGGTTTCTGTTTATTACATTATTTTTATACTTGTTGATGTGTTTAGAGATATATTTTTTCTTGTGTCATACGGGGTAACAACGAAGTTGTACGAAAGATCATTAATATAATTTTTTTGAACATTATTGGCGTTATTTTTAAAACATCAGTGGCACAGATATCCACGTGTGTATCCTGTCATGCCTGATCCATGTGTGTATCCTGTCATGCCCGATCCATGTGTGTGTCATGTCTGATACACATTTATATCGTGTCATGTCATGTCCAGTTCATGCATGCGTTTATCTTGTCATGTCTGATCCACGTGTGTATCAGTGGCGTATCCTGGTAATGTGAGCTAGGCGTGCTGCTACTTAAAATGAATATGTATGCCTACTATTTAACTTCTTCCCCTCTTAATTTAAAAACCAACTATATTCAATTACGCAACGATAGTTATTAGGGTTTTATGTCAATTATCTCCGAAATACTAATTAACTTACAACTTGAAACTCACTGTAATAATCTGCATTCCCGGCAACTAACAAAAATTAATCACAAAAAACACTGGACAGACACAGAGAGCTGCAAGGCCACCGCACGCATGTTCGTATTGTATTGACGTATCTGGCCATGACCCCGATCCACACAAACCAATCTTCAGACGTAAATCCGAAAGGTGCAGCACACATTGTGACGGAATTACCTGAGAAACTTCGGGCGATTGTAACCAACCAATAAAAACTGCACTATAAAACGCGTCTGGGAAACTGAAACTAGATATACTCGTAGATTCTATGCGGGAAAATCCGTTATCCTGATGCGTGCGGTCCAAAAGCAGAACTTTAGAAGAGAAATATTTTATAGAATAATAAATTAAATTTTTATTTTCCTTCGGGCATAGGTGTGCGCAGCACGCACAGCAGACATAGAGAATACGCCACTGGTGTGTATCCTGTCATGTTTGATCCACACATTTATCCTGTCATGTCTGACCCACATGTATATCCTGTCATGTCTAACTGACATGTGTATCCTGTCATGTCTGACCCACATGTATATCCTGTCATGTCTATTGTCCCTAGATAGTTAATATTCCAAGTTATCATTTTGCTTGTTGCGCCCTATGGAGCATGGAGCCACCACTACAGCTGACCCCTGGCAGGAAGCCTACACAAAATATTCACATACTCTTTCTGTAGCTATTTCTTTTACATGACGAGGTCACCAGTCGTTCCCCCCCCCCCCTTACACAACCTCATATTAGTCAACTTGTACAACATCTTCTTCTTCTTCTTCCGTCCTTAGCCACCGACCGTCAAAGCAGTCAGTGGCCATTACGCCTAGTGGCGTCTTAGGGCAACAGCAGATAGGTTTTCTTTGCCATTGTTTCCCATCACGCCTATTGGCGTCTTTAGGGCAACGGCAAATCAATCCATTTGCTGTTGTTTCCGTAATCGAAGTGACTGGCAAACGGGTGATCAGCCCGTTGGTTTGTACAACATACCTGAGAAAATTCCAAGTTAACTCAAGTGAAAATAACAAGTTTGACATTTTGCAAAGAAAGACCTGCCTTTGTTAAATGTCATTCTGATATTTCTCATCACAAGCATCTTTGTAGATTAGCAGGACATATTTTTAACATTGTAACCATTCTCACAGACAAGTACTCTTTTCCCTGAGATGTGGGACTTTGTTGACACTGTCGATATTTGCAGGGTCTTATAACGTTTTAGTGCTAAAACAAGAGTGGTGAAAAATGTGAATGAAAAAATATGTCTTTACTGTGAAGTTAAGAGTAGAAACATTAACCCACTGTCACTGTGACATTCTAGACCTAGCTGATAGTTTATGGAGAAGCCTTTTTGTCATGTAGCTGTTACCTCTCACTTTGCTCACAGGCTTGTTAAATCATCGCTGTGCGCAACTGAGTAGAACACACACGAAAACGCTTCGAGTGTGAAAGCGTGCGAGTGGTGAAAGTTGTGTCGGACAGGTAATTAGCTTATGACGTGGACAGGGTCTGGTGCGGTGAACGAAGGTCATCGTTCAGGCAGTTAGTTTTTGGCTTGTGTTTTCAAAGTGTACGGATATTTATGTGAGAGCGACAGACCAGTGTTCAATGTTATAAAATATTTCAGAGTCAGGATAATTGACCGACTACATTATGATGTGTGCCTGATTGTTTGTGGCGTAAGGAGAAGGGCAGTAAGTTATTTGAGTGAACACGGTTCTGATTTGTAAAGAATGAAGGCGTCGTAGACGATACATAGACTTTCTGACTTTAAACCGGCACAACGACATTATTGCTTATGTCTGCTACTGAATACATTTGTATTACTGATGTACCGTCATATCATCATATGCTCTCAAAAGAAGTGAAGTACACTCATGTTGTATTGTTGACATATTAAATGTTATAAAACGTACAACAAGCTGCTGGTCAAGATTATTCAATTTGGCCATTCGTCACGTTACTGTTTAGGCTGTGGTCTATTATAACAAATATACCTTACAAGACCAGGGCAGCACATTAATATACTCGTTACCTATAGCCGTCAATAAGTAGAAGGTAACAGTAGGACTCAAGGGGTTAACAGTTTGGTAGATAGATAACCAATCAGGTTGTGATTCTATAGTCTAGGAACACATTCCCTATAGTTTTTAGTGAAATTATGTCCAGGCCCCCCCACCGCCAGATACTGCCTTATCTGTGCCACTGAGAGTCAATGCTGTTGTTTTCTTAATTGTAAGATTTTGTTTCTTTTCCCTTTTTTTAAAAAAATTGATCCTTGCAATATACTTTCAGGTCACCATAATATTAACTAATCATAAGGCGGGAATTCAATTCAAAAGTACCAATACCTAACGGCAATTTTACTTATTCAAAAGTATTTTTTTTTAAACCCACTGCATCACCACAGTACACGAACTACGTAGCAGCAGCTATAAATATATTTTTGTGCATCATTTGCGCATTGTTCTTTGGTAAGTGTTACTATTTTCGGGAGATTACATATAAGGGAAACAATACAATTAATGTCTAACTTTCAACCAAAGTTGCATCCCTTAGCGTTACTGACAGAAAAAGCTGGGATTTTATACATATTGATTATGTTCCACAAGGATAGCATTAATAATTCTGCTGGTTGACAACAAACAAAGAACTGTCCTCTCTTTACGCAGTTGCCTGTTTGTACATGACTTAATTTTTAAACATCCTGGTTGCTCACTGTGGTTTATACTAGTAGCAGCCATATAAGAAATGTGAATTTCCTACATTCATTCATAACCCTCCACTCCCAAAGGAGCATAGGCCTTCAACAAATGCATGCCAAGTCCTCCTGTCACGTGCCATCATCTCAAGTTCTTTCCACGTTCTCCTCATCATTTTCACCTCTGTTTCCAGCTCTCTTCTCCATGTGCTTCTTGGTCTACCTCTGCCTCTCCTGCCCTGGGGGTTCCAGAACAAGGACTGCCCTGCAATGCCATCAACAGGTTTCCCCAGCGTGTGTCCCATCTATCGCCATCGTCTTCCTCTCATCTCCCATTCCACTGGCACTTGTCCTCAGTCCCACGCCCGTAACTTTGTCATACCAATCCAATCCTTCTATTCTACGCAAGCACCCATTTATGAAAGTCTGTAGCCCTTTGGTTGTTGTCTTTGTCGTTCTCCATGTCTCAGAGCCATACAATAGGACTGACTTCACATCTGAGCTGAAGACTCCCACTTTCGTGTCGGTTCCGATTTCTCTTGATCCCCATATATCTCCCAATGCAATGAAAGCTCCTCTTGCCCTTTGTATTCTTAGTTTGATATCACTGTCCATCCCTCCAACCCCGTCTACACCGCCGCCAAGATATGTGTACGATTCCACATCTTGTATTGGTGTTTCCTCAAGTTTAACCCTGCTATCATTACCTGCATTTACTCCCACCATTCCTGTCCTCTCCCTGTGTACCCCCAGACCCAATTGCTGTGACCCCTCATCGAGTGTTTTCAACCCGTCCTGCATCTGACCACAGCCATGGGACAGAAGAGCCAAGTCACCAGCAAAATCCAGATCATCCAACTGCTTAGTCAGAGTCCACCGGACCACCTCCGTTGTGTGTTGTCGATGATCTCATAACCCAATCCATTGCCAGTAAGAAAAGAAATGGAGACAAGAGGCATCCCTGTTGCACTCCTGCCCACATCCCAAACGGTTCCGCAAGCCGTCCTTCGTGAAGAACTCTGCATGTCATGTCTTCACATGTTTTCTTCATTAAATTGATGATCTTCAGGGGAACTCCATAATGCCTCATCAATTTCCAAAGTAATGCCTCATCAATTTCCAAAGTGATTCTCTGTCTACACTGTCAAATGCCTTTTCATAGTCCACAAATCCGATGTATAGTGGTGAATTCCATTCCAGACTTTGTTCAGCTATTATTCTCAAAGTGGCTATCTGGTCTGTACATGATCTGTTTTGTCGAAAACCTGCTTGTTCATCTCTCAATTTCTTTACTATGGACTCTTTTAATCTCTCAAGGATAATCCTGTTTAATACTTTTCCTGGCACTGATATAGTAACATTATTATAGTAACATTATTCCATCACCAGATGAATTTCCTACATGCAAAATATATATTTTTTAATTAGTTCTGTATTAGGATTTGGTAGTTTTTAATGTATTCATGAAAATTAATGAAAAATATTTTCTAAACTAATGTTGGTCAATGTCATATTGTATTAATAAGATTGGAATGACAGGGCATTAGACAAGTCACTCCCCATTTTTAAATTTGTATATTCTGACTTGTATCTACTGGATAAACATAAAACAAATGTCAAAACTTCAAGTAGTAGCTGTCATTTATTGATTAATGTTTATTTCCAGAAACAAAATGAAATCAAATCTAACATTGCTAATAAACTGATGTTACAAAAATCTTTTATCGTTATCAGATTATGTGTTGATCTAACGCTGACCTGTAATGTTAATATGATGTAGCATTTATGACAATAACATGGCAGTTAGTACTTGTTATTTTGACGTTTGTTTCATTTAAATTAGAAGTCAAGAAATACAATTTTTAATAAAAATGGAAGTAATTTTTCAATCACTCTACAAGCATGAAAATAATTTTATGGGCGAGTGAAAAAAAGAAGACATTGAAGTCAGCAGGAAACATGTACATAAAACACAAAAACAGTCAAGGATGGCCAGGGAAATTATGGGCAGACATTACAAACTAGACCTACAAGAATTGAAAAAAATGGACAGCCTGGTATTTGATTGACAAGTCCTTTGTGTGAAACGTCTGAGAAACAGTTACTACAGCAACCAGCCCTTTAGCTTCCCAAGGAGCATAGGTACTCAGCAAACACATGCCAAGTCTTCCTGTCTTGTACCATCAGCTCAAATTCTTTCTATTTCATTTTCATTTCTATGGCCAGTTCTATTCTCCGTGTTTTATTTTTTGGTCTAATTCTGCCGCTCATTCCCTGGAGATTCCAGAACAAGGTTTTCTCAGTGCATGTCCTACCCACCGCCAGTGTCTTCTTATGTTCCACTGGCATTAGTGTTTTCTTGTTATCAGTTCTACATTGCGAACCTTGTCGCGCCAGTTCAATTCTTCTGTTCTATGCAAGCACCCATATATGAAAGTGTGATCTCCATATATTTCCCAAAGCAGTGAATTCCTCGTGCATTTTTTATTCTTATTTTATCATTGTCTGTACATCCAACTTTGTCTACATTGCTGCCATGTATGAATCTAAATCTTGTAAGGGTGTTCAATCTTCAAGCAGAGGAAGCTGCAGCCAATGGAAATATGAGGCAAGGGAAGCAAAGGTCACTACTGCAGGGTTGGCCAAGTGTTTTCTTCGCACTGCTGCCTAAACGTTTCTCTATGTCTCTTGCAATTGTCTTTACATGTCTTAGTTTGTCTCTCAAATCCTTTTCTCTCTGTCTTACTATAAGTTGTTATTCTACTGTTTTCTTTAGTTTATTCAGTCCCTAATCTTTGAGTCAGTCCACTGCCACTAGTCTAGTGTTGGGATGCTGCTACACTTATCAATGAAGGACATAATGGTTTTCCCATGTTTGACACAAGAAATTTTCTGTCGCTATGTTTTCATACAGAGTTGAAGTTTAAGGGTCAGTTCTTTCCATGTTTTAAAAATGTTTGGTAATTTTATACATAGTGGTAAAGGGAATTGAATGAATATTAATAAAATATAAAATGGAACAGAACAAAAACTTTGTTCAGATATATCCCATCACAGCATGTGGGGAAAAATCAACCTGGAATATTGACCCCATGCTTTAAAAACAGTGACGATAATGTATAAGCTGTAATAGGCCTATCTGATGATGGAACAACAGAGGAAAATGTTCTATATAATGACATAACTTGTTTATGTTTGATGTAAGCTTAGTGTTGACTGACTTTTAAAAAAATACACCTGGCTGTGATCACACTTTTCCCACATGTACAGCCATGCTGTATTAACCAAAGGAAATTGTCACCATCACCACTTTCAAAGTTCTTAATTTAAACCCAGGCTGTACAATTCTGTGGAACTGATGACAAGAACTAGTGATGAGAAGATGCTGGCGATAAGGAAACCTGTTGATAGCATAGCAAGGCAGTCCTTGTTAATCCCCAGGGAATGAGGGACTGAGGTCGACCAACAAACACATGAAGAGAACTGGAGACAGAAGTGAGGAAGATGTGGAAAGAACTAGAGCTGATGTCACGTGACAAGAGGATATGGCACGTGTTTGTTGAAGGCCTATACTCCTTGGGCAGCTAAATGGTGAACCACTGCTAGCCTGAGCCATCTGGTCTTTAGATGCCTTTAACATGGTGTTGAAACTGGTTCTATCTGCATTCCTGCCTTAATGTTAATCAGAATCGACGTCACTGCACTCCGGGCAAACCCATAGGTGTTCAGTCTCCCTCAGCAAATGGCGAAGAGTATGAATGCGAATTGGTACCCAAAGATGCAGCAATAGAGAATGCAGTCCGTGACCCATAGCTTGACTGCTTGCGTCAGGGTTAGCGAACGAGAGCTGACCAAGAACCTACTCCACCTCCACCTGGTGGTCCTGGAAACAGGCTGCATCACTGCAGTCTGGCTGAGAGAGTAGGGATCGAAGAGGGAAGGCAAACCCGGTCCCAAAAAATGCCGTGCTGAAGTCGGATGTGTCGGCCGAAAGGCGCAGCCCCGGTGTAAACAGACACAATGCAACCAACGTTCTTTTCAGGACGAACGAGGAAGAAGAATGCTAATTGTTCTTGTTACGCACTGGTTGTATACACCCCGGATGCGTCCTCTCATATGCCCATCCCTGCTGGTCTTACTTCTTCTTCTTCGATCCTTAACCACCGACTGTCAAAGCAGTCAGTGGCCATCACGCCTAGTGGCGTCTTGTAGGGCAACAACAAATTGATTCCACTTTGCACGGTCAGTGGCCATCCTTCGTACAGTGCCCCAACTCTGGTTCATTCTTTGCATCTCAGCCTCCACAGTCCTCCGCCAAGTTGTTTTTGGTCGGCTTCTCTTTCGCTTTCCTTCAGGGGTCCAAAGCATAGCTGTTCTTGTGATGGCATCGGGGTCTCTTCTGAGGACATGACCAACCCAGCTCCAGCGTCTGCCAGCTATGATGGTGTGCATGTCCTCTTGCTTGCTACGAGTAAGCAGATCTTGGTTGGTGATGGTATTCGGCCAAAAGATGCGGTGAATTTTTCTTAGGCATGTTGTGTGAAAAGAGGACAATTTTGACATTTCCTTCTCTGTGACTCTCCAGCATTCCGCACCATAGAGAAGCACAGAAAGCACGCAACTCTGGTATAATCTTAATTTTGTGCTTGTGCTGTATTGGGAGGACTTCCAGATGTTATTTAGGCTAAAGAAGGCTGTTCTTGCCTTATTCATTCTGATGTTGATGTCTTTGCCTGCCCCACCGTCTGGTGTTACTATGCTTCCTAGGTATGTGAAGGTATCTGTCTGTACCAATTGCTGATTCCTTACTGATATGGGCTCAGGGTTGCTCACATTGAGCGTCATGACCTCATACTTCTTTAAATTGATGTTCAAGCCCACCTGCTGGCTAAATTTATTAAGTCTATCCGTTTTTTTCCTGGATGTGTTGATGTGAATGTGCCAGCAGTGCAATGTCATCTGCATATTCCAGATCTTCCAATGTAGAAAATGTAGTCCATCTTATTCCTCTTGGACTGCCCTCTGTTGTCTGGCGCATCACCCAGTCTATGACTGTTAAAAAAAGAGTGGTTGATAAGGGGCATCCCTGTCGTACTCCTGTCTTCACCTCGAAGGTTAGGTTACTCTGCCCAACACTACACGTAAAGTTGGCATAGAGGCTTTACAAACGCCGTATGCATCATCTCATACGTCCATCCCTGCTGGTCTTACGTTTGATGCCAAATTCCAGCAGTCTTAGCCTTGATGATTCATCGATTGCAGTGTCATTCTCTAATAGGCGATCATGAATTGCCTTCAGTATTTCTCTCTTATCCATGTTCAATTCACCTTCTATGGGTGCTCTTGAAGCTAGTATGTCAGCTCTTTCATTGCCGTGTACCCCTCCAAGACCAGGACAGTAGATCCATATCAGTTCTTGAAGATTTGATGCTTCCATGGAGCCATCCATTTTGGACCTTTCGAAGCTGATTAGGATTAAAGGTGCCAATGAAAGATAGAAAAATCGATCAGAAAATTGCAAAATATTCCTAGCATAGTGTGTGATATCTTTCCCACATTTTTGGAGTGCGTACTTGAGTCACTAGGCACTGACAAAAAAGGCATGATTGTTTTGCTTGCAAGAACAAGACTTAGGTTCTTATTATTTACTATTAGTTTGTGCAGAAATAGGGAAATGGATTGGAAAGATTAGATTAAAAAGGATTGTAAAGAATCTACCATTTTTTTGGTTAAAATACCAGCCCAATCAAACACTAATGTTGGCTACAATCAACCATTGGATGCTTGTTAGTTCTAGGAAATTAAATCTCAGACCTAAGGGACTTTTTTGTTTGGATATGCGCCCTAATATAACCAACTAGGTTGAATGGGACGCGCCTCGCCAAAACTTTAAAAAAAAAAAAATCTGACATGTGAGTCATGCTAGCGGATGATCATAAACCAAATAGCTCAGGTTTAATTTTTTTTTTCCATGGGCACCTTTGATTGTCTGATGAAGGCCATGGACACCTTGGAAAAAATGTAAATAAAAGCGTAATTAAACATTTTTATTTTTTAATGTACACGACCCCCAAGTGATCTGTGGACCATTAGCTTAAGAAACCCTGAACTAGTTACACGTGGATAAGGGATGTAAGGAAAATCACAGAGCGATGTTGGCTTTTATGACACATGCTTGTATTTGAAACAGATCTACACACATAATGGCCGATAGTAGGTACTGCAGCTGTTAAGATGCAGCCTTCCCATTGGAGTTAATGATAATGATTAGGCTACAAAATCTTAACTTTATCACTTGAAGATTCCTTGGAACTGAGATTGAAAATACACTTTCAGAAAATTGACACTTTTAATGTGAAAAGTATTTCTTATATTTATCATGTCCTGCCAAATCTTTTCATGTCTCCTATCCTGGCGTCTGGTCTCCTCTCTGAATGATGAGAATGGAATCAGTGATGAATCTTAAAACACTCAGGTCTCATAGTCAGAAATTTTGCCCACATGAAATTTAATTTTGGCTTAGTTAATTTTTTTAAATCAATCACCTTGTAGGTTGTCTTAACTTTGTATATTTCACCTACGCAACATTTATTATTGAGAAGGGTCATTCTTTGAGATAGATGGGTAGTGTTTCTAATCAGACATCACCGGAAATTATTGCGCGATATGTTCCGTCCTTATTGTCATAATCAGGTCAAACATAAGGATTGGCAATATTCACAGGCTACCCCAGCAAGATAAATAATACGATACCTTAAGTGATCATCCCATTCTAATTCGACAACATTTGTTAGTCTCATTTACCAAGCTGGATGGAAACAAATACGTAATCCTAATGTGGTGTCAAACAACTTGTTATAATAATACACTAATGAACATTGTCCTCCTTTTTATATTGAACGATATGGCAACCCTAATCTAGATGTTTTTTTCTTCAAAATCCAGACTATCTTCAGTATCCAAAGATGTATTTTGAGGGCGATGAGTTGTTTTGTGGTGACTGATGTAAAGACTCTTCCTCCAGCATTAAACCTTTATTTCGAATGGCAACTTCACATAATGCATTTTAACTCTCCTTACGAAGCATGATCCCCTTACAGGAAGCCTGCCCTAAACGTGCAGATTCTCTTGCAGCTGTTATTTTACATGATGAGGTTGCCAGTCCTAAGCACCTCATATTAGTCACCTACGACAAGCATGAGGGTACAGTAGCCCTTAGTCTCTTCACAGACCCCTAGGAACTAAGCAGTAGACTAGATACAATGGGTCAACATAAATGGCAGCTAAAAGGATGTCACCAGTCTCTCAGCCAAGGGCGTTCGGGAATTTTACAATTATGAGAGGAGTCGGAGAGTTTGTAACCAACTCCGACTCTGTACAAAACTACAGACTACGAAATCCTGAGTAAAACAATTAAATGAACTCAAATCTAGAATAAAACACACATATGAAATATTTTATTTCAGCTCTACACATCTAGTAATATAATTCATGTTCGATCATCATGTGACGTATTCTTTCCAGAACGTTGTCTCCATTACAGCTGCTCTGAACGCATCACGATTCTGGGCAAGTCGACCTGCATCAGCCAAAGACAAGTTCAGACTCTCTGTGATGTCCTGGGTCCACCGTCGTCTAGGTCGACCCCTTCCCCTTTTTCCAGGGACCATGCCTTCCATCACTGTGTTTTCCAGACTATTATGTCTTTTTATATGACCGAAAAATTTCAGCTTCCTTATTGCGATGGTATTTAGGAGCCAATGTTCCTGTACGTTTAGTGAGTGCAGTACTTCTCTGTTGGTCTTTTTTTTCTGTCCAGGGTATTCTCAACATCCTTCTGTAGCATTTCATTTCGAATGATGTAATCTTTTTGCAACTGTTTTATTGAGTGTCCAAGTCTCGCAGCCGTATGTTGCTACTGGGAATATACATGCTCTGATCAGTTGTAACTTTGTTTCTTTGCTTGTGCCTTGCCATAGGTTTTTCATCTGTATTAGCTTATGTGAAGCAATTGCAAGTCTTCTTTTAATTTCTACTGCACAGTCGCCAGAGCTGTTAATGTCATGTTCGATAGAGAATGAAAAAAGAACTGGAGCAATCAAAATGTTGTGTGCTCCGGCTCCGTTCCAGCTCTGGGCAAAAACGTTCCATTCCAAAGTCCTGCTTGTAGTAGTAGTAGCCTTCATCATCATAACTCACTATGGAAATGCTCTCTTTAGGTGATAGCTCTCAGCAGTTTTTTCCTGGCGTTCCTTTCAACGTTTTCATTTCTCTTCTGCTTATTGTGAGAGCTTCTTTTTGCCCAATCTGAGGTGGAATCATAGAGACTACCGCCACTGGGTGTGATTGGCAGCTTCATTCTCCCAGGTTACTGGATTTATGTCCAGTACCTTCAACCTCTACACCTGACGGTAGAAGGGGAACGACTAAGTAAGTAAGTAAGCCTTCATGTGTCTCGCAGTCACTCGGCTGTTCTTTTGCCATCAGCTTATAACCAGTAACTGTTACTTCCCGTGTTGTGCCAACATCATAAGATGAAACTGGAGTGTCCTCTCCAGGGCGCAAGCTTGGGCACAGTTATATGGAGATCAAGCTGTTGTCCATGCAGCATGTTCCCCCCTCTCCCTGTAGCCGGCAGCTCTGAAGGAAATACTGTACTGTTATTTTTAATGACACCTAAAACACAGGATTAAACAAGTGTTACATAATAGGGAAACATTTTATTTTCTCTTAAAGAGAAATAAAAAATTTAAACTAATCACATTATGGCAGAAAATAAATGCATGACGTCAAATCTGGGCAAATGGTCGCACAAACAAACAAGCATGTTAAATTTCTCTCCAAATATCCGCACAGCTCATGTAGGTGTAAACATAGAGAAAATGTTGTAAACAAATATAACCTCACTGTTCACTGTAATGCAATTTGTTATAGCTCTTATTCACCAAAGTGATAAATAATAAACTGTGCTGTTAACAAGCAAGAATGAAACAATTTCATTATCTTGAATATTTTCATAACATTATACACTACACAACACAATCAGGTAACCTGATCAGCATGCATGGAAACAGTGACAAAACACAGCAAGTACATGCACAAATAAAACAACAATTTCTCAACTAACAATACTGTAGCAGTTATTCAAAAAATATGATACACTGTTCCATAATGCATATAAATAAATGGGCTGTTTTTGGTCTTGTTTTTAACCACATTTCTTTCACAATAGCCACATATGGATACCCTCAATAAAGTATTTTTGCCATGTTGACAAATGGCGAGTATTTACACTGTCACGTTAAACTTGTGACATTAACACAGTTGTCAGTGCTTCAACCTGTTTACTCCCGTATTCTGTAGTCAGTTCTCCATTCATTTCCTTTTTTTTTTCTTGTGGAGCATGGAGCCACCACAATAGCTGGCCCACTTCCAGAAAGCCTGCATAAAAACCCCTGTGCTCTTAAAGTAGTGGTTATGTAGCAATCTGTTTTACATGATGAGGTCAGGCACAAATTCATATTGGTCACCTGATTGAGCAGCTGACCTATTATTTGTCTGTTCAGAGAATTTCAGCAACTACATGTTAGTGCTGCTTGACACTTGATCTGTTTCTACTACCGTAGCTGACAACATTTATCAATTATTTAACTTCTAACCCATGAGCCATATGGTGCACCAGGCTGCCCAACAGAATTACCTACAGACCATACGATGTACCCTCTTTATACGAGTCCAAATTTGAACTAAAAATAAGAAAATACCTGGCCATAAGCTGATTTAAATGACATGAACAATCCCTATGACCATATGAAATGAACTGGTAGAGACAGGAATATTCTGCTCCTTAGCTTCTGATACTTTTCTCAATTGATAGTGTTGCTAGGTACTTAGTTTACAGTCTAGTCGCAGACTATTCATTGATCAATCGCAAGAGATTATTTCTAAATGAATGTTAATGATCCTGATAGTGCTAACATCCTATTTCGATTCAGAGAAGGATTTTTCTTTCATAAATGTCTTGCCATGGTATTTTTAAGTAATAAGTTAATTAAATGGGGTGGGACAGAACTCAGTAGGTGAGATTCTAGTTCAGCAATATGTGACTTCACCGAAAGAAATTATAATAAAAATTTGAATTTTCATTTGTTTGTGATAAAACTGCTTGGATTAATTTTCAACTGGATATATGTTTACATTCCAGAGCTTTTAATGCTAAGTAAATATGAAGAGCTGAAAAAGTCACGCATAAGTAAACAATTTTACTTAATTAAATTTTTTTTTTTTAAATCTGTCTTCACTTAGCAAGAGATAACAATTTTCTACATCATATAAGAACTCACTGCATTTCACAACATTGTTCAGCTAACTGCCTAATGCTTGATGCATTAATAACATGTCAGCTGAAGGTATATGTATGTCTACCACCTGTTTAGTAGCGTCACTTGTTGAAAAAAAGTTTGGAGCCTGGGTAAAACTGGTACACAGCTTAGGATAGACAGAGTTAATAACCCTTCAACCCAGCTGATACACCAGAGAACAGTATACCATACACACACACACCCCATTCCCCCCCCCTTTTCATTAAAAAAATTCTTACGGTATTTATTATGTTTCAATCTGATGAGATTAAAAAAATGTGTACAAACTGGCAAGACAAACAATGATTACAACTGACAGGGCTGTGTTTGTGAGTAAATGTGCGGTAAAACTAAACGGTTCTTGGTAACTACACATGTAACTAAACCATAATAAATGATTAGTTACAAAACAGTAATAATTATGTGGTCCCAGTTGTCATTAAATTTTAAACAGACCATGACAGGCTTATTTCACAAACATGAATAACTGACAACGATGGCGTACAATAATGGCACTTTACATATGTGTCATGAAGACAAAGCCATGGCAAAATGAATATTTAATGTCCTTTCATACATCATGGTCAGCATAATTTGACATAACACGTAATTAACAGTCTACTGTCTGTGTTGAAATAATGTTACAATCCCAGAAACAGCATTTGTTTCACAAATAGTAATAGTATGTTAGTTCAGAGCAGTTAAAAATATGACATTTTAAATTATGACATCTTCCAAAATAAAAACAGCAAGTATTGGAGAATAATTTCTGTTGGGCATAGTCTACATACTGAGGTCATCGCCCTGAAACAAGAGTCTAAGTACTGTACAATTATCTGTTTAAAACAGATACACATAAAGAAGTAAACAATCATGATGATCACAAAACATCAATATGAATAACCATAAAACAACAAGATTCAAATGCCAAAAGGATGTGGGGCATGACAGGATAGAAGAAAAGAAAACAGCCACAGAAGAACAAGACAGAAACAAGAAATGAAAAAGCATGACAGAAGCTAGAAACAGCCACTTGACTACAAGACAAACTAGATACAGTCACATAACAAACTTCTGTTTCTGCTCAGAAAACAGGATCTCAAATAGTCACAAACAAAACTGAAACAGCCACACAAGGCAGACACTAGAAAAAGCCACACCCCAGTAAGAAAGCCTATAATTAGTCAAATATGTGTTATAGATATACAATATAAATGAAGTATAGAACAAATATATCACAAACTTTAGATAACAAGAGAAAAGCTGAGAACTAATCACAGAATGATGACTTTTTATCATGCCATAAAGATGAAAACACGCTAGTTCACTCAGCCAACTACATCAAACATGGAAGAATATTTTTAGGTACTACAGTTGGTCATGCTCTAGTGCAGAGCTCTCATGCTTCAGACTCATGTACCACCTTCATAATTGTTGGTATGCCTATGTATCAGCCTCACAATCTTATGTACCACCTTCACAATTTTTGCTATATCTATGTCACCTTCAAAATTTCTGCTATAGCTGTGTGCCACCTTCAAAATTTCTGCTATATCTGTGTTACCTTCACTATTTCTTCTATATCTATGTGTCATCTTCACAATTTCTGCTATATCTGTGTGTCACCTTCACAATTTCTGCTATATGTGTGTCACCTTCACAATTTCTGCTATATTTGTGTCACCTTCACAATGTCTGCTATATCTGTGTATCACCTTCACAATTTCTGCTATATGTGTCACCTTCACTATTCTGCTATTTCTGTGTGTCACCTTCACAATTTCTGCTATATATGTGTGTAACCTTCAGTTTTTGCTATATCTATGTCACCTTCACAATGTTTGCTATATCTATATGTCACCTTCACATTGTTTGTTATATCTGTGTGTCACCATCACAGTATTTGCTATATCCATACACCACTTCACAATCTTTGCTATTTCTGTGTGTCACCATCACAATTTTTGCCATATACATATTATGCCTTCAAAATGTTGGCAAAATCCACACATCACCTTCAAAATCTTTGCTACATTCACATACCACCTTCACAATTTTAGGTATATCACACATCACCTTGAGTAAGCTGAAAATTCACATACGTGTTTACATTAACTTTCAGGCTAGTGAATTATATTGGTTCCTAGTTTTAAAAAAAAAAGTTTATACACCTTTACGTGTACAAAAACCTGCATCTGTTTGTTTTGCAAAATTGTTTTCTAAATCTTTATTTAGTGCCTACTTTGATCAAATAATTTGTTAACATCACATGTTATGTATTCTGGTATTTTCCAGTGCATTAACATACACAATTTTAGTGGCTTCTATGACTTTATTAATCTAATTTGCACTGTCTAAATATGAAGAAAGCCCCCATTTTGTTGTCAGGGGTTATCTGATGAGATAAAGACAGAACAGGAGAGGACAACTGTTACCTCATACATCTTAAAGAAAGTGACTAATATGAGGCTGGTCATCTCATCAAGTTGCCATAGAAACCACTGCTACAACAGCATGTCAATGCCCCTTGTGAAAATGTCCTGCCAGATGACCAGCTGCAGTGGTAGCCCCCATAAGGAGTACAAAGGTCAATCATGACAATGAATTATGAACAAAAGCAATGATATAACATTCAGAACTGCTTATCTGCAATTAAAAACGTCTCCTGAGAGGTCACCGGGCATGAACCCCATTTTTTAATGTCACATAATTCAAGGATAATTTCTATCTTACAAACATTCTTAAATAAACATGATGTGAATACATCCCAGAACTGTATTAATAATGAAACAGGTCAGCAGTAAGGATTTTCACTGTACACACTGTGACAGACAGAACACGGTAACCATAAACATCTGGCAAATAAGCATGCAAACACATCAGCTGACTCAAACTATGGTGGTAAGAAAGAGGAAATTATTTTGAAATTGAGAAGTAATAATAATACAGCAGAATAACTATGACGTTACAGAAATCTTATCATCAGAAGTTGCATGAGGGTAACCACAAAATGAAAAAGTAAACTGACAAATAAGATGACAGTATATAATTAATTCCTCATTAAATTATTATTCACATCTGAAACTTTTATTTTTGGACTGCCCCTTCCCTCACCTTGGTTTTTTTTTAAAGATATGAAGATATTTCATTTAAAGAAAGAAAGCAGTTTGATTATAATTATAATTACTGTATGAACTCTTACAAAAATTTACCATCCAATTTTTTTTTATAAGCAGTGCTGACATTTCTGTGTGAAGGGACATAACAGGTAATATTATATATGTACCTGACAGTCTGTCTGGTCTGTATAATTTTAATGATTCCCCAAAATATTCTCTACAGGTAACTACAGGTAACAACTGGGAGATGGCAAAAGAAAAAACTACCGGCTGCAGCTGAGGCTCAAAGATGTGTGCAAGAGAGAAATGCTGGACATAAATCTGGACATAAATCCAGCAACCTGAGAGGATGAAGCTGCTGATCACACCAGTGGAGATGCTCCCTACTGGGCCACCTCAGATTGGGCAAAAAGAAGCTCTTATAACAATCGGAAGAGAAAAGAATACACTGAGTAGAACACAAGGCAAAAGAAAGCAGCTGAAGACTTACCACCTCGAAGGTGCATCATCTCCATAGTCAGTAATGACTGGAGGATACTACTATCAATTTATCATATAAAATAGTACTTTAATAACATAATGTTCTTGCATGTGATTCTTTTTGTTGGTCTCCAAATATACGAAATCGACATAATAAACAAAGGCAATTAGCAATATGTGCATTATAAGACTGAAAACACTACAAGCAATAAGCTAGATTCATCATGAAAATAAAACGCATATGAAAACAAAAATGACCTACTACAATGTAACATGACTAACAGATGAAATAACAGCTTTGGGTGTCTATGTGTCAGCCTCAATCCAGATTTCAGTGGAACTTCATGAAAATGTTAAAAATATGTGTACAAAGATGTAATGAAATTGATCAAACATTAGACAGATATAGGATTATGTGACTTTTACATGGTTATCCTGAAAGGTAGAAATGAAAACAATAAACTATAAAAACATTTCAACAAGACATCACCATGTCTGATGAATAAATATTGTAGAAAATCTGAATGTGCCAAAGCAAAACAAATATATAAGCTCTACGTTAATTAACTTAATAAGGAAGACCTATGAAGACATGACATGCAGAGTTCTTCATGAAGGACAACTTACAGAATTGTTTAGGATAAGAACAGGAGTGAGACAGGGATGCCTTGTCTCCATTTCTTTTCTTACTAGCAATATATTGGGTTATGAAAACATCGACATCACACAACAGAAATGGAATCCAGTGGAATCAGACTAAACAGCTTGATGATCTGGATTTTGCAGATGACTTGGCTCTTCTGTCCCATAACCATAATCAGATGCAAGAGAAAATGAAAATTCTTGATGAGAGGTCACAACAAGTGGGCCTGAAAATACACAGGGATAAGACAAAGATTATGAGAATAAATGCAAGAAATGATAACAAGGTTGAACTTGAAGAAACACCACTAAAAGATGTAGAATCGTACACATATCTTGGCAGTAATATAGACAAAGTTGGAGGGACAGACAGTGATATCAAAATAAGAATCCAAAAAGCAAGAGGAGCTTTCATTGCATTGGGAAACATATGGAGGTCAAGAGAAATCAAGTCCAACACGAAAATAAGAATCTTCAACTCAAATGTCAAGTCAGTCCTATTGTATGGCTCTGAGGCATGGAGAGCAACAAAAACAACAACTAAAAAGCTACAGACTTTTATAAACGGGTGCTTGCGTAGAATAGAAGGACTGAAATGGTATGACAAATCCACAAATATGGAATTGATGACAAGAACCAGACAAGTGCCAGTGGAACAAGAGCTGAGAAGAAGACGCTGGCGATGGATAGGACACACATTGAGGAAACCTGTTCATAGCATTACAAAGCAGTCCTTGTTCTGGAATCCACAGGGAAAGAGATGCAGAGGTAGACCAAAAAACACATGGAGAAGAGAGCTGGATACAGAGGTGAAAATGATGAGGAAAACATGGAAAGAACTTGAGCGGTTGGCACGGGACAGGAAGACTTGGCATGTGTTTGTTGAAGGCCTATGCTCCTCGGGGGGCTAAATGGTATTGATTGATTGTTTGACTACGTTAATGCAACTAGGCCTTTGTCAGGGACAAATACCTAAGGGTAAAATGTAAAATGATGTAACCCATACCATCTTGCTCTTAAATCGTGAACTTGACATCAGCCATTGTATAGGTGACATCAGCCACTTTTATCTATGGGCTGTATAATTTTTATTTTATTTTTTACATAGTTCACTTAGTTTTCACTTCCCTTCCGTTTTAGTTCACTTATCCCTGAGGAAGACTGTGTGGCTGTAACATATGCAATTGTCTTTGTTCTTAGCACTAGTAAGAGTCCACTTCACTGTCTTAACCAAATATCAACTCCAGTATAAAGAAATCAGTTCAACAACACTGACATTTCAGGGCAAAGTCTGTCAGAGTTGATAAATTTAACAATTATGACTTAAAAGACAGAATTTAATAATTAGAACTTAATATGAGAAAAACGTTTTCTTATCTTTCCTATTACATAACTCTTGAAACAGTTGAAGCCTTCGATAAACATAAACAACCATTCTTGCAGTTGTGTGTCTTGAATGGACATTTTAGCATGATGACAATATATGCACTGAAGTTTAAAAACAAAAATTACTACAGGTCTCTAACCTTTTATCTGAACGTGAGGAGTGGAAACAGAAATATTCTGAAAATCTGAAGTTTCTTTAGACTACTTTTTGACAACTTGGACAATTTATGACTATTTTTGTGACTTTGAGCTATTTTCAAACACTGTTTTGGGGGAACTTTAGCTTTTTGGGCTACTTTCATACATGATTTAGGTAAACTTTAGCTTTTTGGGCTACTTTTATACATGATTTAGGTGAACTTTAACTTTTTGGGCTACTTTCATACATGATTTAGGTGAACTTTAGCTTTTTGGGCTACTTTCATACATGATTTAGGTGAACTTTAGCTTTATGGGCTACTTTCATACAATATTTAGGTGAACTTCAGATTTTTGGGCTACTTTCATACATGATTTAGGTGAACTTTAGCTTTTTGGGGTACTTTCATACATGATTTAGGTGAACTTTAGCTTTTTGGGCTTCAGATTTCAGATAAAAGGTTACAGACCAGAAGAAGAAATTAAAATGTACCCTCTGTCACAATGACCATTCTGGAATAACAATGTGTGGATCCCCCCTCTGTCACAATTACCATTCTGGAATAACAATGTGTGAATCTGTCACAATTACCATTCTGGAATAACAATGTGTGGATCTGTCACAATTACCATTCTGGAATAACAATGTGTGGATCCCACCTCTGTCACAATTACCATTGTGGAATAACAATGTGTGGATCCCCATACTAATTCAACTGGTAAATTGGTATATTTACAATTATATTTATTTCCAACACCACAAATAGTACACTTTGTAACTCTGGTAGTCAAAGAAGAGAACTTCTCCAGAATGCATCATTAAAATAAATGGGTCAGTTTTGAAACAAGTCAACAGATTCAAACACTTAGACACACTAATAACATTGAATGGACAATGTATTTAAGAGGTGAAGAGTTCAACAGCTCAGGATAAAGCAGAGTTCAATAAAATGGAGAGCAGGTTATGCAACAAATTTTTGTCAATGGAAATCAGAAAGGATGTTGTTCAATGTTAAAAAGAGCTAATCATGACATATGGCAGCAAGTCACAGGCAATCAGTTAACAAGCAAGGTAATTCCTGGAGACCACAGAGATGTGCTTTTACAGAAGAGTATAAAGAACACAGCAGACAACCAAAGAGAGCCAATCAGATGTTCTGAAAGAAGGCAGTCGTACACTTATTACTCACAAGGAAGCAGTCCACTTTCTTTGTGGATGTTCTGACAAGAGAAAATCTGGAATGTTATTGTGACAACAGGCAAAAGTTTGGTAGGATACAAGAGACAGAGGAGGATGAACAAGAGAAAACATACTGGACAGTTTAACATAGTGGGTATGGAAAGAAGCAAAAACAGGATAGGCAAACATCATTAGGGGGATAGGTAGTTGTGGAGAATCATGATCACCTATACCATCAGACATGGTAACACATAGCAGAACTTTGGTAACACATAGCCAGCCTATACCACCTGCTAATATTTCAAAAAATGCAATAGCAATCTGTAGATTACTCACACACGGATGTGATGTGCCAGGACATGACTTGCATCAATGATTGTTGAAGCAATGACTTGTCTGCAAAATCCGTGTAATTCGGGGGGGGGGGGGTTTGTCTCGCATGAGACAAAGAAAGAATAGAACTACTGCTCCATCAGGTAAGTTGTACAAGATGACTAACATGAGGTTGTGTATGGGGTGACTAACATGAGGTTGTGTATGGGGTGACTAACATGAGGTTGTCTATGGGGGTGACTAACATGAGGTTGTGTATGGGGGTGACTAACATGAGGTTGTGTATGGGGGTGACTAACATGAGGTTGTGTATGGGGGTGACTAACATGAGGTAGTGTATGGGGGGTGACTAACATGAGGTTGTGTGTGGGGGGTGACTAACATGAGGTTGTGTGTGGGGCGACTAACATGAGGTTGTGTGTGGGGCGACTAACATGAGGTTGTGTGTGGGGCGACTAACATGAGGTTGTGTATGGGGCGACTAACATGAGGTTGTGTATGGGGCGACTAACATGAGGTTGTGTATGGGGCGACTAACATGAGGTTGTGTATGGGGCGACTAACATGAGGTTGTGTATGGGGCGACTAACATGAGGTTGTGCATGGGGCGACTAACATGAGGTTGTGCATGGGGCGACTAACATGAGGTTGTGCATGGGGCGACTAACATGAGGTTGTGCATGGGGCGACTAACATGAGGTTGTGTATGGGGCGACTAACATGAGGTTGTGTATGGGGCGACTAACATGAGATTGTGTATGGGGCGACTAACATGAGGTTGTGTATGGGGCGACTAACATGAGGTTGTGTATGGGGCGACTAACATGAGGTTGTTGCATGGGGCGACTAACATGAGGTTGTTGCATGGGGCGACTAACATGAGGTTGTTGCATGGGGCGACTAACATGAGGTTGTTGCATGGGGTGACTAACATGAGGTTGTTGCATGGGGTGACTAACATGAGGTTGTTGCACGGGGTGACTAACATGAGGTTGTTGCACGGGGTGACTAACATGAGGTTGTTGCATGGGGTGACTAACATGAGGTTGTTGCATGGGGTGACTAACATGAGGTTGTGTATGGGGGTGACTAACATGAGGTTGTTGCACGGGGTGACTAACATGAGGTGGTTGCACGGGGTGACTAACATGAGGTTGTTGCATGGGGTGACTAACATGAGGTTGTTGCATGGGGTGACTAACATGAGGTTGTTGCATGGGGTGACTAACATGAGGTTGTTGCACGGGGTGACTAACATGAGGTTGTTGCACGGGGTGACTAACATGAGGTTGTTGCACGGGGTGACTAACATGAGGTTGTGTATGGGGTGACTAACATGAGGTTGTGGCATGGGGTGACTAACATGAGGTTGTGTATGGGGTGACTAACATGAGGTTGTGTATGGGGTGACTAACATGAGGTTGAGTATGGGGCGACTAACATGAGGTTGTGTATGGGGCGACTAACATGAGGTTGTGTATGGGGCGACTAACATGAGGTTGTGTATGGGGTGACTAACATGAGGTTGTGGCATGGGGTGACTAACATGAGGTTGTGTATGGGGTGACTAACATGAGGTTGAGTATGGGGCGACTAACATGAGGTTGAGTATGGGGCGACTAACATGAGGTTGTGTATGGGGCGACTAACATGAGGTTGTGTATGGGGTGACTAACATGAGGTTGTGTATGGGTGACTAACATGAGGTTGTGTATGGGTGACTAACATGAGGTTGTTGCATGGGGTGACTAACATGAGGTTGTTGCATGGGGCGACTAACATGAGGTTGTGCATGGGGCGACTATCATGAGGTTGTGCATGGGGCGACTAACATGAGGTTGTGCATGGGGCGACTAACATGAGGATGTGTATGGGGCGACTAACATGAGGATGTGTATGGGGCGACTAACATGAGGTTGTTGTATGGGGCGACTAACATGAGGTTGTTGTATGGGGCGACTAACATGAGGTTGTTGTATGGGGCGACTAACATGAGGTTGTGTGTGGGGTGACTAACATGAGGTTGTGTGTGGGGTGACTAACATGAGGTTGTGTGTGGGGTGACTAACATGAGGTTGTGTATGGGGTGACTAACATGAGGTTGTGTATGGGGTGACTAACATGAGGTTGTGTATGGGGTGACTAACATGAGGTTGTGTATGGGGTGACTAACATGAGGTTGTGTATGGGGTAACTAACATGAGGTTGTGTATGGGGTGACTAACATGAGGTTGTGTATGGGGTGACTAACATGAGGTTGTGTATGGGGTGACTAACATGAGGTTGTGTATGGGGTGACTAACATGAGGTTGTGTATGGGGTGACTAACATAAGGTTGTGTATGGGGTGACTAACATGAGGTTGTGTATGGGGTGACTAACATAAGGTTGTGTATGGGGTGACTAACATAAAGTTGTGTATGGGGTGACTAACATAAAGTTGTGTATGGGGTGACTAACATGAGGTTGTGTATGGGGTGACTAACATGAGGTGTGTGGGTTGACTAACATGAGGTTGTGTATGGGGTGACTAACATAAGGTTGTGTGTGGGGTGACTAACATAAGGTTGTGTGTGGGGTGACTAACCTATCATATAAAATAAATTGCCACAGAAACCACTGCTACAACAGCATGTGAATGCTTTGTGCCAGCTTCCTGCAGGGGGGAAGGGGGGGGGGGGGGCAGCTAAAGTGGTAGCTCCATAGGGAGCACAAAGGACAACAATGATGAATGACTTATTTCATTGGTTACACCTGCTTATTATGTTAATCAGGAGTAAATAAGTTCAACTTCACTCAAAAACAAGAATGCAACATTTTAACACAGTTTATAAACATTTTCATATGTATTATGAAACATATACATACCCCGTTACTAATTTTTTTTGTTTATTGTTAAGAAAAAGGAATCACGGTGTGTGTGAAAGGTCTAGAAAACAATACATTTTCCCCCACATTTTGTGATAATAAATAAAAAAACGCAGATTTTATATGTGCTACCAGCCACTCACCACAAATCTGGTTGGTTAAATGCAGGTCACGGGATCAATGAAATATTTTACAGGATCATATGTTTTTTAAACGAGGAGTGTTATGTGGCGTGGGAGGAGAAAGAGACTGGTGGTCGCCTGATCGATCAATTTGCTGGATGGGAATAGACTGTCGAACAGAGCCCTGGCTAGTGCTATTCTCATGACCATCAGCTCCTGGACGATCTGAATCTAGTAGAACTGTTTCAGAAGAAATCTTTAAACCTGCGACACCTTTTCGGCCAGTCAGATTCAGCAGATCACGCTTAACTCTGCGTTTCTTTGTACGATCATTCCTACGTGACTGAACCATGTTTGTGAGGTCAATGATGTAGACATAACCTGCAATCAGGAGCTCACAGGAAGAATGCCCTGCTTTATGGTGGGTTTCTAGTTCTCTAGACGTGCGGTCATCATACTGCCACCACCCGTTAACACCTTCATAAAACCAGCTGTAACCATCATCAAAGGTAACCGGCTGCTCCAAATCATCACGTCTTACTAGGTTTGGTCTACAGAAAAAGTCTGGCGGGATCTGCTGCCTGCATAATGCACAGCGTTTACTTCTGCTAGCAACACCTTTCACGCACAAGAAACAAAAGATATGACGACATGGCAACTGTACAGGATAGATACAAGTCTGAAGGCACACAGGACACTCCAAGGTACTGTCCTCCACATCTGCAAAGACAAACATCAAATATTTATTACAGACTGTACACGATGACAGAAAGCAACGATTGGTTTGAAGTTACCTAGTTTACTCTCAATTGTTGCCAATACATTATCTACCATTTTAAAGCATTTTTCAAATCAAATACTGTATGCAGTCATTATCATCTGCTGCCATCTTCTAAATGAAGGCCAGTTGCTATGGATCTCCAATGTCTTCTGCATCTTATCTTGATGGTGCACTCTGATAGACTCTTTCCTGTCCATCTCTTGATGTTATCTTCTCACTTATAGCGCTGTCTTCCTCTTGTATGTTTGACTTCAACTCTCCTTAAATTACTAGTAATAGTAGTAGCCCATTCAATCAGGAATGGCTATGGAAATGCACCCCTGAGCTGACAGCCCTCAGCTGCTTTTGTTCCTGGTGTTCCTTTCGACGTCTTCTTTTCTCTTCTGCTTGTAAAAGCTTCTTTTCACCCAATGTGAAAGGTGCCGTAGGGAGCATCACCACTCGGTGCTTTATCCTCCCAGGCTGCTGGATGTATGTCCCGTGCCTTCATGTCTCTCTTGCACACAACCTTTGAACCTCAGCTGCGGTCGCCCAACTGTTTTTCTTCTATTATGATCTTCAAAAGGTGTTAAAGCTGTCTTATATGCAGACGACCTAGTACTCTGGGTGCGCCGATGAATACGTCACCACAGCAAATTATAGAATGCAGCAGGCAGCAGACATGCTAATGTCATGGTCAGAGAAATGGCTTATCACAATAAACACAGACGCTGTTCTCCCTCTCCTCTAAGGACAAAGCAGCTAACATACACCTAGGGACAACCATGATCAAGGAAGAAAGCTACCCCACCTATCTTGGGGTGACATTTGAACAAAAGCTTACTGTTACGTGCAGTCTTTGATATCTTGCAATATAATACATTTGTATGCTTGTTATGTTCGCAAATATTTTGTAAACAAAATAGATACTTTTTAGTGCTTAAGGAAAAGTCATTATTGAGTTACTTCCCTTGAAAGGAGTTTCGCCACTTTCGATCGAACTCCGCGGATGAATCTAGTTTTACTACGATTTATTCTTTGTTTGGGTAGAAATAGATTGTTCTTGCTTCAGAATATCTATGGCCTGAATTTATGTGTAGTGTTTGTCTAGGTAGGACGAGTCTGTCTTATATCTGTATATCATACATGCCACACCTCAGACATGAAAAACCTGTACAACAAATCCAAAAACCCTGTACAGAGACCCGCAAAACCTGTACAGATTGAAAAACGTAACAATAGAGTTAATTAATGTACAAATATATTCAATTAGATGGTTCTGCACCATCATAGTGACATGCGCCCTTTGCCTTTTTAAGCATGTCTTCACTTGCTTTAAAACCTAAACAACAAGAGTTAGAATTTATTTTGTACCGGTATTGTAGAAAAGCTGTGACTGTATCATCATTTAGTCTATTTCTGCAAAAAAAATTAATACAATTTATGGTGGAAATGAAGAACAGTTTGGTGTGTGTTCTATAGTGCCTTATAAAAGTATAGATCGAGCATTCGGCGACCGTCATTCCGATATTAGGCCTACCCATAATTTGTTTTGTATTATTATTCAAATTTACATTTCTTACGCACTTTCTACCGTAAACCTAACCTCAACCTTAACTCTAAATGGTACAAAAAATACAAATATTAAACATACTCGACGGCAATAAAGGTAAAGATTACCAGAATCTCAGTAAAAAGAGTTGTCAGAATCATTCAAGTTGAATAAATTCAACTCAAACAAGAATTTTCGTGCTCTTTTTCCACAAAATGTTTATGATTCGGCGGTATGGCAGCGTCCATGTTTGTAACTTTCGCTTTTGTAAAATCACTATTATCAGTTCTACCGTATTCGCTAGCAGTAAAATATTTTGTTCGTTTCAAGCTTAGTGGCCAGATTTTTCAATGCTGAATCCGATTATGCCCAGCAATTGCCGATACGATTGTAAACAGAAGAGTTCTGGTGCTTTTAAAATAGGACGTACGTTTTATAGGTGTATGGGAACGAGGTATCGCACTACTTCCGTGACGTACTCGGTACGGCACAGCGACAAAAATTGTCAAGATTTATGCCGTATGGCGTACGTCATAATGGTGCTGAAAGGGTTAATAATTAGGCGAAAAAACCCGTACAGACCCGTGTACGGCCCGTACACATCTGAAAACGCAAACACCCCGTACAGATTATGGGTAAACCTTTAAGTGTGGCATGTATGGTATATCTTTACATATCTAAGTCGAACTATATGTTCTTTGTCGCTAGAAAGGTCAAAGGCTGTTCAGCGGATGTGTGGCTAGAGAGGTTTTTTTTGGCTTCGCCCTGATGATGGGGGGCTGTCGTGTTTTTCTGTATCGGCTTGTCGCCGGGAAAAGTGATCTCAATATTTATGGGGAAAGTGATAGTCGTTTAGACCTATCGTGTATGCTTTACCCCAGTGTTTATTCTTATTGCCAAGGAATGGCAGAATCATATTTCTGATACCAAGGTAACAAAAGCACTTCTTATGAACTCTCTTACGAAGCCATCGTTTTCGATAAGCAGACGCACGATTTGTACGTCTGAGGGAATATTTAACTAGATGAAGATGACATTCATTTCTAGCAGCACTATATCTTGTATGATGAAGTCAATTGCATCATGATAGAATCTACAGAGCAATGAGAACATTTAATGTAGGATTAACTTTGATACAGATTCCAGTTTGTATCCTAAAGTGAGTGACAGCTCACGACAGCAGCCATCTTGTATCCAAATATTTTGTGACTTTCAAGAAGAGAAAAGGGATGCCCCGTACTATCGCTTGATGAGTCCAGAGATCACTGCTACAGATGAGAACCCATTACTAGCGGTTCAAAATGATTATATGAAAAATATGTGCTGAACATTATTTAAAGGAATCTTCGCTAGATGAGGTTAGGTCTAGAAGCCATCTTGAATATTGTTTATAAACTGACGTGCTTTGTCAGTAAACTCAGATGATATATATATATGGGCAATACTGAGTGCTTGTCTACTGACATTCCATTGTGCTATTATGCAACGAGTGCCCATGTATCATTGCAAGACCATTTATCAATTGTACCATGATGTATTATGCCAACCTGTGATTTGTCACTGTATCCGTGCTGTCGAATGTGTACGTCCAATTAAACTGTAACAAAAAGTATACAGCAGTTGGCGTCGATGACTTCCAGCCATACATGAGTGAGAAAAAGAACATTTATCAACTCTTCGAACTCTTTCATCATTCGCGTATTATACTCTCACTCTATGTCTACACACCACTGCGTAGGTCGAGTTGATATTCCTATTCCTAACAACCACTCTGACGAGCAACGCTGGGGCCAACAACAAGTCTTTAACATTGGAGCTTCCACAGACCACCATACCTCTTAACACTGTGGTCCTGTAAATAGTTGATGTCAGTGTGAACAAGGAACAATACAACTTCATATCTATACACCATTCCACAGTATATATAGAAACAGCATTTAACTCTGGTGGAATTCAACAAGGAAGCTTATTTAACACTGGTGAGCCAGCTTTCTGGGTTTGACCTCGCAGAAGTTGAGAAGTCAACAGACTACCGATACCAGACCGTTTCCTGTGGCTGATACGACACACTTGCAGTATTAGTTTGCTCTTTGTCAACACTTTGTCACGTGACCTATCAAGTGAATGCAGTATCTAGGTCAGCGTTGTTGACATTTTTACGCTTAGACATTACAGAGTTTCACAGTACAGAGATGATACTTTGAAGGCCATAAACTGTTCTATTGTTGCAGTATTGTTAAACATAAGTGCGTAAATTTCATCGTTGGACCTTCTGATACTAATATTGTTGAACATTGTAATAGATTAAATCAAAAATCTAGTATTGATTAAAGTGGCAGTTTACTTTGTTTATTCAGAAACTGTGCCATTATATTTATGAACTGAAACTCTTTCCAACACATTTCATTATTTAATGTATAACTGAGCATCCTATCTGCAACACAGTGCTTTATATATTACACACATGATATATGCATTTATGATTATATGTTATATGTTATTTGTTTGTATAGTATATTAGTTTATATGTCAGCGGGTTGTGTTTAGGTTGGGCGGTGTCCTCACAACAGAATATCCCACGTGATAGAGGGTCCGTTGTGGGCGTTTTCTTTAGGTGCAATTTCCTTAATTGGAAATTTGCTTGCAACAACTAGTTGCTATTTGTATTAGCTGTGAAGACTGTAATTATTGTTATTTTTGTAATATTTCTTTGTTCTTTAGTTTTGTTTTGATTTGTTTGTAATTTGTTGGTCTACCCTTTTCTATCTTTCAGTTCTATTCACAATTTATATTCATATACTGTGACGTCATTTGTGTTGTTATTCCTTGCAGATTCAGTGATTATTTTCATTGATTTCCCTATTTGATTTATTTGATTTCTGCAAACGTTTTCGTATTGTCAGTCTTATTTGTACTTTATGTATGCTGTTGGTTGACATATGTTTTATATAGGTATATTTCATAAGACACTATTGCTTGTGCACTGCACTTGGATTATGGTATAAACCAGTATTTTATTATTATTACTGGTATACAAGAAATTATACAAGGCCTTATTAAGGCTTGTGACCCACTGAGATTGAGATAGTGTACTGATTAATCAAGTCAATAAGAACTTGTGGTATTATTATTGTTTCAGGTAATTAGTATTATTGTTAGACATCATGTCTACATTAGAATACTTCATTGCACAAGGGAAATCCCTTGATAAGACTGGTCAACAATTAGAAGAATGGGCAGTTGCTCAATATGACAAGACATTAGCTGCTGCTGCAGAGGAAAGAAAAGCTCTAGCTGAAGAGAAAAGATTAGCAGCTGAAGAGAGAAGATTAGCAGCTGAAGAGAAAAGACTAGACAGAGAAGCTACTGCTGCTGCTGAACAAAAGAAATTGCAGATGCAGGTGGAGGAAAGGAGATTTGAAGCTGAACAAAAAAAAATAGACAGAGAGGCTGAACAAAAAAGATTAGACAGTGAAGCTGAACAAAAAAGATTAGACAGAGAAGCTGAAGAAAAAAAAGTGTCACAGAGCAATTTCATGGGTGGATGATGGAGTGAGTGGAAGTAAGGGTCACTGAGGTTGTCAATATTTAAGTTTAACTCAGGGATTGAGTTTATGTCTGGCTTCATGTCAGTATGTGGTGACTTGGGGCGTGCGCATGGAGAAAGTGTGTTTGGTGAACAAGTCTGGGTGACTGAGAGAGTACCCGGATGTGACTAGAGGTAGTCTGTGCTTGATAGCCAAGCTGTGTGCTTGAGGCTGTGATTTGTGATCGAGCTGGGTGCTCATATTATGTGACAGTTGAGATAATGATATAGTGATTATGAATATTGTGATTATGTCTGACATATTGTTGTATAGGCGACGTCTTCCTAGGAGTGTTCTGGAGGAACTTTAGGAGTGTTCGTGGAGAACATATTAAGGCGACGAGTTGGTCCCGCCTTTGGAGCTACAGTGGAATAAGGCGTTGAGTATTGTCCGCCTTGTAGCTATATTGGAGTAGTATTTATATGGCGATGTTGCATGCCGCCAGTCACTTGGGATAAGTGATTTACACCTGTATGGTGAATGGATTCATGCGAGGGTTGAATGCTGCACATAGAAACGTGTTGTGTGTACTGTTAGTGTGTGGACGGTCAGCCAGTCCGTGGAAGTATTGTTAGGAGTTATTTCCCACAGGCAGTGTCAGCCTGAGTGTGATGTTATGCATGCGTGACCATATTATTGATGTTCAGGACTTATGTGAATGTTCTATTAAATGTCATGGAGCTGTACAAGTGGCGTCGTGTTATTCATATCCCTAATGTTGTTTACTATCTACACACGACACACTAATAATACAGAGCACGTGACAACTTGGGGAGCTCGCAAAAAGGGTATTTTGGAAACCTGGGGCAGCTTTTTAGAAAAATCAACCAACCCCCACTTCACACCATCGTTTGTCTGATACGGTGCTGCAATTTAGAAATCACAGAGTAATTCACGCAAAATTATAAACGTCAAATTATAAAGATGAGTGGCAAAACGGCTGAGAACTGCATGTCAAGCTTTGTATTCAAATCAAGTTTAAAGGAGCACGGTAGCAGTTTTTTCAAGTTTATTTTACAGTAATTACAGAATTGGCAAGCGGGATATTTTACAGCAGTTACACCGATACTGACCTGGCACGGGGTAAGAGTTCATGACCTCTCGTGCGACTTCATTTCTGTACTTAAAATATTTCGGAGAGAGAGACAGATTGCAAAGTAACCGAGTATTATCGGAGAACAGTTACAGTTAAGCTGTAAATTTTCAGTCACATCGGATCAAGCATAGGGAGCATTCTGTGTGGTTACATGTGTGATCGTGTATGCTGACCTTTCGTCCTGCAAGTGGGTCAAGCGTGTTACTACTGACTGCTGCATTCAGTCGCTCACTGGTGATGAAACTAGTCTGCTAGGCCTAGAACTGATTTGTGACGTCACAGACGAGCGATCTTTCAAGTACTGTGCTGGCTTCCAGTTTGTATTGTGTAATCTTCTACGTTTGATTGTCTTGGTGCTGTAAACTTGTGGCTGTTACATCATCATCCAGACCACTAGATATCATTTCTACGGATCTGACAACACAGTATAAGATCTTCAAGCAGCTTCAATACTATAAGATACGTATTATTTTTATAAATTAGTATGGATTGCTTGTGTATTCGTTTTCTGTTGTGATCGTCTGTGTAAATTTCTTTGTGAGGTGTGTTTTCATCTGGTTTGCGCAGTTTGTTTTCGTCTGTTTACTTCTTTCCTGCGGGTCTGTTGTTATTAGTTTTTGTTTTCTGTGCTGTGCTGTGCTGAGTGTGTTGAAATTGTTCTTTGATATTTTGAATATAATATTTGTGGTTTCTTTTTCAGATTTATTGTGTTATTTTGTAGAATATTAGGATAGATACTTTTCTTCTTTAAGTAGTTTAGTTAAATAGTGTATATTTACTTTTATTTAGTAATTATTGTTGTAAACATATTTTACATTACTATTAGTATATTATGTGCAGTGTTAGTGTATAGGCCTACTTTAATGTTTATATTATAGATTTGGTTAGATGTTAATACTTTTCTGTTTCTTTTTATTCAGAATCTGTGTCAGTGAGCTGGAGTGCTGTCGCCCAGTACTTCTGATACTATTATTGCAGTCTTTCAACATCTTGATTGGATCGGCTATTCAAGACACTACTTCAAAGATAAGTTTTTTTTTCTTGCAACATATACTTTTCTGTTTATATACCACTCAAAACTTTCCTGGTGGTCATTCATTGTTGCAGTGTTTGTATTCGTTGCGTTTATTTTTGGCTATATTTTTTGTGAGATTAATACGTCTTTCTTTCCCGGAAGGAATTGGTATTAATCTACTCTCTAGGTTTTTGTAAAATTAATTCCAGTGTATGGGAGGCCCGGTCTTGGAGAGACTCGGTGTCTAGTGCCCCGTGGAATTATTTGAACATTTATTGGTGTTAGCTGTTAAAGTCTTGTTTGTATATCCATTGTCATGTAAATTATTTTTCTCTCATGTGATGTTTATATGGGGTTTTCTAGTGTCTTTTCTTCTATCTTGTAAATATATTTATTTTACAGTTCCATTGTGCTTGTTTGTTTCCAGGTGTGGTAGTATACATCTAAATCTACTTTTCTTTAGCTATCATCTGTTATCCCCCCGCCTGTGAGTTATTGTTTGTCTTTCTTGTAATTGTAGAGTATTTCATCATCATCATACTTCATCTTGTCTTCCTGAATGTCGATAGATTCTTTTGTTGTATGCATAACTATATATTGGAGTATTGAGAGTGAGTGCTTTAGGTTTGGCATTATTAATTGTTTATTTAAGTATTCACTACTTCATTTGTGTAGTGTGCTATTGTAGTAAGAGTTCTTAGTGTTACTACTTTCATTAAATAGTGTTATCCGGAATTCCAATAGCTTTAGCAACCACCAAAGAGATTTAGACATGGGGAATTCTACTGGATCTATGGATGATTCATTTTCATCATCATCATGCGATGAGCCTATGCAAGAGTGCAGTAGAACGTGTGAAAACAGAAGAAGAAGGATAGCTTTGCGAGAGTTGGCGTTGGCAATAAGGAATGGTGATACCTATGAGGTGTATGACTCTCGTATAAAAGTAAGAAATAGAGATAGTGTGAAAGTTTACTGTTTAAAATTGAAGAGTACCTTCGAGACTACTGTACAGCCAGAATATAGGGAGAGACCAAAACTGAATCTCAAAAGGAAGACTAATGTAGCAGAGGACATGGTTAAAACCAAAACAAGGAGTGGTTCTGTTCAGACTGAGAGGAAAGGTATTATTGTACAATCAGATAACCATCATGAAGATACTTCAGCCTCAGTTGGGAAATTGTCCAACATGACTGTAGATGTACTACTGAAGAAGACTATGATCAATGATGATTTGATTAGGTGTAAAGATAAGTTATGCACTATGGAAGGAATCCAAACGGGTGTAAGTAAGATTGCGGAAATGTCTACAAGAGCCTATGAGAAGTCAAAGGGAGTGTCAAGGCCTGTGCATGATAAAACATATGATGCATCCCAAGGAGTTTTTTTGCCAAAAATGGGTTTTTGGTGTGACAAAGATCAGTTAAAGATAGACAAACTGATTCAGGAAGAGGGAACCTTAGAGGCAAAGTGTATAATATTAGAAGAAAAATTTAAGAGTGTTAAGCAGAGATTAGTAAAAGAATACAGAGATGGTATTCAAAGATTAGACGATAAGTTCAAGGTGGATGAGAACAGGATATTAACTGAGTGTAAGGGTAATACTCAAGTTAAAGAGCAACATTGCAGGGTCCTGATAGATCGTTGTTAGGAGAAATGTAATGCTGTGGAAAAGAGTTACTTTGTTAAAGTTCAAGCACTAAAAGAGCAATTTAAGGCTGCTAAACAAAGATTAGAGCAGCAAGCCGAAGCATTGAAGGATCAAGTTAAATCTATGCAGGAGCAACACGCGACTACGTCTGATACAGATCTGTCTGATTTGGAGAAGGTACCAGAAGATGCAGAACTTCATTACAAAAAGGCTAAGATAGAGCATACTGCATTTGTAGCCAAAGTAGCAGTAAAGGAAGCTACTGAAACTGCTAAGAAAGAGGTTTGGAAGACAGTAATAGATGGTCTCAAGGGAGAAGGTGCTGGAATTACAGCCCAATTAGAATTATTACTGGCTTATAATTTCAAAGGCAAAAGTGCAGAAAGAAGTAAAGAGCCACTGAAGTTGTTGATGTTTAATGCCATCAAAACATTACCACCAGATAAGTGGAGCATAGATGATCTCTTCACATTATTGAAGATCTTGTGTTATCTGGAGATTTTGTTGTGATCTTGGTAGTGATAATTAATGAAGTTGCTTGTGTGCTGGTAAGAGATGTGTTAGATAGTGTGTGTCACACGTTATGTGTAAGATAGTTGAGAGCTGATGGGAAGACAGTGCAATTGGTGACTGATTATGAGAATTGGAAATTTACTACCCTGGTAGTCAAGACACAATAAGTGGGTTTAAGATCATGCTATGTTAAATTTATCTCTGAGCTTATGTCCCTGTCCATTATTTATATATGTTTACCACAGAAGAGAATGTTTGAGTGGTATGGACAGTGGAGTATAATGTTGCATGAAAGGAAATAATGCAGTTTGGAAATTGGTCAAATTTGCTTTTCCTAATCTGGATCATTATTTTACTTCCAGAATTCATGTAACCGATGGGATAGATAAGCCTTGTTTTGGCACTACTTAATGTACTTTAGACTGTCACTGACAGTGTCTTGACATGGTGATCGGGCATCAAGTTTGCTGAGAGGGTCTACAGAATAAATTGTTTTTAAGAAGTTATCTCATACCTTGATGATCTTTGCAGAGTACCAGATGCCAGAGAGCAATATTTTTTTGGGCTGATGTACTTAGTTATATAGTTCAAATGATATTGCATTTTGAAATGTTGACAGTTTGATTTGTTGTAATCATGATATTTGACTACATGCATTGCACATTGTTGTGGTTTTTTGAGGGTAAAGCATCGGCAGTGTGCTTAAATGACAAACTGTTTCATGGTAATTAGTTGTGGGTATCAACACTTATGCAGTCATGGCTTAATGCATGACATTTTTTTTGATTAAATCATTGCCTTAGTAATAACAATTGGTATAGCATGTGTTGAAATTGTAATGTATGAGACTATTGGGATATGCCTATGTCTGAAAGGATTACAATGAGTTATAAGAATGTGGGTATCAACTTTGTTTTCCAAATAGAATCAAGAAGCGGGAATAAACATGCTAGAGATGAGCATAATGGTAGAAATCTAGGAAGCAGTGGAGCAAGAGTTATCAGTATCTGCTAGGACTTCACAGATACAATTTTGACCAAGCAAAGGTTTGGATTTGAGAACTTAAGGAATATGAGAAGAATTATTAGATTTATCTTGGTGAATTAAACTGATCGTAGTGAAGGAAATTAGATCTTTTAAGAATGGATTAGGAAGAAGTAAAAGCTTTGGTGCTGAATAGTAAGTAAATTACACCATTCACTGAAATCTTGTTAAAAATTGTGGATTATTCTTTGAATAATGGAATGCGTTAAATTTTATAGGACTTACGTTATAAATATGACATCTTGGGTTGTTATACATTGTTTGGTTGTTGTTACATGACATAATGATGCAGTGTGATAAAGCATCATGGTTTGTTGTTTAAATCTTAATTCTTGTAGGGTACCTAGGGTACTGCGGTGTATGAAACTTAACATTTTTCACAATGAGATGTAGAACATTTTTGTAACAGATATCGTAAGAAATTGTTGATGATTTTTTTTTTCTGTGATGTATTTTGATAAGGATAAATAACTGATAGTTGTGCAAGAATTTTTCAAGACTGATGTAATTGCATACAACTATATCATTTGTTTCATTTTGGTGAAAGGGTAGGACATTATTATTATTATAAGCATTTGCTTCATGTGAGTAGGAAGCATTATAGAGAACTGTGGTATGGGTTAGAGTGAGACTCACCCATTGTAACTTTGTGTAAATAATCCAGTCACAGAAATTTGACAACTTCTTCAGTGAGATATGTTTGTATTCCATCACGAGTTGATACATGATGCATTCTGTGGTATGTGCCCAAGTCGTCGGTGCAAAACTTCGTTTTCCATCTGGAGAGGGGGGTAGATGTCACAGAGCAATTTCATGGGTGGATGATGGAGTGAGTGGAAGTAAGGGTCACTGAGGTTGTCAATATTTAAGTTTAACTCAGGGATTGAGTTTATGTCTGGCTTCATGTCAGTATGTGGTGACTTGGGGCGTGCGCATGGAGAAAGCGTGTTTGGTGAACAAGTCTGGGTGACTGAGAGAGTACCCGGATGTGACTAGAGGTAGTCTGTGCTTGATAGCCAAGCTGTGTGCTTGAGGCTGTGATTTGTGATCGAGCTGGGTGCTCATATTATGTGACAGTTGAGATAATGATATAGTGATTATGAATATTGTGATTATGTCTGACATATTGTTGTATAGGCGACGTCTTCCTAGGAGTGTTCTGGAGGAACTTTAGGAGTGTTCGTGGAGAACATATTAAGGCGACGAGTTGGTCCCGCCTTTGGAGCTACAGTGGAATAAGGCGTTGAGTATTGTCCGCCTTGTAGCTATATTGGAGTAGTATTTATATGGCGATGTTGCATGCCGCCAGTCACTTGGGATAAGTGATTTACACCTGTATGGTGAATGGATTCGTGCGAGGGTTGAATGCCGCACATAGAAACGTGTTGTGTGTACTGTTAGTGTGTGGACGGTCAGCCAGTCCGTGGAAGTATTGTTAGGCTGACACTGCCTGTGGGAAATAACTCCTGAGTGTGATGTTATGCATGCGTGACCATATTATTGATGTTCAGGACTTATGTGAATGTTCTATTAAATGTCATGGAGCTGTACAAGTGGCGTCGTGTTATTCATACCCCTAATATTGTTTACTATCTACACACGACACACTCATAATACAGAGCACGTGACAAAAAGCAATAAGAGAACATGAATTTGAGTTAGAGAAATTAAGATTGACAAGTATGAGTAATGTTAATCAGGCATCTAGTGGTAATGGTAAACCTTCTACTTACAAGGTTAAGGTTCCACCGTTCAATCAGTCCAGTGACGATATTACATTCTGGCTGGATAGATTTGAACGTTCTTGTCATACTCATAATGTGGATAAATCACAATATGCTAACCAATTAGCAGAAAACTTGAAAGGTGAATCTCTGACTAGGTTATGCCTTGTAGGAGAAGCAGATAAGGATAATTATGATGTCATTAGGGCAGCTTTGATAAAAAAAATACCAGCTAAGTGAGGAAGGCTATCGCCTTTTGTTTAAGACGATGGTGCCTGAGACAGGTGTAGAATTCTCAGAATTCATTGCAAAGGCACGTCTCACAGTTGATCGTTGGATTGAGCTTTCCAAAACAGAAAAAACGTATGAAGGACTTATGGATTTGTTGCTCAGAGATAAGATTATGTCATGTGTTAACAAACTATTCCTTGAATTTATACATGAGCGTAAACCCAAATCACTAAAGGAAATGGAAGAATATTGTTCCCAATATGTCACTGCACACCCCGACGTGACTTTTGGCAACACTAAGATTAAGGAGAGTATGCCAGTTGCTTCAGCAACACCATACAATCCCAATTATTCACACAGATTTCAGGGACCCCAAAACAGATCTGATAAAAAAGGTAACCATAATAGTTATCAAAACCAAGGTAACCAATCATTTCAGGGTTCTTCTTCGAAGAACTGGAGACGAGCTGATAGCTCTCGACACAGGGGTGGTCATAATTATAGGAATTTCCGTAGAGGAAGTAATTATAGAAACTATCCGAGTTATCCGTCTTGGAGTCAACAAGATCATAATTACAGAGATACTCATTATAATGAGTATGATAATGGTAACCAAGAGAACTATGACTCAAACCCAAATAGGGGTTACAATAGAGGTAACAATAACTACAGAGGTAATAATAACCGAGGTAGATCTCAAAACAGAAGACATAAACCACATTTTCAGGCAAACTCTGCACAGCAAAAGTCACATGAAGCCTATAAACAGAGTAAAGATAATAATGATGCTAGTAATATGGCATGTTCCGCTTTTGATTTTGGGAGAGCATCTCAGTGCCCCCAATGCAAAACATTATTTGAGCCAACCACAGTGTCTACTTTAAGCTGCGGCCATCCTCTTCCTGCTCTTCCTGCATCAGTCGCGCATGATGGAAGAGGTTCTCTTGTCCTACATAAGGGTTTAGTACATAACAATCCAGTCTCCGTTCTATTTGATTCTGGATGCACCACAATTGGTGTTAGGCAGTCACTCGTAGATCCTTCCCGTGCCACTGGACAAGTAGTCAAATGTGTAACATTTGGCGGCACATTAGAGAAATACTCTACTGCTATCATTAGGATTGCTACTCCTTTCTTCACAGGAGATGTACACGCATGTCTTTTGCCGAATCCGATCGCTGATCTTATCATCGGTCGCATTCATGGAGTCAAAGAATGCACTCCGCAACAAATTTCCGCGTGGGAAAAGCAAAACATGCAGATTGCTAACGCTGTAGTCACTAGAGCTCAAGCTCTTAATATGCCTCAAACTTCATCTACTGAAGATAATGAAGTGCATAACCAAGATGATCCCTTGGTAATTTCTCGTGACTCGTTTATAAAACAGCAAGAAGATGATCCCACTCTGAAGAAATTCTTCATTCTTGCAACTAAAGGCGATCCGAATAAAGACACAAGTCGTAAATCGTGGATTACAAAGAAGAATGGCGTACTTGTACGTATGGTTCAAGACTCCATTACGTCAAGTCATTCTCAAATCCTGGTTCCCAAGAATTTGAGAGTTAAAATTTTGCAGCACGCTCACGACTCTCAGTGTGCTGGACTCATGGGTTTTTCCCGTACTAAGTCAAGAGTCCTTGCGGCTTTCTTTTGGCCATTGGTAAACAAGGACATACGGATTTATTGTCGATCTTGTAAAGTATGTCAGGAAGTTAAATCCAAAGGTCCACGCCATGCTGCACCCATTCAGGCTGCTGACATCCCTATTCGGCCGTTTCAAAAAAATGGCCATAGACATTATTGGTCCATTTAAGATCAAGTCTGCCAGAGGACATCAGTTTATCTTGACGTGTGTTGATATGTGCACACGTTGGCCAGAGGCTATTCCTCTGAAGAGCATTACTACTGCTGATATTGCAGATGCTCTTTGGCTTATATTCTCTCGTCTGGGTTTCCCCGGAGAGATATTATCAGACCATGGCACCCAACTAATATCAGATACCATGTCTCAAGTAATGTCTACTCTGCAGATAGATAGATCTTTAAGTAGTATCTACCATCCAATGTCTAATGGGATGGTCGAACACCTTAATAGAACACTTAAAAACTTACTAGGGAAGATAACTGAGGATCATCCTCAAGACTGGGACAGAGTTTTACCTGCGGCCCTCTTCGCTTACAGAGAGGTCCCCAATGAACATACAGGGTTTTCTCCCTTTGAACTTGTATTTGGCGCGCGTCCGCGCGGTCCTATGTCTTTGCTCCATGATCTCATAACAGCTGACAATATTGACGATGACACAAAGTCATCTTACGAATATGTCATCGCGTTGAGACAAAAGATTATCGAAGCATGCAAATTAGCAACTTCTTCTTCCGAATTCGCGAAACAGAAGGCAAGGCAATTTGCCAATAAGAAGAGATGCTTACGACAACTTTGTCCTGGTGACAAAGCATTTGTATTACTACCTTGTAGGGAAAACAGACTACTTATTTCTTGGAAAGGTCCGTACGATATAATATTGAAAATTTCCGATGTCGACTATATTGTAGATATTGATGGGAAGCATAAAACCTTCCACATCAATATGCTTACTGAATTCCATGAACGTCCGGATTATTTACAACCCATTTTCCAAGCAACGGACGATTCTCCAGTACAACATGGTCATTACTCATCACTGTCCGTGATACAGGATGAGGAAACGAGTTTTTCAGATGTAAATCTTCCTCTTCCAATGATCCCACTTCATTCTAGTGAATCATGGAAGAACGTTACTGTCTCTCCTGATTTGTCTATAGGAGAACAGCGACAAGTTTCAACTATGTTGCAAACATTTCAGGATGTACTTACTGACATCCCTGGACAAACTCATGTCATTGAACATGACATTGTTCTAACTGACCATACTCCTATTAGGGTTAGACCTTATCCTATCCCTATACATTTTCAAGCACAGGTCGAGAAAGAGTTGGATGAGATGATAAATTTGAAAATAATCGAACCATCCAATTCTGCATATTCTTCGCCGATGGTTATTGTTCGGAAAAAAGACAATAACATACGTCTTTGCGTTGACTATCGCAAATTGAATCAAGTAACGAAGTTCGATGCTGAACCTATGCCTTTACTGGAAGAGCTACTTACTCGACTTTCCAAATCTCATTTTTTCACTAAACTTGACTTGTCTAAAGGATATTGGCAAGTACCTTTATCTGAACGTGCCAAACCTCTCACGGCTTTTTCAACACCTAGAGGTTTGTTCCAATGGAATTTTATGCCTTTCGGTCTTATGAACGCACCAGCTACATTTGTACGCATGATGCGCCGAATCCTATCTTATCGGTTAGATGTCATTGCATATCTAGACGACATATGTCTTTTCAGCGATACTTGGGAAGATCACTATTCAGGGTTAGATGAATTGCTGTCTACTTTGCGCGAGCACAACCTGACAGCGAAACCCTCTAAAGCCTATATTGGTTTTAGCGAAATTTCTTTCCTAGGCCACCGAGTTGGTCATGGTTTCCTAAAGACAGAGGACCATAATACTAGTAAGATACTTAACATCTCTATCCCTAAGACTAAAAAACAGGTGAGAAGTCTGTTAGGTCTTATTCAATTTTATGGCAGATTCATTCAGAATCTATCCTCTATCATGGCACCTCTTTCTACACTTTTAAAGAAAGGTTCGCCTAATATGGTCCACTGGTCTCAGGAATGCCAATGCTCTTTGGATAAGATTAAAACATTGTTTTCAACACCACCTATTTTAGTGTTACCTACTAAAGATAAGACATTTGTTCTTCGTAGTGATGCTTCATCCACTGGGATTGGAGCGGCACTAATGCAAGAGTACTCTGGAACTCTGCATCCTGTAATGTATATTTCCAGAAAACTTAATGCGGCAGAAAGGAATTATTCGGTTTTAGACCGTGAGCTATTAGCTATGGTTTGGTCAATTCTCAAACTACAAAGATTCCTTCTAGGCGCACATTTCATAGTAGAAACCGACCAAAAAGCTCTTACTGCTATACAGAGTAAGAATTTGAAGAGCTCGAGGTCTACTCGATATGCAATTGCTCTTCAACCTTTTCATTTCTCTGTGCGAGCTATTCGGGGATCAGATAATGTGATGGCAGACATTCTGTCAAGATGCCCACATGATTCCACATAACTATTAGGTCTTAGACGTCTTAATATGTCTAGGTCTATAGTAGTTCCTTTCTATATCAAGATAGATACACATTTGTAATTTAATAATATAATGATTGTATCACTACTTAGCGGTTCATTGATATTTATTCACCGCTGTTCTTTAATGATTTTTTCTTTATAAATCATAAATTTAAGATATCTAATACGAAATTATGGTATGAATTTTTGTATGCATTATGTAATGGCCAGAATTGTATTATACGGTGACACCTTCCTGGAAAAATTTACTTGTAGAGAAATAATTTCTCTCAGATTATGAGATACATTCTCACCAGTCGCTTCATAAGTCGACTTAGCCTCATATTAGGCATTATATTTATTCCTGATATTTGCATCTGCGCAGTATTCATGCGTTGTGAGCCTATTGTACGTTGCTCCTAGATGTATTTCAAAAAAAAAAAAAAAATGTTTCATTTTTTTTTCTCGGGAGGTGTGGTAAGACTGTTACGTGCAGTCTTTGATATCTTGCAATATAATACATTTGTATGCTTGTTATGTTCGCAAATATTTTGTAAACAAAATAGATACTTTTTAGTGCTTAAGGAAAAGTCATTATTGAGTTACTTCCCTTGAAAGGAGTTTCGCCACTTTCGATCGAACTCCGCGGATGAATCTAGTTTTACTACGATTTATTCTTTGTTTGGGTAGAAATAGATTGTTCTTGCTTCAGAATATCTATGGCCTGAATTTATGTGTAGTGTTTGTCTAGGTAGGACGAGTCTGTCTTATATCTGTATATCTTTACATATCTAAGTCGAACTATATGTTCTTTGTCGCTAGAAAGGTCAAAGGCTGTTCAGCGGATGTGTGGCTAGAGAGGTTTTTTTTTGGCTTCGCCCTGATGATGGGGGGCTGTCGTGTTTTTCTGTATCGGCTTGTCGCCGGGAAAAGTGATCTCAATATTTATGGGGAAAGTGATAGTCGTTTAGACCTATCGTGTATGCTTTACCCCAGTGTTTATTCTTATTGCCAAGGAATGGCAGAATCATATTTCTGATACCAAGGTAACAAAAGCACTTCTTATGAACTCTCTTACGAAGCCATCGTTTTCGATAAGCAGACGCACGATTTGTACGTCTGAGGGAATATTTAACTAGATGAAGATGACATTCATTTCTAGCAGCACTATATCTTGTATGATGAAGTCAATTGCATCATGATAGAATCTACAGAGCAATGAGAACATTTAATGTAGGATTAACTTTGATACAGATTCCAGTTTGTATCCTAAAGTGAGTGACAGCTCACGACAGCAGCCATCTTGTATCCAAATATTTTGTGACTTTCAAGAAGAGAAAAGGGATGCCCCGTACTATCGCTTGATGAGTCCAGGGATCACTGCTACAGATGAGAACCCATTACTAGCGGTTCAAAATGATTATATGAAAAATATGTGCTGAACATTATTTAAAGGAATCTTCGCTAGACGAGGTTAGGTCTAGAAGCCATCTTGAATATTGTTTATAAACTGACGTGCTTTGTCAGTAAACTCAGATGATATATATATATGGGCAATACTGAGTGCTTGTCTACTGACATTCCATTGTGCTATTATGCAACGAGTGCCCATGTATCATTGCAAGACCATTTATCAATTGTACCATGATGTATTATGCCAACCTGTGATTTGTCACTGTATCCGTGCTGTCGAATGTGTACGTCCAATTAAACTGTAACAAAAAGTACACAGCAGTTGGCGTCGATGACTTCCAGCCATACATGAGTGAGAAAAAGAACATTTATCAACTCTTCGAACTCTTTCATCATTCGCGTATTATACTCTCACTCTATGTCTACACACCATTGCGTAGGTCGAGTTGATATTCCTATTCCTAACAACCACTCTGACGAGCAACGCTGGGGCCAACAACAAGTCTTTAACATTGGAGCTTCCACAGACCACCATACCTCTTAACACTGTGGTCCTGTAAATAGTTGATGTCAGTGTGAACAAGGAACAATACAACTTCATATCTATACACCATTCCACAGTATATATAGAAACAGCATTTAACTCTGGTGGAATTCAACAAAGAAGGTTATTTAACACTTACATGGAAAAAGCATATTGAAAATGCAGATGGAAAGGCCCAAGACGACTAGGCATACTCAGAAAACTAGCAGGTACAAATTGAGGAGCAAATGAACAAACTCTAAAGAAGATTTATAATGGAGTAATAAAACCATCACCCGTGTGTTACCGGGGCCCGAAAGAGGAGCAAAGAATAGAAACACTGTTCCCTGCCAAGCATGTCGTAGAAAGCGACTAAGGAGGGTTGGGCATGGGGCCGGTTACCCCATCCTGTAAAAAATTTAAACCACAAAAAACTTCAACAAACATGGACAAGTCAATTAAAGAAAATAAAACACAGCCATCCAAGACAGGGGAAGGTCCTCTCGCAGGGAGGCGTATGATGCAACACAAAGAAAGCTGAAAGGAGTCTGTGTTGCTGACTAACCTTCTTTCTTCTAGGAAAACTTCCAGATTTGGCACCTGGAATGTTCAGACATTAAACGAACATGGGAAAGTGGCACAAGTAGCAGCAGAGATGAGGGAATATAAAATTGAGGTTCTGGGACTGTGTGAAACAAAGTGGAAGTGGGTAGACAGGAAGAAACTCATCACAGGTGAATTGGTGCTGTCCTCAGGACATGAAGACGAAAGTTCACACCACAGTGAAGGGGTAGCTCTTATGTTATCTAAAGAAGCACAGAAAGCACTCATTGAATGGGAAGCCGTTGGATCCAGAATAATAACAGCTTCTTTTAAAACAGCTAAAAAGAAAAATGTAAATGTCATCCAATGTTATGCACCAACTAATGACAAAGAAGAGTCTGTGAAAGAAGCATTTTATACTACACTACAGGAAATTATGGAAAAAGTAAAAAGAAGAGACATCACAATTTTGATGGGTGACATGAATGCAAAGATAGGTACAGTCAACACCGGCTTTGAAGAAGTCATGGGAAAACAGGGGCTAGGAATAATGAATGAAAATGGGGAACTATTCTCAAACTTCTGTGCTTCAAATCAACTGGCTATAGGAGGAAGCATGTTTCCACATAAGAGAATACACAAGGCAACATGGATATCACCAGACCATAGAACAGAAAATCAGATTGATCATACATGCATAAACAAGAAGTTTCGATCATCATTGCAGGATGTAAAGGTATACAGAGGAGCAGATGTGGCATCAGATCACCACCTTCTGATAGCCAAAGTAAAAATGAAACTCAAGAGATATGCAACAATGCAAAATTATTGACAACAATTTAATGTAGGACATCTAAGAAATCAAGAAACAAGAGACAAATTTGCGGTCACCATATCCAACAAATTCCAAGTGCTCCAACAGCTGGAAGATGCAGAGAATACAGAAGACTATTGGCAGCAAATCAAAACGGTATGGAGTGAGACATGTGAAGAAATACTGGGGAAAAGGGAACGACAACAAAAAGCATGGATAACAACAGAAACCATCAATAAGATAAAAGACAGGAAAAACAAGAAAGCAGATTTAAACACAAGCAAAACCAGAAGTTCCAAAGCCAAGGCTCAAGAAGTGTACACAGAAGAAAACAAAGAAGTAAAAAGAAGTATCAAAAGAGACAAGAGGAAGTATATTGAGGAGTTGGCACGAGAGGCAGAAGATGCTGCAGCCAAAGGGAATATGAGAGAACTGTATAACAGCACAAAGAAGCTAACGGGGAAATACAAGCAAACAAGTTGCTTCATAAAAGACAAGAATGGAAAACTGCTCAACAATATACAAGAGCAAATGAAGAGGTGGACAGAATATTTTGAGGACCTTCTCAATAGACCAGCTCCATAAAAACCCCCCAGACATCCAGCCAGCAGAAGAAGAGCTACAAATTAATGGTGAAAGACCAATGAAGGAAGAAATAAAGAAAGCCATAAAGCTTCTAAGAGATGGAAAAGCGTCTGGACCTGATGGCATTCCAGCAGAGGCAATCAAAGCAGATATTGACACGGCTACAGAGATGTTATATAAATTACTTGGTAAAGTCTGGGAAAAGGAAGAGATACCAGCAGAATGGAAGGAAGGATATCTGGTTACGTTGCCTAAGAAGGGAAATTTACAAGAGTGCACAAATTATAGAGGAATAATGTTACTTTCAGTGCCAGGAAAAGTATTAAACAGGATTATCCTTGAAAGATTAAAAGAGTCCATAGACAAGAAACTGAGAGATGAACAAGCAGGTTTTCGACAAAACAGATCCTGTACAGACCAGATAACCACTTTGAGAATAATAGTTGAGCAAAGTCTGGAATGGAATTCACCACTATACATCGGATTTGTGGACTACGAAAAGGCATTTGACAGTGTAGACAGAGAATCACTTTGGAAATTGATGAGGCATTATGGAATTCCCCTGAAGATCATTAATTTAATAAAGAAAACATATGAAGACATGACATGCAGAGTTCTTCATGAAGGACAGCTTACAGAACCGTTTGGGATAAGAACAGGAGTGCAACAGGGATGCCTCTTGTCTCCATTTCTTTTCTTACTAGCAATAGACTGGGTTACAAGAACATTGACAACACACAACAGAAACTGAATCTAGTGGACTCTGACTAAGCAGTTGGATGATATGGATTTTGATGATGACTTAGCTCTTGTCCCATAACCCTAATCAGATGCAGGACAAATTGAAAACACTCGATGAGAGGTCACAGCAATTGGGTCTGAAAATACACAGGGAAAAGACAAAGATAATGAGAATAAATGCAGGTAATGGATAACAGAGTTGAACTTGAAGAAGCACCAATACAAGATGTAGAATCGTACACATATCTTGGCAGCAATATAGACAAAGTTGGAGGGACAGACAGTGATATCAAAATAAGAATACAAAAAGCAAGAGGAGCTTTCATTGCATTGGGAAATATACTGAAGCACATTAAAAACGCACCACCTGTATAATCCAGGAACAGAATGTGAAATGTAAATATAAGTGTTTACAAGTTTACATATTTGGAATCTTTATTCATTTTCCTATGAATCCATGCTGGTCATTAATTTGTACATTTGATTGTTATGAAATTCATTGCTTTCTGTGCAGGCAAGGGAGAAAACCAAAAATGCAACCAATAAAAAAATTCATTCACACTATCCTCAGTATCTGGTATGTCCACCGTGTGCTTGCAAACAAGCTTGGCAGCGGCTCCGCATGGAATACACAAGTCTCTGAAGGAAATTCCGGGGAATCAAGTCCCATTCACGTGTAAGAGCAGCTTTGAGCTGTTGCAGATTAGCTGGAGAACCTTGCCTGTAGACTCTGCGTCCAAGCTCGTCCCACAGATGTTCTATAGGGGACATGTCTGGTGATAGGGCAGGCCAATCAATCATCACAATGTTCTGCTGCTGTAGATATTGCTGCGTAATGCATGCAGTGTGCGCACGTGCGTTATCCTGCTGGAGAAGCTGCAAGTCTGGATAATTTGTGAACGCAGGAGCAACCAATGCATCCAGAACCTCATCTCGATATGTCACAGCATTAACATTTCCACGGAAGACGTGAAGAGGCAAGCGATGGTGAAAACTGAATCCTCCCCAAATGTGAATACTGCCACCTCCAAATCGGTTGTGCTGACGAACACAGCAATCTGCAAAGCGCTCTCCACACCGTCGCCAAATCCGCATACGTCCATCAGCAAAGGATATGTTGAATCTGCTCTCGTCTGTGAATAGGACAGCATTCCACTGCAGTCTAGTCCATCTGACATGTTGCTCTGCCCATTGCAGGCGCTGCTGACGATGTCTGTGAGTCAAGTTTGGCCCAACATAAGGTCGTCTTGCAGTAAGGCCTGTATCTCTGAGTCGTCGTATGACTGTCATTCGAGAGACTTGCCCACGTCTACCCACTATTGCTCTTGCTGTTTGACTTGCCGGGAGAGAACGATTCCTTAGGTGACTCAGCACAATATGACGATCTTGCGCAGGGGTAGTAACTCGTGGTTGGTCACTCTGAAGTCTATCCCGGGCACTGCCAGTGGTTCCGTTACGTTCATTGAGACGTACAATAGTGCTGTGGTGGCAATTCATCCTTCTGGCAATGGCCCGCGAGCTCATTCCGGTCTCCAACATACCAATGGCTCTTTGGCGGTCGTTTTCAGATAGTCGTGGCATTTCAAGCACATGTACTGGGTGTTTTGTCTCAACGGCCTTTTTATACCGAGTATACTGCCACAACGCATACACATTTTCAGAGTCATAGCTGTTGGGAATCGTGCTGCACATGTAACTTTCATTGTTTTCATGAAGTCTGTACACAAACCCGTGGGTTGAATCATGCACTTTCCATTCCAGCAGCCATTCGCTCTCTACCTCATGACAAACACTGGGAAAATCCATTCCCACACTTTTTTTTTCCAGCTTCTCGGCATCAGTATATATAATAGTGGTGCGTTTTTAATGTGCTTCAGTATATATGGAGATCAAGAGAAATCGGATCCAACATGAAAATAAGAATCTTCAACTCAAATGTGAAGTCAGTCCTATTGTATGGCTCTGAGACATGGAGAACAACAAAGACAACTACCAAAAAGCTACAGACTTTCATAAATGGGTGCTTGCGTAGATTAGAGGGATTAAAATGGTATGACAAGGTTACCAACGTGGAACTGATGACAAGAACTAGACAAGCGCCAGTAGAACAAGAGATGAGAAGAAGATGATGGCGATGGATAGGACACACACTGAGGAAACCTGTTGATTGCATTACAAGGCAGTCCTTGTTCTGGAACCCCCAGAGCAAGAGAAGCAGAGTTCGACCAAGAAGCACATGGAGAAGAGAGCTGGAAACAGAGGTGAAAATGATAAGGAGAACGTGGAAAGAGGACTTGGCATGTGTTTGTTGAAGGCCTATGCTCCTTTGGGAGTGGAGGGTTATGAATGAATGATTAAAACCACACTTAGAGTTCGGCTCAGCAGCATGGTCATCAGCAGTCGTTGGACAAGGTGCAAAATCAAGCTCTCAGGCTCATTACAGGAGCCACGAAAATTACGCCGATATCAGAGATGCAGAATGCTACTAGATTACAGACACTGTCCCATAGAAGAGACACAAAAAGCATGATCCAGATGGAAAAGTACAACAGTATGCCAACACACCCAATGAAGGCAAGACTAGATGATCTGGCATTGGGACGTCTAACACGTAGCAGCTTTGTCCACCGGGGAAAAAGACAGCATCAAGAAGACCTATCCATGAATACAACACCGCTGAAGCACACCCTATACCCTGTACCATGGGAACAGGTCAGCAGTACCCTCCAAATTAATACATCAGTCAGTGGTCTCACAATTGGGTGTGAGTATAATGATCTGCAAAAACGAACTGCTACATTACATTGAGTAGGATCCAAGAAAGCTATCCCGAACAATCATGGATACATGTCTACACAGATAGATCAGCAACAAATGCTGTTAAGAATGGAGGCGCCGGTATCTTTATCTCATATACTGACAACCACTATGAGACTAGGCATATCCCCACTGGTAAATTCTGTTCCAACTATTCAGCTGAGGTTCAAGCTGCAAATATGATTTATAACACCAACTCTGACTGCCACCAGGTAGTCATCCTCACAGATGCACTGTCTGTACGACAAGCTCTCAAGGGTGGTAAACCCCCCGCATATGAGAAATGAACTAAGCCAGGTAGCTGCCAAAAAGCGAATCATACTTCAGTGCTCAGTGGGTACCATCCCATTGTGGTGTTCCCGAAAGTGAAAATGCAGATAAACTTGCAAAAAATGGAGGAGAATGTGAACAAGATAATGAAATCACATACTTTGAGAAAAAGAGAGCTATCCAGGCTATCAGAAGAGAACAGAATCAACCCCACGACGACTACCACACTCTTGACCGACAGGGACAGATCACCATTCTTCGCCCCAGGACAGGGCATAACAAACTGAATAAACACATGTACAAGATATGACTGTCTGCTTCCCCACTGTGCACATGTGGATTAAACGAACAAACTGCTGAGCATGTTCTACAGGATTGTTCACTGTATGACCAGTTAAGAAAGATATACTGGCCCAATGATTCAACACTAAACTCAAAGCTATATGGAGCTAAAGAGGAACTTCAAACAACAGTCGAATTCATCATGAGAACTCATCTGACGGTGTAAACATCAAAGATGCGATCACAAGAAGAAGAATAAGGTGTTATGTCTTTTTACATGGCCAAACTATTTTACCTGTCTAATTTTAATCTCCTTCATTAATTCTCTTTTCATTCCTAGGTTTTCTAGGACCTCGTTATTTGTTTTCTTCTCTAAATTCTAGCAAATGCCTGCTATGTGTTCTAAAATACTGTTTGCGTTCGGGCCAGTAACTCTAAATAACAATGAGTCTCAGCCTGGAGGTAATTAATTCCTTGGTGTAATGTTGTCTATTTATGTGGATAAATGAGCTGAGCTGAGTTGATAGAAATATGAATGAGAAAATTAGTAAATCATTTGATAATGCAGCACCCTGACTCTGAAATGACATTTCCCTAACAGCATTAACTGTTATGGACTTATACCACCACCTCTCACAAGCAAATGTCTTACTCTGTGTTTACAATGGTCAGTGATGAAAACAAGAAAATAAGTTGGCCCCCATGTGGTCTCCATTGAAACAAAGAAATAGCAAGACCGCTGCTCCCACAAGGCCCATTGTAACAGGAAACTAGAGTAAGCTGGCACCCCCCACCATGTAAAATAAATTGCTCAAGGAAAAAGCCACAATGTGAGCACGTACTGGTCCAGCTTCCTGCATGGGGGAGGTAGGAGGGGGGGGGGGGGGGGGGGGGGGAGGGAGGGAGGGGGGGGGGGGGGGGGGGGGGGGGGGGGGGGGGGGGGGGAAGAAGAAGGGAGAGAAACGAGAGAACTACTGGAGTGGTAAAACAAACTGCCACAGCAAACCACCACTACAAGATCATGTGACTGCTTGGTGCAGACGTCCTACAAGGTGACCAATGGCAGGGGTGGACCCATGATCTGTAAGGAGCATAGAGGAAATGTATAATGAAGAGGATAATTAAATAATGACTGATTCGCTCAGTTAAGACAGTCAAGTCAAACCAGATAAAATGTCTTGAGGTGTAAGCAATCATATCCCTTCATAAATCTCAATTAGTGATGCTCTCCATCAGTTCTCTCTTGTTGATCACTTCCCAGGTCATATTGTCATACTATTCAATATATTCTCTGTCTTACTCTACTTCCCTTTCCCATAGCTGTTACATTTTTGAGTGCTCACCATCACTTGTCCAATGAAGGTTGTCCATATATCTGATATGTTTATTTGTCAATATAAAAAAAAGATTAAGAACACACACTGCTTTAGAGAATTTGAAGGCAAAACTTTCAGAAGAATATTATGATTAGCACCGAAGACCAGATAAAAAAGACTGAAATATAAGAACAAACAGAAAAAGATATTAGTATAGCAATCATCAAACAGCTGTGTGTTTCCGGGAGCAGAATAGTGCCACTATAACCTATCAAACATGCTATATAGGGCCACTAAGAAAGGTTGGGATCGGGGCCAGCTATTCCATGCTGTAGAAACTTTAAGCCACAAAAGCTTTCACAACAATATGGCCAAGTCAACTAAAGGAAATAAAGTTCAACACAAAAATAATAATCTTCAACTGAAACGTCAAGTTGGTCCTATTGTATGGCCTCGACACATGGAGAACATAAAATACAACAACTAAGAGGTCCGACTTTCATAAATGGGCACTTGCGTAGGATCATAGGATTTAAATTGTACTACACGATTATCAATGTGGAACAGATGAAAAGAACCTGAGGTGTCAGTGGAACAGGATATTTTTTTTTTTTTCGTACGCCCGCTAATACTCGAGGCGAAATCTCAGGTTATTACCATTGTCTAACCTGACATTGATTTTACGTGAGTATCCCTTTTTTTCTTGTACAGAGACAGGTGTCCCTCGCCATTCAGGCAGATACTCGCCGATTTCGGAGGTACCCATTAGAGCTGGGTCGGCTCAGGAGCCGTCAATCCCTGGTCGACGAAACTTCTTCAAATGTCCTCGCCAGGTCTCGAGTTAATCCAGTCCAAATCCCAATCGACGAAAAATCCTCAAATGCCGTCGCCCGGGTTTGATCCTGGATCACCCGGTCGCCAGAGCGGTGTTGTAACCACTACGCTAGCGCGGCTCCTGAACAGGATATGAGAAGATGACACTGGCAAAGGACAGGACACATACTGAGAAACCTGTTGATAGCATTACAAGGCAGGTCTTGAATCCCCAGGGTAGAAGAGGTAGTGGTAGACTGAAAAACACATAGAGAAGAGAACTGGAGACAGAAATTAAGTGAATGAGGAAGGTAAAGATATATTTTGAGCTGATGGGATGAGTGGTATTTCAAACAAGTCACAAACCCTGGAAATAAGTTCACACAGGATGGCAGACTGGCCAGAGATATATAAATAAGGTGTCAAGAAGTGAACACAAAGAACTAAAAACTAACTTCACTGCACAGAGATCAACACATCTAGATGGACCCGTGACCCAAAGATGCAGCAATAGAGAATGCAGTCAGCGACCCATAGCTTGACTGCTTGCGTCAGGGTCAGCGAACCAGAGCTGACCAAGACCCTACTCCACCTCCACGTGGTGGTCCTGGAAACAGGCTGCATCACTGCAGTCTGGCTGAGTGAGTAGGGATCGAAGAGGGAAGGCAAACCCGGTCCCAAAAAATGCCGTGCTGAAGTAGGATGTGTCGGCCGAAAGGTGCAGATATCGCAGCTCCGGTGTAAACAGACACAACGCAACCAACGTCCTTTTCAGGATGAACGAGGAAGAAGAAAAAGATGGACCCAAAGTGACCACTGAAAAAAAATGCATATTCTTACCCTTTCCTATCAATGTAAAATACAGTCACAGTCTAATAAAGGGGGATCACAACATGTCTGAGAAAGCTGCAAACATCATCCTCACAGTTTTTAAAGGCTGAATCACATGTGACTGTGCACATACCATATTTGTTACAAATAGGGTCAGGTTTGGGGTTAAGGGTGTGCATCAGTGGCTACTGTTTAAGCCTAAATCATAATGTTAAACCCCTAACAATATTATCTTTAAGAAAACACTTAATAGCACTCTTCATTTACTACACAACCAGAAATTGACGATGAACCTGAAAACATAAAAAAAAAAAACATTAATCCAAACCTAACCCAGTTGAAATGAAATACAGAGGATCATATGTTTGATACAGACTCAAAAAGATCAGTAATAAGAGGTAGGAGTCTACGGTTAGGAATTCTAACCAAGTGACACCAGCGACTTATTTTATGACCTCAAAGAACATGACCCACTGTTCTTCATTACAACCTCTATCCCTATTTGCGGCAAAGATGGAGTACGCACAGTTATCTGTGATTTAACCATTTTAGACTGATGGTGAAATGGAAACAGGAAGTTAGCTGAACAAAAACACATATCACCTAGAATTCACACAGTAAGACAACTTTTGAGAAAATGGTTTGGACACCTCATTAGACTGAAGCAAAACCAGCGACCATCACAAACTTTCAACATAAAATTTGGCTCCAGGGTGTGGATGCATGAGCCTGTGACGGATGTGGTCAGACAATGTTAAAGAAAGAAAGCACGAAGAAACATGTCACCATGACGATGGCCAAAGCAACAAACCTCATACAAGAATGTAAACTTAGGCTATTGCCTCACTGTCCTGCCGTCTTTTAATTTATGTTCATGGTAATGACTCCCACGTTTAATCATCAAACGGGGCAACATTTAGAGGCTTACGACACACAAAGCAATTTGCAAAATAAAAGATCTAGGTTAATGATTGCCCGTTTGTTTCAGTTTCGTTTTTCTGTGACTGGCAATGACGAGTTTCGTCAAGAAGTGGAATCAGAAAATATTAAAATAAAAAGCAATCCCGCTATAACTTACAGACGTCTAAATTGCGATAAATAATGTTGATATGCGACGTTTACAGACACCTTAAAACAACTACATCCTAACACTGATCAATAATGAATAATCTATAATTCTGTCACAAGACAAGCAACAGCAAGTGCAAACCGAAAAAACATTTACCTCCACCGTGACCATTGGCACTTGTTTGGTTACTCTGTTCTTTCTCTGGCGCCTTTGACTTATCATCGTTTTCAAGTTTTTCAATTGAGTCAAATTCGCAATGATTTGCGTCTTCAAGACGCAAGTCGGCATCCATATTTGTCAATGCTAATCTGACAAAACTTTGTTTATAGTAATTCCTATCAGGCGGCCATATTTTTCTTCCAAACTATTTCTGTGCGTTGAGCTATTGGCCTCGATGGAAAAATCAGTGGCGCAATTGGCCACAAATAAAAATGTATTATTTCTCTAGATGCAATCAAGTCTACGCCTGCTCTACATCTTAAATTAGCATAACAAATATCAGATCCAACTAAGTGTAGAAAGTCTCTTGCTACTATTCATTTCTGTATAATTTTAAACGATGAGGTTCGCCAACAGTAATTAGTTAGGCTGTGTCAACTCTTTTGCCTGCCAAGTGCTTTATGACCTGGCTAATCCGTCAAGCAACACGATGACGGAGTTAGATATATATATACTCTTAACAATAAGTGAAAAACCCGATGTTGTTAATCACCAGTGGATCAACATGAGTTAAAAGAAACGTTGCTGTTTAGCACGAAGGCGGCATACAACAAATGTTGATTTTACCCAAAAATATAAATAGCGAATACTGTGACAGTTTGCCAGAAAATCAATTACAGCATCACATTTCCAAACTTGAGAGAGCAACTTCTTCTTCCGTCCTTAGCCAATGACCGGCAAAGCAGTCAGTGGCCATTACGCCTAGTGGCGTCTTGAGGGCAACAGCGAATAGATTTTCGTTGCCGTTGTTCCCATCACACCTAATGGCGTCTTTAGGGCAACGACAAATCAATCCGTTTGTTGTTGTTTCCGTAATCAAAGTGACTGGCAAACGGGTGATCAGCCCGTTGGGCTTGAGAGAGCAAGCATGGATGTATTTATCGAGAATAAAAAAATAGTGCACAAACATAGTCATAGCTTACTACCAGACCACAAGGTCTTTTATGTTTGGACATGCGTCCTAATAAAACCGACGGCTTCTGTGTCTAGGTTGAACGTGGCATGAAGATTAATGAAGAGAAAACAACGTACACTGTATTTTCCCTCTCAACTAGACCTCAGAGCTTCAAACTAGTACTAAACGGAGTAAATCTTCATTTAAATGAAAATCCGAACTACCTAGGCATTATTTTTGATCGCCGTCTGACTTGGAAAAAACAGGTTGACAGAAATCGAATGAGAGCAAGACAAAGAATGGCAATTATGAAAAAACTTGCTGGAACAACTTGGGGTGCAGATGAGAAAGTGCTTAAGACGTTGTACACAGGGCGAGTGAGGCCAGTTCTTGAATATGGCATGGCAGCATGGGCAATAGCAGCTAAGACAAACTTCGATAAAATTAGCAGACTCCAAAATCAAGCAATGAGAATTATAACGGGAGGCATGAAGTCAACACCTATAAAAGAACTCGAAAAGATTATATGCCTCCAGCCAATGACAGATAGAAGAGACTGCAGGGCTCAGCAACAGGCCGAAAAATTCAAAAGACTAACAGACCACCCAATGTGCCATAGAATAAATGCTCTTAGAAGGCAAACACTCAAACGAAGTAATTTTGTAGAATCAACCAAACCACAAATGAGAGCAGTATCCACAGATGAAATATCCACTGTTAAACCCATCTACACTACACACAAGCTTCCAGTTTGGAAACAAAATCGTTTCCCTAAAATGATAGAAAACATTCCTGGAATTGAAAGTAAAAAGAGCCAAACTGCAACAGATAGAAAATCCATAGCGACAAAATACATAGAGAAACATTATCCACGCAACACCTGGACCCATGCATACACAGATGGATCAGCAACAAATGCAACAGAAAATGGAGGTGGGGGTGTCTTTCTGACCTTAAGCACTGGTGCAGAAAAAAGGCTGTCAGTGGCGACAGGACGATTCTCCAGCAACTTCAGAGCAGAGGCAGAGGCCTTGAAAACTGCAGCAGAGGTTATATTTACAGAAGAAACGGCAGAGAGACAAGTTGCTTTCTTTACTGATGCAGTCAGTAATTGCAACGTTGAAAAGCCAAAATAATACAGACCTGGATGATCTCAGAGTAGGGCTCCACAAACTTGGTCAACGATTCAAAAGTGTTGTGATCCAATGGATCCCATCTCATTGTAATATCGCCGGCAATGAAGAGGCTGACAGAATGGCAAAAGAAGGTTCACATCTACCTCAGCCTGATGCAAGCATAACTTTTGAGGAGGCAAAGAGTTTTATCAGAATCAGTTACAGAAACAAATGGAATGTAGAACATCCAGGGCACACACAGAATGATGCTTACTACCAGCTCCACAGAAGAGAACAGTGGTAATCTTCAGACTCCGCACTGGCCACAACAGATTGAGATACCATCTATTCAACAAGCTAAAGATAGGAACTACCGATCAGTGTAACTGTGGCAATGATAAAATGACTGCTGAACATCTGCTTCAAAGTTGCCCCTTATATGTGGTACAGAGAAAGTGCGTATGGCCGACGCCAGCTCCTTTCGTGGAAAAGCTTTACAGGGATTCAAATAGCCTCAAACTGACTACTGCTTTCTTTGAGAACATTCAAGTGGACGTCTGAGAGTGTACGAAGAAGAAGAAGAAGAACGTGGCACGCCTCTCCAAAAATATTTTTTTTTAATGCATGCACGTTAGTGGGTTTATGGTGGGAAACGGAAGGTATGATATTGTTCTATCAATACATACTACTAGTGGCGAATAAAGAGTAAATTAAATATCAGCCAAACACCTCAGGCCCCCCTCTTCATTAAAAAAATTATTTTTAACACCATAAACAAGTATGAGAATACTACCATTTTAGGATCATTGAAAGAAAACACACGCGCGCACACACTTAATTCGGAAATATTAATTTACGTGTAGGTCTTACTCTGTTTACAATGACTGGACAGGATGGATGATGACACTATCACTAATAGGTAATTAAACACATTTCTGTCAAGAACATAAAGACCGTATCCCGGAAAGCAACAGAAGAGGCGACATATATTTCGACCTCATATCCGAAGACGACGTTGTGTGCACTTTTGTCACGCGATTGCCCCCCACAATAAAGATATATTAGCTCGTTTCTGAGCCCCCAACTGAATTATTCAGTGAAATACTACTTAAGTAGCTCTGTTGTCTGCCATCAATGGTGTCTATACCTTGTATCGGTATGGTGGCTTGCGTACCCTGACAACATCCAGAGCTATGCTAGCAGGAGTTTTACTCCTGGCAGGTTCCACCAAGCTGGACAAGTCTGCGTGGGTAGGGGTCAGACTTAAGCAAACATCCTGTTCCTCCGGGTTGAGGGTTTTAGCACAGGGCCGACACCCCTGTGTGTGTAAACAAGAAATCAAACTACGTAAACGGCAACAAATGAACACATTTTGCTGCTGGATGGACATCCAGAGTCTGAAGCTGGTATAACTGCAATTGGTGAAAGCCGAACAGAAGCCATTGACATGAAAACGGACGTCTTGATCGCAAAACATGAAAAAAGGAATAGGAATTTGGAATGTCATTCAATGAACGGGACAGGAAAACTGAAACAGTAACTACGGAACTGAGGAACTACAGGTCACACATGTCATGAAATATTCTAATCCACATATATAAATTATTAGGTAAATATGAAGCCTAACAAATAAAATTAATAAAGAGAAGAGCAATGGTAAAATAACAGTGCTGTCACAAAGAATGTACTCGAAATCCCCCTTGTTTTCTGCTTCGTCTGCAAATTGTAACGCTTTCACGTTGATAGTAAAAGCTTACTGTATTATACCCGCTTTCTTCAATGAAACGTGTGCTGTATTTCTTGGAAAAACATTAAGAGGCAGACTGCGTAATGACCTAAATTTTAAATTCCATTCATGTCTTTTTCTACATTACGTTACCAAAACGAACGAACAGATGGACAAAAGGATAGCGAGAAGGGAGAGGCAGAAAGCCGAACATTAAACACGCGTCGCGCGATACACAATTACTACTATCACGCGTGTTAGGCTACAAGCACTAATTTTTTTTTCAGACGGACAGTGATAAAATACACTACCCTTTCCCAGAGTTAGGTTTATAAATCATAACAAACTCTTATTAGAAAAGACAACATTAGATGGGTTTACGTTTGAACACATAACAGTACCCAGACAGCACATCTTCGAAACAGGAGGTAGAAGAAATTGCATATTTTGAACGCAGCCACGTAGCTCCTTTAAATTAGTATTTTTGGGTTCCTTAGGGCTTGCTGACAAATAATATGTAAAACGTTACGCAAATAGTCCAGGAATTAATAAATTATACCCAAAATAAAAAATTGGGGGTGCCTGACAGCATAAAATCATTTCTGCTCATAAGATTTTTTTTTTAACGTGTTTGAAAAAAAATTTACGTTACAGAAATAGCCTACCATGTAAACTTCAAATTGATTGGAGCGCAACAAATGAAAGCCTAACCACGATTGGTCGGGCTATAAATACTATCTTGGTTGTTAGGGGAGACGGGAAAAGATAACATTTTTTCAAACACTTGTCGAAACGTGGCTCATTGGCCAGTCTCGCTGATATACACACTTGGGAGCGTTAGTTCGAAACCACTTGTTTAAATACACTTGATAAAGCATCAGTGCGTTGAAGCCAGCTTATATTTGGCTCAATAAAAGCCTGGAAGATAAGCAGATGGAAATTTGTGCCAGTTTGTGCCAGAATTCATTGCTAATCAACGTATCTGTGTGTATTCGTATGAATTGTGGGACAGTGGTCTTGATGGTACTGAGCAGCATCTGGTCAGAGATTTGCTGAATCCAGAGTCGGACAGCATACTCCTTGGTCTTTTTAGCTATCAGTGAGGTGTCTCCTGAGCCCAGAGGAGAATTCGAGCAGAGGAGTCCTTTCCTGCCGCCATCACTCAAGATAAGCAGAGTTGGCCAGCTGAGCTCAACATTATGTCCCCTCATCTTGAAATAACTTTATAAAAATACTATTCAGAGGGGAATTTACTTGTCTTAAAATCAGGAACTGTGACATCTCCAATACTAGTCCCTAAAGACAAACTATTGAAGTCATGATGACAAATACCAACAGAGCTTGAACAAAACAAAACCAGTATTACCTCATTTTACTACTACACAACTGACACACATAGAACATTTGTACTAATATATGTCACTACAATATTCATATTAAATACATTCTGTACATAACTTGTAATTTAAATTGATTGTGATTCCTGGTTCCCTTGTAGTTGAATCAGGACACATATTCATTCATGCCAGTAATGAATACATATTGTTATTCGAAAGTTTATCAGTGACTCTTTTAAGATATCTTTGTAGAGTGGTATATGTATGTGAGTGTCACAGTGTTGTCAAGAGTAGTGGATTAAATTAAATTGTTTATCTGTCTGTTGTTGTGACTTACACTTCACCATACTCATACCCTAGACACATAACGTAGCATCACACTATTCCAGAATAATTCTGACTGAGATATATAGATATGTGGTAGCAAGTAAGGTTATCTATAATACACTACTCTTAATAGATATAGATACCTTCACAGCTGATCTCAGTCAGTACACTAAGTTCCCTATAAGTATTTATAACATCCCACTTCACCACATATATTGGTGTCTCGCTCTTGGGATTTTGAATCTTTAACTATTAAAAATATTGGGGGTAATTCACTTCAGGGAATATAAGAATTAAAAGGTATCCTTGGGTGGAATTAAATAAGGTTGAGCTCACGGTGCCTGTGTTGTCCATTAGAGATTGAATTGTTGGTTAGACATTATAAAAATTTACCTGATAGACAATGGCGGACCTGGCCAAATTTCGATCTGCTGCGGTTCAGACTGCAAAAGAGTTAGGATTAGATGGGCAAGTTATGGTTGCCTATGTCACAACGGAATGTGACAAATTTATTGAACGTGAAGAAAGAAGGTTTGAAGCCGAAAGAAAGTTAGAGGCTGACAAGGAAATTAAGAGGTTGCAGATTGAGGCTGAGGCTAAGAAATTGGAAGCAGAAAGAGAAGACAAAAGATTAGCTGCAGAAAGAGAAGAGAAGAGATTAGCTGCAGAGAGGGAAGCAGAAAAGGAGGAGAAGAGATTACAAAGGGAACATGAGTTACGACTAAGGGAGTTTGAGTTTCAAGGCCATGCTCCTGAAAATGGTGCCAGTCCCTTTGCCTCTGATGCTACGGTTACTCAGGGAGCCTCGACCTCAGCTATGAACTTTCATTTAGATCATTTTGTTGAGAAAGACGATGATATTGAGAGCTATATAAATAGGTATGAACTATTAGCCACCACGTATGGGTTAGAGAGAGAAAGGTGGAGCTTAAAGTTATCTCAGGGACTTCGTGGGGCAGCTTATGAAGTTTTTGCAAAAATGAGCAGAGGTGATCAGGAAAATTATGACATGCTAAAGCAGGCTCTTTTGTTAAGGTATGAAAAGAATGCAGAGTTTTACAGGAAAAAAATTTAGGAATGCTAAACTACTGTCAGGTGAAACCTATCACCAGTTCTCTGCACGAATCGAGACATACTTGGAGAAATGGACTTCTCTGGGGAAAACCCAAGATCTTAAGGAAATGGTCCTTATAGAGCAACTAAGAGAGTCCATGGCTCCAGACCTGAGAAAGTTTCTCATGGAACAAGGTGCAGAGAGGCTGGGTGAGTTGCTAAATGTTGCTGAAAGGTATCAAGCAGCTCAAGCAGAGGTAACAGGTAATAAAAAGAAACAGGTGGATAACTTTAGGGCACCACAGAACTTTAATAAATTTGATCCTAGGGATCAAAATAAAGGTAAGCACCAATTTGATAGGCCACGGTATGACAATAAAAATAAATTCCCACAATTCGATGAAAGGAAATATGATGAAAGAAAATCTTTCAACCAAGGAAAAAGGTGGTGTAAAAATTGTAAGATGAACAATCATGACACTGACCATTGTAGAAGGAAACCTCCTCATTTTGCTGCTATGACATCGGGGAAAAAGGAAAAGAAGGGCAAACCTGAAGAATTACAGGAACCATACCACCCCCCAGTGTGTGAAGATGTCATTTGTAATGGTGTCACTATAAGATGTTTATATGATACCGGTTTAGATTACGATTCCGTTGTGAGTTCTCACCTGGTGCAGGCCGATCAATACACCACAGAAACAGTGGAGATTCAAACTGCAACCAAGGATGTAGCTACCATGACACTTCCCGTCGCCCGAATAAAAGTGAAAACGCGATATGTGGAAGGAATCATAAAAGCAGCAGTGATAAATGAGCCAATCTACCCTCTAATATTGGGGTGTAGATATGTCTTCTTGGGGAATCCCAAGAGACCTGTGATATTGGCAACAGTGCAGACCAGATCACAGACAAAGAAGGAGGAGGATAATCCAATAAATACTCACCCAGATGAGATGAGGAAGGCACAGGCTGAGGACAAAACACTCAAGCCATGTTTCAAGAAGTTGCCCAAATCTCATACACCTCCAGGCAAGGGAGAGTTTTATATGAAGAACAAATTGATATATAGGAAGGCTGGATCTGAATCCAATGGTCACGGACAGCTGGTCCTTCCCACTTCATATAGGACTAAAGTGTTGGAACTAGGGCATGCGATTCCCTTCAGTGGTCATATGGGAATCAGCGCAACAGGACAGCGAATAGCTTGTCACTATTTCTGGCCAGGAATAACTGAAGATATCAAACGATATGTAAAATCCTGTCCAGAGTGCCAACGAGTAGCACCTAAACATTGGACTGCACCAGCAACTCTGGGGGAAATGCCCATAGTGGGAACACCCTTTGAGAGAGTTGCCGTGGATCTTGTGGGACCTCTCACCCGAACCAAGAGAAGGAACAGCTACATTCTGACTCTGGTGGACACTTGTTCTATGTGGGGAGAGGCAGTAGCCCTGTCATCGATTGATTCAAAACATGTGGCAGAGGCATTGCTCACAATTTTCACAAGGTTAGGCTTTCCCAATCAAATCTTGACTGATAATGGCTCTCAGTTCAAGGGGAAACTAACTGAAGAAGTTTTCAGGATCTTCCAGGCCAAACACTTCCATTGTAGTGTGTATCATCCCCAAGGGAACGGCCAAGTGGAAAGATTTAACGGCACATTGATGTCGATCCTGAGAAAGTTGGCACACGAAAAACCAGATACATGGGACCAGTACCTGCACGCCGCCCTCTTTGCTTATCGGGAGGTACCCCATAGTTCAACCGGTATGGCCCCGGCAACATTATTGTTTGGAAGGCCAATAAAAGGTCCACTTGAAGCTTTGTTAAGAACGTGGACTGATGAAAAGGCAGAGGAAAACATTACATCTTCATACCAATATGTGAATGAGCTGACCACTCGGTTAAAAACTGGCTGGAAACTTGCCAATGAAAATTTGAAACAAGCCAGGAAGAAACATGCTGCCTATTATAACAGGAAGGCGAAAGACAGAAATTTGGCTGTGGGAGAGAAAGTACTGCTTCTTTTGCCTGGGAGTCAGAATAAGTTACAAATTGGATGGCAGGGTCCATATACAGTTCTAGAGAAGGTGTCTAGAACAAATTATAAGATAGATAAGAAGGGGAAAGAAAAAATCTATCATGTGAATCTCCTGAAGAAATATTTGGAAAGAGAACATCAGGAAGAGACACACTTGTTGACCTTGTCCATCGCCATGGAGATGAAAAAGGAACCACTTTCATCATTTGAATATCCATTACACCCCTGTGAGACAGAAGCACAGGTGAAAATCAGTACACATTTAACGAAAACTCAGAAAGAGAGAGTGCAACAGGTTCTAAATAATCATGCAGAGGTGTTAACAGACCGACCAGGGCATACAAACCTATTGGAATATGATATGAAACTCATAGACTCCACACCTGTCTGTATGAAACCATATTCGATTCCGTTTGCTAAGGAAAAAGCTTTGAAGGAAGAGATAGACTATCTGTTGAAGGAAGGAATTATTTCGCACAGTGAGTCTTCGTATAGTTCCGGTGTTGTACTCTTAAGGAAGCCCTCTGGAGAACATAGACTCTGTATAGATTACAGGAGACTGAATGCTATTACAGAAGGACAGGTGGATCCATTGCCGGATACAAATCAGCTGTTTGCCAGACTAAATAAAGCTAAATATTTCTCAAAAGTGGATCTGAGTAAAGGATACTATCAGATTCCAGTAAAGCCTGAGGTTAGACCATACCTAGCTTTTAGTACCTCAGAAGGACACTATGAGTTTAATAGATTGCCATTTGGATTGAAGAATGCGCCTAGTGTCTTCTCTAGAATGATGAGAAAATTATTGGATCCTCTGAATAATCCCTGTATAACAAATTTTATGGATGATATCCTTATAGCAACAGAAACATTTGAGGAACACATTGACTCTCTGAACATGCTGTTTGATCGACTTAGGGAGGCAAATTTAACAGCCCGACCAACCAAATGTTGCGTTGGATGTAAAGAATTGGAATTTTTGGGACACACAGTTTATCAGGGAAACATGACCCCTGACCCAAAGAACTTAGAGAAACTACAGAAAGCCCCGAGACCACAAACCAAGAAGGACGTGAGATCCTTTGTCTCATTATGTGGTTTCTACCAGAAGTATATCAAAAACTTTAATTCCATATGTGCACCTTTAACGGAATTGACACGTAAAGGACTTCCAGATCGCATTACATGGACACCACAATGTGAAATGACTTACCAAGAATTGAAGGAAAAGCTCACAAGTAAACCCATTTTGAAATTACCTGACTTAAGTCAAGAATTCATAGTAAGGACGGATGCAAGTAATATTGGGTTAGGTGCAACTTTACTACAGAAATCAGATGCATTGGATGGGGAATTAAGCCCAGTGGCATATGCTAGCAGAAAGTTGAATAAAGCTGAAATCAACTACTCAACTAGCGAAAAAGAATGTCTTGCAGTAATATGGGCAATAAAGAAATTCAATATTTATCTATATGGGAAGGCATTTAAGTTGCAAACTGACCACAAACCTTTATCGTTTTTAGCACAGGCTAAGCATGAGAACTCTAGGTTACTCCGATGGTCTTTGCTTCTGGCTCCATATAATTTTAGCATTGAATATATATCTGGAAAAACCAATCTGGGAGCGGATTTTTTAAGCCGCCATCCGTGTGATGAGAATCACCGTAAACCCCAGAAATAATAATAAATTTCTCTATGTGTATATAGAATAAAGGACTGACATATAATGTCTGTTTTAAGAGGGGAGGTGTCATGAAATATTCTAATCCACATATATAAATTATTAGGTAAATATGAAGCCTAACAAATAAAATTAATAAAGAGAAGAGCAATGGTAAAATAACAGTGCTGTCACAAAGAATGTACTCGAAATCCCCCTTGTTTTCTGCTTCGTCTGCAAATTGTAACGCTTTCACGTTGATAGTAAAAGCTTACTGTATTATACCCGCTTTCTTCAATGAAACGTGTGCTGTATTTCTTGGAAAAACATTAAGAGGCAGACTGCGTAATGACCTAAATTTTAAATTCCATTCATGTCTTTTTCTACATTACGTTACCAAAACGAACGAACAGATGGACAAAAGGATAGCGAGAAGGGAGAGGCAGAAAGCCGAACATTAAACACGCGTCGCGCGATACACAATTACTACTATCACGCGTGTAAGTCTACATGCACTAATTTTTTTTCAGACGGACAGTGATAAAATACACTACCCTTTCCCAGAGTTAGGTTTATAAATCATAACAAACTCTTATTAGAAAAGACAACATTAGATGGGTTTACGTTTGAACACATAACAGTACCCAGACAGCACATCTTCGAAACAGGAGGTAGAAGAAATTGCATATTTTGAACGCAGCCACGTAGCTCCTTTAAATTAGTATTTTTGGGTTCCTTAGGGCTTGCTGACAAATAATATGTAAAACGTTACGCAAATAGTCCAGGAATTAATAAATTATACCCAAAATAAAATATTGGGGGTGCCTGACAGCATAAAATCATTTCTGCTCATAAGATTTTTTTTTTAACGTGTTTGAAAAAAAATTTACGTTACAGAAATAGCCTACCATGTAAACTTCAAATTGATTGGAGCGCAACAAATGAAAGCCTAACCACGATTGGTCGGGCTATAAATACTATCTTGGTTGTTAGGGGAGACGGGAAAAGATAACATTTTTTCAAACACTTGTCGAAACGTGGCTCATTGGCCAGTCTCGCTGATATACACACTTGGGAGCGTTAGTTCGAAACCACTTGTTTAAATACACTTGATAAAGCATCAGTGCGTTGAAGCCAGCTTATATTTGGCTCAATAAAAGCCTGGAAGATAAGCAGATGGAAATTTGTGCCAGTTTGTGCCAGAATTCATTGCTAATCAACGTATCTGTGTGTATTCGTATGAATTGTGGGACAGTGGTCTTGATGGTACTGAGCAGCATCTGGTCAGAGATTTGCTGAATCCAGAGTCGGACAGCATACTCCTTGGTCTTTTTAGCTATCAGTGAGGTGTCTCCTGAGCCCAGAGGAGAATTCGAGCAGAGGAGTCCTTTCCTGCCGCCATCACTCAAGATAAGCAGAGTTGGCCAGCTGAGCTCAACATTATGTCCCCTCATCTTGAAATAACTTTATAAAAATACTATTCAGAGGGGAATTTACTTGTCTTAAAATCAGGAACTGTGACATCTCCAATACTAGTCCCTAAAGACAAACTATTGAAGTCATGATGACAAATACCAACAGAGCTTGAACAAAACAAAACCAGTATTACCTCATTTTACTACTACACAACTGACACACATAGAACATTTGTACTAATATATGTCACTACAATATTCATATTAAATACATTCTGTACATAACTTGTAATTTAAATTGATTGTGATTCCTGGTTCCCTTGTAGTTGAATCAGGACACATATTCATTCATGCCAGTAATGAATACATATTGTTATTCGAAAGTTTATCAGTGACTCTTTTAAGATATCTTTGTAGAGTGGTATATGTATGTGAGTGTCACAGTGTTGTCAAGAGTAGTGGATTAAATTAAATTGTTTATCTGTCTGTTGTTGTGACTTACACTTCACCATACTCATACCCTAGACACATAACGTAGCATCACACTATTCCAGAATAATTCTGACTGAGATATATAGATATGTGGTAGCAAGTAAGGTTATCTATAATACACTACTCTTAATAGATATAGATACCTTCACAGCTGATCTCAGTCAGTACACTAAGTTCCCTATAAGTATTTATAACTTCCCACTTCACCACAACACATCCTAGGGATACGCGAGAGCAGATGGACTGGGACGGGTAGAACCAAAACAGCAATAGGGAAACAGTACTTTACCTTGGAAGATAGGATGGTCAAAGCAGTGAAAAAAAGGTAAAGGATCCCGTTACATGCCCATTGAGGCATATTGGAAATATGGTGTTAGGCCCATATTTTCTTGACCATCGGCACACTAAGGGTGATTAAGACAGCATCACGCCGGCCGCCTTAACCTTCCCATTGCTTCTCTGGTACCCAATTCATGAAGCTGGGTTTATCTAAAAAATCCCGCCTCAACTAGGGATCGAACTATGGACCACCGAGCTAGGAATCACCAAATGGCCGCGACAGAAACCATATAGATCACTTAATGATCAATGTTAGATAGAGGCATTCATTACATGACATGAAAGTAAGAAGAGGTGCAGATGTAGGAAGTGATTACCACCTAGTTGTAGCAGTAATAAATGTGTAGCTTAGAACTATTGGACTTAAGGTCAGAAAATCAAAAAGATACGACATCAACAAGCTGAAGGACCCTCTTACCAAGAAAACTTTTGTGGCAGATATAAAAAGCATTATCAAACTGATAAACGTCAGAAAGGCACAGAGGCCAACGACGTCGACCAAAAATCCAGTGTCCTTTCAACGATATTTAAGGAAAGTAGTGGAAGCATGCTTGGGTTTCCAGGAAAAGAAGATACAAGATTGGATAACACCAACAACATTGAAAACCATAGGAATGAGAAAAGTAATCAAAAGAAAGAAATCAGAAGCAAAGTTCCGTATGTTAAAGTAAATATACACTGAATAGTACAGTCAGCTGAACAAACATACTATTTTAAGTAACTTAAAAAGCAAATTTTGAAAGATCCTATGTTCCAACTCTGGAATTCGTTATATTTTTGGAAACCTTTCTGTCAAATTTCGGATTTGATAGTTTTTCCAATTCATTCAGATTCTGATTCAAATTCCATCACATCCCTCATTTAAACTGTCTTCTTCACCCTTCAGCTTTTCTAGGAGAATAGGCCTTCAGCAAACCTATGCCAAGTCTTCCTATCTCGTGCTGCCAGCTCAACGTATTTCCATGTCTTCTTCATCTCCTTCACGTCTGTCTCCAGTTATCTCCTTCACGTCTGTCTCCAGTTATCTTCTCCATGTATTTTTCCAGCTCCCTCCGCCTCTCTTATGTTTGGGGTTCCAGAACAACGACTAACTAGTTGTAGCGAGACGGGCAAAAACACTTTAGAATTGCACCGTAAATGATAATTTTCTCTGAGATTTGATTATAAATATCGTTGACACTTAATTTTAGCAGTGAAAAATAAGTATGGTTTAACCATAAATAATGATTCTATCTGCCATTTACACTGTGAAATTTCATTTCTCACTGTGACATAATTGTCCGTTCTCTGTTCCTCGCGTTCCTCTTCTTTACGACATTATTGATCTACGTCTCATTTTACGTACTGAAACCCTGTGCGCCATTCATTTGTTTACGCTTTCTTCCTTTAATACATGTCATGTCTGGGTTTAAATTGCCATCCCTTGTGAGATTAGACACAGGTGGGGCAATATTGGTCTTAAGTCTTGTTGGTCAATTTCATGTAGTGATACCAGGTGTTTATAGGAAGATAACGACAGTGAATGGGAGCGCCCGGATTAATACGTAAACAAAGCGAAGATGGCCAAAGTCAGTTGCCTTATCACTAATACGGCTGTTGTTACCTCCGATTTCCTGTCTGAGGTGGAACAAGAAAACCAAAGTTTGTTGCTTGAAAGTTGTTTGTTTGCACATGAACGTGTCGATAAATATCAATCTGGTGACAGATTAAAGACTAACACGTAAGATAACGAATGGGATTTTGCAGCATGGAGATGATGTAATAGATTCCAGGCAGATTTGTTTAGGCAATAGTTACGGAAAAAGAGCTACAAATTAACTGTGAAAGACCACGAAGGAAGAAATAAATAAAGCCATAAAGCTTTTAAGAGATGGAAAAGCGGCTGGACCAGATGGCATTCCAGCAGAGGCTATCATAGAAGATATTGACACGGCTTCAGAGATGTTATATAAATTACTTGGTAAAGTCTAGGAAAGCGAAGAGATACCAGCAGAGTGGAAGGAAGGATATCTGGTTAAGCTACATAAGAAGGGAAATTTACAACAGTGCACAAATTATAGAGGAATAATGTTTCTATCAGTGCCAGGAACAGTATTAAACAGGATCACCCCCGAGATATTAAAATAGTCCATAGACAAGAAACTGAGAGATAACAAGCAAGTTTTCGACAAAACAGATCCTGTACAGACCAGATAGCAACTTTGAGAATAATAGTTGAACAAAGTCTGGAATGGAATTCACCAATGTACATTGGATATGTGGACTATGAAAAGGCATTTGACAGTGAAGACAGAGAATCACTTTGGAAATTGATGAGGCATTGTGGAGTTTCCCTGAAGATCATTAATTTAATAAAGAAAACTTATGAAGACATGACATGCAGAGTTTTTCGTGAAGGAATACTTACAGAACCGCTTGGGATAAGAACGGGTTTGCGACAGGGATGCCTCTTGTCTCCATTTCTTTTTTTATTAGTAATATATTGGGTTATGAAAGCATCGACGACATACAACAGAAATGGATTCCATTGGAATCTGACTAAACAGTTAGATCATCTGTATTTTGCTGAGGACTTGGCTCTTCTGTCCCATAACCGTAATCAAATGCAGGATTCAACACCCATTGAAGAGTTGGAAAAGGTTACTCACCTCCAGCCTATGGAGGATAGAAGAGATAGCAGAGCCCAGCAACAAGCCGAGAAATTCAGGAGGCTGATAGACCACCCAATGCACCAGAGAATAAATGGACTTGGAAGGGGAAGACTGAAGCGAAGCAACTTTGTAGAGACAGTCAAAACAAAGATGAGAGCAGACCTCATAAACGCAATATCAACAACTACGCCCAGGAGAGTCCTAACCACAAAATATATAGAGAAACATTACCCAAGCAACACCTAGATCCATGCATACACAGATGGATCAGCAACTAATGCAACAGAAGATGGGAGTGGAGGAGTCTTCCTGAGCTTAAGCAATGGCACACAAAAAGATAGCAGTCGCAACAGGAAAATTTTCAAGTAACTTCAGAGCAGAGGCAGAGGCGTTAAAGACTGCATCAGAAATTCTAATGACAGAAGAAAGCTCAGAGAGACAAGTAGCTATCTTCTCAGATACGCTGTCAGTAATTACAACGCTGAAAAGTCAAAGTAATGCTGAACTGGATGACCTAAGAGTAACACTTCACAGTTAGTGTGACTGGCACTGATAAAATGACTGCCGAACATCTGCTTCAAAGGTGCCTAGCATATGAGGAACAAAGAAAACGCATATGGCCATCACCAGTACCATTCCTAGAGAAAATCTACGGAGATATCAACAGCCGTAGGTGGACCACTGCTTTCTTTGAACTTATTCAAGTTGACATCTGAGGGTGAACGAAGAAGAAGAAGAAGAAATGCAGGACTAAATGAAAATACTTGATGAGAGGTCACAAGAATTGGGTCTGGGAATACACCGGGAAAAGACAAAAATAATGAGAATAAATGCAGGAAATAACAACAGGATTGAACTTGAAAAAACACCACTACAAGATGTAGAATCGTACATATATCTTGACAGCAATATAGACAAAGTTTGAGGGACAGACAGTGGTATCAAAATAAGAATACAAAAAGCAAGGAGCTTTCATTGCATTGGGAAATATATGGAGATAAAGAGAAACCGGGTCCAACACAAGAATAAGAATCTTCAACTCAAATGTCAAATCAGTACTATTATATGGCTCTGAAACATGGAGAACAACAAAGACAACAACCAAAAAGCTACAGACTTTCATAACTGGGTGCTTGCGTAAAACAGAGGGATTAAAATGGTATGACAAGGTTACCAACGTGGAACTAAGGACAAGAACTAGACAAGTGCCAGTGGAACAAGAGATGATAAGAAGACGATGGCGGTGAATAGGACACACACTGAGAAACCTGTTGATAACATCACAAGGCAGTTCTTGTTCTGAAAACTCCAGGGCATTAGAGGTAGAGGTAGACCAAGAAGCACATAGAGAAGCGAGCTAGAAACAGAGGTGAAAATGATGAGGAGAACGTGGAAAGAACTTGAGATGATAGCACGTGACAGGAGGACTTGGCATATGTTTGTTGAAGGCCTATGCTCCATGGGGAGCGGAGGGTTATAAATGAATGAATAGTTACTATAGTCAATCTTGAAAGATATTATCAGTAGTAGATCTATGAAGTGGTGGATTGTAATCATGATCAATATCAACGGAAGCGACAATTTCTTATACGGGAGTGACTTTCAAAAAATCACATCTATGTGTCACGCAGAAATTTTCCATGAGAGAGTAGCGGGGATAACCCCTACCAGAGTACGCAAGTTAATTGCTATTAGTTTGGCATTTGAGATGTTAAAATACAACATTTCTGATTGCAGCCTTGTCATATAGTAGCAGTGTGGATGCGTGGGCCGAATGTTGCTTATAATCTAGCACATTCTGTCAAGAAGACAGTCAGACAAGTCAGGATAAGGAATAGAATCAGGATTGTACTATAAAGTACCGGACAACGTGTTTGAGCATCTTCTGGACTTACACTGGAGAAAATTCTACATTTACTAACACAGAAAGCCCGGAATCTTAGTAACCTGAACGCGAAGTCATAGTGCGATTCTATTGTAAAGTAATACCCCAGACCAAGTGTAAGAGGCATCTTAAACAAGTTGCCGAAACTATTTCCCTGACCAGAAGTCTATATTGCCCAAAGTTATTTGGGGTGAGTTGTACATTGTATCATTCTATATTTTGCAATATTAACATGTGAAAATATTGCTAGTGGATGTCCAAGTTCATACGAGGCTGGCAACCTCAGCATATAGAATGATAGTGTTATGAACCACCACTGCAAGAGCTGGCGACTGCTTGATGCCGGTTTCTCATAGAGAACCAAACGTAGAGCTAGTCCCAAGTTCCATATGGAGCAGGTAGTGGAAGATGACAGAACTAATGTAAATAATTAATATATTAACCTTTTCAGCCAGTGCGTATGTATATGTAAACGTGTTTTATATTAATACAATGGGTGTTTTCCTCTCACTGGGATTAACATTAATGCTCAGAGAGGGTAAAGTTCTGAGGCAGATGGGAGGGATATCTGATTTTCGTGCCAGGAGACACAATACTCAGGAGGGATATTTGTTTCTCTCTCCTTTCATGATAATAGTCGGTGGTACTAATTGGCGGTACTAGTTTGTGGAACAAATGTGTGGTATGAGTGGCCTTCAGTCAAAGCTAGACACCAACATAAGACGGGTCTTGAGGACGCTGGACCATCTTCATAATTACCCCACGATATCACAAGGGACGTGTTACAGCCACCAGACTTAACCAGTGACGATAGAAGAACCAGTGTACAACTTACAAAGAACCAACATCGGCTGGAGCAGAAGCCAACCTACACCTTACTCGCAGCTAAGAACCCACTTAAAGCTGCCAAGTGAACTCTTAAAAAAACATTCTATAAACATACTAGACCATCTGCCATCAATGGTACCTATACTTTGTAGCGGTATGACAGCTTGCGTACCCTGACAACCCCCACAGTTATGCTAGCGGGAGTTTTACTCCTGGTAGGTTCAACCAAGCTGGTCAGGTCTACGCGGGTAGGGGTCAGACTAAAGGTGGTACCCTGGTCCTCCAAGTCGGGGGTTTCAGCACAGGGCCGACGCCCCTGTCTATGTAAAAAAACTTCACCGTTACAGAAACAGCAACAGATAAAAGAAAAACTTTGATTCGAGACGGACATCCGGAGTCTCAGGCTCGTATGACTGTCAGTGGTGAAAGCCAAAAGGAAGCCATTGACATGAAAACGAGTGCCCCGATCGTAGAACACGAAACAACAATTGGATTATGGAACGTCAGAACCATGAATGAGGCAAGAAAACTGAGGCTGATCACAGCAGAGATGAGGAATTACATGTCCTGGAAATAAGTAAGAGCAGATGGACCCGGGCGGGGAGAATAAAAACAGCTACAGTAGAAACAGTACTTTACTCTGGTAGAGAGAATGGTCAGCACAATGAAGGCGTAGCCATTATCCTAAAGAAAGGAATAGAAAGGTCATTACTGGAATGGAAATCCATTAACAACAGACCGATAAGAACGACTGAGAGGGTGATTTACCAACACCACAATAATACAATGCTATGCACCAGCAAATTACAGTGATGAAGAGGTCAAGGGCGGCTTCCACCAACAGCTAAAAAAGGAAATGAATACTGCGCCTAGGTACGATTTTATTATAGTAATGGGAGACCTCATTGCAAAATTAGGACTACATTTGTTGTGCGTACTGAATTATGTGGATTATTCAGTTAATGGCACATTCTAATTCCTACCTTCCGACAAGTAATTGATATTTTTCGTGTCAATGGTTACAATCCTTCCATTCATTTCGTGCCGTGTTTGTTTACCTGAGGGCTGATACCCAGCTTGGCTAGCTAGGTCATTTTCGTGGAGTGGCCCCGTGTGTGTTTACACAAGGAGTGCCGGTTAATTCGCGATCTGGTGGCAGGTATAGACACAAATGATGTAAAGAAACCTCAGGACAACCTGGTTATGATCAGGAAAAATCTAAGACGTTGTAATGTAAACATTACCAAGAACTGTCGGATGTGGCAACTCCATATACGGAGGATGACTGTTTGAAATTTTCAAACGCCTGAGTCATACAGAATACTACAGGAGGAACAGTTTTCAAAACATGTACTTTAAATGTTTTGGCTGGCATTTGAGGCGTCAATAAACAACCGCGCTGATTGGGAGTTTGTCAGAAAACGCCAGGTGGAAGTGTTAGCCGTGAACCTACGATATAACGTAGAACATTTGTGATATACGGGACTGTCGTACGGAAGGTTAATTGTTTTATTTTGCCCCGTCTGAGTAGAGTGGATGGCGACAGATACGCGAAAAGGTATAGAAAATAGATTTTTCACAGGTGGTAGATTGAGGCAAAGATATGTCTCTGGAGTGATTAGGTTGTCTCCTCCAGCCTATCCGTACGACTGTACTTTGTTGTAAGACAGTTTTTACCCCCCCCCCCCTGTCAAGAATAGATAAGTTTCTCTACACACACACACAGCTATGTGACCACAAGACACACAAACGTGAAAAAACTACGGATAAATAGGTATGGGTCTGACCAATACACAAAGGTAAGTTTCTTTGTAGTTTATTATCATTTAAACTCGACAACATCAAAATATCTAAAGGAAAAGATCAAAGAGTCATTTACATGCATATGAAATAAAGCAGAAAAAATGCACCCTCCCCGAATGGAGAAAAAACCCTAAAAAAGTATTAACCCAAAGGTTGAAGGTTAGCACTATATTACAGAATGAACAGTGGTGGTACTGTATGAGACCTAGTAAAATAAACAAACTTTTAGACAAATCAGATATATGGATAGTTTTCCCGCAAACAAGAAAATACTCTCACACTCTTTTAAACAGTGGCCACTCTCACACTCTTACCTAATTGCCTGGTATGGTAGGTCTGTAATATCCCTTGGTAATAGAATTACTCCATGAATATATTATCTATTTTCATTTAATATTCTGTCACTCCAGTTGTCGTTGATCCAAATTGGCCCCAGTCCATCCCCAGAATTAGTTTATGAGGTGAACGCCTAATCTGGTGCTTCTCCTATAAGTGTTATTACAAACAGTTAAAACTGTGAGAGTTCTTGAGGGTCACTCTTTAACGGGAAAATACTTCCAGTATTGGGAAACATCTGGTTGCTAAAAATAATGTTCATATGATGATGATGGTTCTTCTCTCGGCCAACTCTGTGTTAAAAGCGCAGATTCTGCACAGCGTAGGTATTTAGAGAGGTATACTCCCCTTGAATTACGACTGTTAGGAGTCGGGATAAAATAAGGTTCACCACTTGTGGCTGCTAAAATATAAATCTGGGTTTGGTAAGTCCAGTGTTAAAAAAGTATTGTCCTCCAATACTATCTGGCGAGTGCCCGTTCACAAATGAAATTGGTGACGCACAAGCCAAGAAAAGGAGAAATAACAAATCAAAAAAAAAAAAAAAAAAGACCGCTGGCCGCCCTTATGATCAGGTCTGCGAAGAATACAAGAAAAATTTATATAAAACAATATGGTAATCCTATATCTACACACAGACGGGGACAAGACGATCTCTTCTCCACTCCGTCAGTCCTGATCAAATTTAAAAGGCACACGGTGTTTCGTTACGCCTACCAGTTAGCAGACACCGCTGGCGCTGAGTTCGGTCGGACTGAATTATGTTAATTCGCCCGCCCCTGCTAGCACCGGCGTTCAGCGTACAATGTTAGTTATTATTTAATCTCTCCATACGCGCTACCTAAACAATGATCGCCTGTACTTAATTAGCTATTACATTTTTCGGCGTCTGTTAGTTCGTCGTATGTTATCAAAAACAATAGACACTATAATGACTAATATGCACAGATGAAATATAACGTGTAATCTAGACCCCCCCCCCCTATCAGTCGCTTTATTGCCTATAAGTCCAGTCAGCTAAACCGTCGGGTTTATCTCTATCCTGTAGAGATTAAGTGTTGCGTCAGCCCATACTGTTAACATCATTACGGTCTAAGGTATGCGGGAGTGATTTAACATTTTAATGGAATATCTGGTAGGAAATCGCTACGCGTTACTTTATTTCACTCGTTTGACTAGCGAGAAAAATCTAAGTGAAGAATAAATGTTAAAAGCTATCACTTCTTAAAAACATTAGCACTATTATCCTTTACCAGAAAATTCAGAAATGAAATCTCTACGAAAACTAGTAACAAATCCACACAAGGAAATAGTTTAAGGCTGCGCGCTAGATGCTTCCGAATTCTGACTGACAACTAACAATGGGGTTAAGAAAACAACAGTATATATATATATATATATATATATAGATATATATATATATATATATATATATATATATATAATAAAATATATATATATATATATATATATATATATATATATATATATATATATATATATATATATATATCATTATGATTCTCTGATCTCTGAATGCGTTAATTTCGCGTTCCGGTGTTACCCAGAATTCAGAAGCTAAGCGTATACGGTCGGTCTTCGTCGAGGTTTTCGACTGTCATAAAAAAACTTTCTGTTTGGCTAACGGGTTCCTGATGAGAGGTGATTATTTACCACCAAATGATAATGGCTGAGACGCCAAATGTTGAGGGTGGATGTAGATGTATCACCACTAGACACCAGAGATGATGAAGGCGCAGAAATATGGTGTCTTTGGTCTGGTTTGTGTATATGTGGAGTCAAACAGGTAGCAGTAAAGTAGAGTCCACACAGGACGTCACATAAACTCACGACGTAGAAAGTCAATGAATGTTGTAACTGCTAGTGACGTTTCCATCATTTATTGGGACGCCACAATGACAAGATGTGTAGACATTAACATGTAGAACAGTCTTCATTATATCGACATAGTCAGCACAACATTCGACAGCAGACAGCATAATAATGGTGAATCAAATCATGGGCTTCAATGCATCATAAACGACTGTAAATATATTCAGGTGTGGAAACCATCCTTTTCTATAACAGTCGATATCTTTATAAATGTATAAATGCAGGAGATTAAATTCCTTCTCCTTCTCTGACCTCCAGCAAGACAGGCACGACTTCTGGAGTATCAAATAATGTCCTCTGATTCCCTGTAATAACAACGGTATCAAACCTAGACTGACGTGGAACCGCCAGAGCAATAAAGTCCAACAAGCAGATAGCCTTTAGGACATGCATCAACCCGATGCATAACAACATAGTGATTCGTGAGTTGAAAACTTCTCATAACGTCGACCCTTTCCCGCCCAAGGAAAGTTGACAACTAGGCACAAAATGTCAATCATAAAAGTTAGCGACAATGATAATCAAATGTAGAGCAATTACCTTCTCTTCAAGAATCAATACACAACTCACTCGCCTCCAGGCGCTTTGAATCACAAAAGGGAAATATCATCTGAGATGAACACTATAGAGGACTTCCATTTCCCGAACAATATAATCATGACAGACGCTGAAAACGCCGTCTGTCTCACTCGACAAAATCTGTGGCACTCACGGGCGGAAGCTGGTACAAAACCCACAACCAAACAACAGACATGCGCAGAACCGTTCAATTTGAATACAATTCACACAACCGTCGAAGCTATGGGCACATTCTAAGAACTACACTTAAAATCGAGCCTTATAAGGATAGGAAATAACTATCGACGCAGTTTGACAAACGTATACAAGAAAAGTGGGCCTGAGCACTCCATAAATGGACATGACCCAACATCGGTCAACCAACAATCATATCGGCAACCGAAGGGCATAAGAACAGTTAACCACCTAAAGTAAAACGTAACTCCAATTCCAAGAGTTATATACCTTGCATTAGAAAAAATTGCGTACATAGATAACATGGTGAAATTCTTATGTGTAACATACTACTGCAACCTCCCGATAAAAAAAAATGAAACATTTTTTTTAAATCCATGAGCAAGCTAAAAGCGGCTCAAACGCACGAATTATGCGCGGATAAATAGACAAACTGCCTAACATGAGGCTAAATCGACACATAGAGTGACAAGTGAGAATATATCTCAGCAGAGAAAATCTGTCTCAAAATATATACATATATCGGGGAGGTGCCACCAACCACACATCACATTGCTGATCACATTAGCATGTAAACATAATATACATATCTTGTATGCAAGTGTAATAATAATCATCATCAAAATAGCGGTGTCATTATCCTAGCACCGCTTTGAAAGGATGTACACATGTGATAGTAAACATTACATTACCTAAACATGTAATAATATTACAATGTAATACATAATGAAATATGTTGAAGATAAATGAAGATCCAGGTCAATGACAAAAGTAGACATCTTCTGTCATTCCAACGGTAAGTATAGATTTCACAAATCTTCATACTTGACAACAGTAAGGTAACTTCTCAGATCATCAATGACATGCTGAGAAAATACAATCAATATAATCCTATTTAATAACCATTAAGTTTCATAATATACAATACATTTTTATTAATAATTGTGGCCGAGTGAACTTTCGGCAGTTATATTGCCTACTCAGCCTTCTTCTGTTATATTAAAGATGGTAACAGAAGAAGATGATATAAAAGCACATTAATATGAGTTCACATAAAGTGAGAGCAGATGTGCTAATGTATTATTATAATATAGGTGTGTTATGGATCTGTAATATATCTGGAAATATAGGACATAAGTATTAGTCGGAATCATGTGGGCATCTAGACAGAATGTCAGCCATCACATTATCCGAACCACGGATAGCTCGTACCGTGAAGTGAAAAGGTTGAAGAGCAATTGCATATCGAGTAGACCTCGAGCTCTTCAAATTCTTACTCTGTATAGCTGTAAGAGCTTTCTGGTCGGTTTCTACTATGAAATGGGCGCCTAGAAGGAATCTTTGTAGTTTGAGCATTGACCAGACCATAGCCAACAGTTCACGGTCTAAAACCGAGTAATTCCTTTCTGCGGCATTAAGTTTTCTGGAGATATACATTACAGGATGCAGAGTTCCAGAGTACTCTTGCATTAGTGCCGCTCCAATCCCAGTGGATGAAGCGTCACTTCGAAGAACAAATGTCTTATCTTTAGTAGGTAACACTAGAATAGGTGGTGTTGAAAACATAGTTTTGATCTTATCCAGCGAGGATTGGCATTCCTGAGACCAGTGAACCATATTAGGAGACCCTTTCTTTAGTAGTGTAGAAAGAGGTGCCATGATAGAGGATAGATTCGGAGTGAATCGTCCATAAAATTGTATAAGACCTAAGAGACTTCGCACTTGCTTTTTAGTCTTAGGAAAAGAGATGTTAAGTATCTTAGTGATATTATGGTCCTCTGTCTTTAGGAAACCATGACCAACTCGATGGCATAGGAAAGAGATTTCGCTAAAACCAATGCAGGCTTTAGAGGGTTTTGCTGTCAGGTTATGCTCGCGTAAAGTAGACAGTAATTCATTTAACCCAGAATAATGATCTTCCCAAGTATCGCTGAAAAGACAGATGTCGTCTGGGTATGCAATGACATCTGACCGATAAGATATGATTCGACGCATCATGCGTACGAATGTAGCTGGTGCGTTCATAAGGCCGAAAGGCATGAAATTCCATTGAAAAAGACCTCTAGGTGTAGAAAAAGAAGTAAAAGGTTTGGCGCGTTCAGATAAAGGAACTTGCCAATATCCTTTAGACAAATCAAGTTTAGTGAAAAAATGAGATTTAGAAAGCCTAGTAAGTAGCTCTTCTAGTAAAGGCATAGGTTCAGCATCGAACTTCGTAACTTGATTCAATTTGCGATAGTAAACGCAAAGACGTATGTTATTGTCTTTTTTTCGAACAATAACCATCGGCGAAGAATATGCAGAAGTGGATGGTTCAATTATTTTTAAATCTATCATCTCATCCAACTCCTTCTCAACCTGTGTTTGAAAATGTATAGGAATAGGATAAGGTCTGACTCTAATAGGAGTATGGTCAGTTAGAACAATGTCATGTTCAATGACATGAGTTTGTCCAGGGATGTCAGTGAGGACATCCTGAAATGTTTGTAACATAACCGACACTTGTCGCTGTTCTCCTAGAGATAAATCAGGAGAAACAGTAACATTTTTCCACGATTCACTAGAATGAAGTGGAATCATCGGAAGCGGAAGATTAACATCCGAAAAACTTGTTTCCTCATCCTGTATTACGGACAGTGATGAGTAATGACCATGTTGAACTGGAGAATCGTCCGTTGTCTGGAAAATAGGCTGTAAATAATCAGGACGTTCATGGAATTCCATAAGCATGTTGATGTGGAAGCATAAGCTTCCCATCAATATCGACAATATAGTCAACATCTGAAATTTTCGATATTATATCGTATGGACCTTTCCAAGAAATAAGAAGTCTGTTTTCCCTACAAGGTAGCAAAACAAATGCTTTGTCACCAGGACAAAGTTGTCGTAAGGTTCTTTTCTTATTGGCAAATTGTCTTGCCTTCTGTTTAGCAAATTCAGAAGAAGAAGTTGCCAATTTGCATGCTTCGATAATCTTTTGTCTCAGCGCGATGCCATATTCGTAAGATGATTTTGTGTCATCGGTAATATTATCAGCGGTTATGAGATCATGAAGCAAAGACATAAGGCCGCGCGGTCGCGCGCCAAAGACAAGTTCAAAGGGAGAAAATCCTGTATGTTCATTGGGGACCTCTCTGTAAGCGAAGAGGGCTGCAGGTAAAACCCTGTCCCAATCTTGAGGATGATCCTCAGTTATTTTCCCTAATAAGTTTTTGAGTGTTCTATTTAGGCGTTCGACCATCCCATTAGACATTGGATGATAGATACTACTCAAAGATCTCTCTATCTGTAGAGTAGACATCACTTGAGACATGGTATCCGATATTAGTTGGGTGCCATGATCTGACAATATTTCTCCGGGGAATCCCAGACGAGAAAATATAAGCCAAAGAGCGTCTGCAACATCGGCAGTGGAAATGCTCTTCAGAGGAATAGCCTCTGGCCAACGTGTGCACATGTCCACACACGTTAAGATAAACTGATGTCCTCTGGCAGATTTGATCTTAAACGGTCCAATAATGTCTATTGCCATTTTCTGAAACGGCCGAATAGGAATGTCTGCAGCCTGAATAGGTGCAGCATGGCGTGGACCTTTGGATTTGACCTCTTGACATACTTTACAAGATCGACAATAAATCCGTATGTCCTTGTTTACAAAAGGCCAAAAGAAAGCCGCAAGAACTCTAGACTTCGTACGGGAAAAACCCATATGTCCAGCACACTGAGAGTCGTGAGCGTGCTGCAAAATTTTAACTCTCAAATTCTTGGGTACAAGAATCTGAGAATGACTTGACTTAATGGAGTCTTGAACCATACGTACAAGTACGCCATTCTTGATTGTAATCCAAGATTTACGATTTGTATCTTTATTCGGATCACCTTTTGTTGCAAGAGTGAAGAATTTCTTTAGAGTCGGATCATCTTCTTGCTGTTTTATAAACGAGTCACGAGAAATTACCAAGGGATCATCTTGGTTATGCGCTTCACTATCTTCAGTAGATGAAGTTTCAGGCATATTAAGAGCTTGAGCTCTAGTGACTACAGCATTAGCAATTTGCATATTTTGTTTTTCCCAAACGGAAATTTGTTGCGGAGTGCATTCTTTGACTCCGTGAATACGACCAATGATAAAATCAGCGATCGGATTCGGCAGAAGACATGCGTGTACATCTCCTGTAAAGAAAGGAGTAGCAATCCTAATGATAGCAGTAGAATATTTCTCTAAGGTGCCGCCAAATGTTACACATTTGACTACTTTTCCTGCAGCACGAGAAGGATCTACGAGTGACTGCCTAACACCAATTGTGGTACATCCAGAATCAAAAAGAATTGAGACTGGATTGTCATTTACTAAACCTTTGTGTAAGACAAGAGAACCTCTTCCATCATGCGCTACTGACGCAGGAAGAGCGGGAAGAGGATGCCACAACTTAAAGTGGACACCGTAGTTGGTTCAAATAATGTTTTGCATTGGGGGCACTGAGATGCTCTCCCAAAATCAAAAGCGGAACATGCCATATTATTAGCGTCATTATTATCTTTAGTCTGTTTATAGGCTTCATGTGACTCTTGCTGTGCAGAGTTTGCCTGATAATGCGATTTATGTTTTTTGTATTGTGATCTACCTCGATTATTATTGCCTCTATAATCATTATTGTATCCTCTATTGTAACCCCTATTTGGGTTTGAGTCATAGTTCTCATGGTTACCATTATCATATTCATTATAATGAGTATCTCTATACTTATGATTTTGTTGTCTCCATGACAGATAACTTGGATAGTTTCTATAATGACTTCCTCTGCGGAAATTCCTATAATTGTGACCGCCTATGAATCGAGGACTGTCGGCTCGTCTCCAGTTCTTCGCAGAAGAACCCTGAAATGATTGGTTACCTTGGTTTTGATAACTATTATGGTTACCCTTTTTATCAAACCTGTTTTGTGGTCTTTGAAATTTGTGTGAGTAATTAGGGTTGTATGGTGTTGCTGAAGCAACTGGCATACCTTCCTTAACCTTAGCATTGCTAAAAGCTACGTCCGGATGTGCAGTGACGTACTGGGTACAATATTCTTCCATTTCTTTTAGTGTCTTGGGTTTACGCTCATGTAGGAATTCAAGGAATGGTTTATTTACACTTGACATAATCTTGTCTCTGAGCAACAAGTCCATAAGAGCTTGAATTCTGAGAATTCTACCCCTGATTCAGGTACCATTTTCTTAAACAAAAGACGGTAACCTTCCTCTGTTAATTGATATTTTTTTAACAAGGCTGCTCTGATAACATCATAATTATTCTGATCAACCTCTTCTACCAAGCTTAAACTAGTCAGAGTGTCACCTTTCAGTATCTCAGATAACTGATTAGCATATTGTGATCTATCCACGTTATGATTTCGACAAGAACGTTCAAATCTATCTAGCCAAACTGTTATATCGTCACTGAATGGATTAAATGCTGGTAGCTTGATCTTGTAAATAAAAGGTTTAGCATTACCACCAGATGACTGATTAACATTACCCATGTTTGTCAATTTCAACTTTTCTAACTCAAATGCTAAAAGTTTTTCCTGATGTTCATGTTCCATCTTTGTTTTTCTCTCGTCAGCTTCTCTATCTAATATCTTTTGTTCAGCTTCCCTGTCTAATCTCTTTTGCTCAACTTCAGCTTCTCTTTCTAATCTTTTTTTGTTCAGCTTCTCTATCTAATCTCTTTTGCTCAGCTTCAGCTTCTTTATTTTGTTTTTCCATTTCCATTTGGAATCTCTTTTCGTCCACTTGCATCTGCAATTTCTTTTGTTCAAATTCTAATTCCAATCTTCTATCATCAGCTTTTTGTTTTTTCTCTTCAGCCTTCAGTTTATCAATTTCCATCTTTTGTGCTTTTTCATATTGAGCAGTCGCATATTCCTCCAATTTATCACCTGTCTTTCCAAGGGATTTACCCTGCTCAATAAAATAATCAAGTGTAGACATATTGTCTAATATTATGAGTCACCAAACCTGAAATAATTAAAAATCTTATTTCAATCTTAATAGTAACAAGTCTTAAATTAAGCACTTGAATAATCACACCCTATTATATTACCCCAATCTCTGTGGGAAACAAGTCTATGTCCAAGAACTTGTATATGAACCTCTATAGAAATATCATCAGTCACTTCTTTATCATAAGTGCACTTCCCATTCAATAGTGCATGACACTATTCATCATTTATTTATCATCAGTGTATAAATAATAGTGCATCAGTATAATCCATTAATTAATTACCATAAGTGTAACTACTAACAAATGTAAACAAAATCACAGTGTAAACAAAATTACAATGTAAACATTAACAATGTAAACAATAACAAAGATCAGAAACAATACGAAAACATTCGCAGGAATCAACTAAAGATACAGCGAAAAATAAAGAAAATATCACAAAAAATGTGATGATATCTGCGAGAAAAGGTAAACAAACAAATGACGTCACAGTGTATAAACAAAATGGTGTATAAAACTAAACAATAGAGAAAAGGAGACCTACAAATACAAACAAATCAAAACAAAACTAAAGAAAGCGAAAAATAACGAAAACAAAACTGCACATATCGTCACAACTAACAAAAAATAGCAACAGTTGTCGCTTAGCAAATTTTCAATTAAGAAAACCGCACCTACAGAACACTCTCAGTAGAAAACCTCTGTCACGTGGTATTTTCTAAAGGAGTCACACGCCCAACCTCCCACTGACATGTAAACATATAAATAAATAAATAACATATAAACATATAACATATAACAATATAAGAATGAGAAGAAACAGAAGGCTCAGTAGAAATATAAGGGCACAGTTCACAAACAAAACAGGCCACTTAACTTTAGCAGATCCAATCGTCAGTACAGCAAAAAACAAATGGCAATCAGCATCCTAAGGATAGAAGATCCAACGTTGATCGCACATCTGAACTTGCATCAAAACTGCCACGACGATGGTACTTGAGCTTCTCAATAATGCAACGGTAATATAGATACGGTACTTGGCCTTCTCAATACCAGAACTCGTAACAATACGGAACTTGGCCTTCTCAATACCAGAACTCGTAACAATACGGAACTTGGCCTTCTCAATAGCAGAACTCGTAACAATACGGAACTTGGCCTTCTCAATAGCAGCAAGTTGATTCAACTGGCAACGTATGTCGCAACGCCGGGTACTGTCATTTCACTGGCATAAGTACTGCTACGCTGAAGTATCATTTCTTGTAGTTGAAGAATAAATGTTGAAAGTAATGGGTAAGGGACCCCGTATGTGCTGGCTACCAGACGAAAACCAGCTTATGGCCACCAAATGATGAGAGGTGATTATTTACAACCAAATGATAATGGCTGAGACGCCAAATGTTGAGGGTGGATGTAGATGTATCACCACTATATATATATATATATATATATATATATATATATATATATATATATATATATATATATATATATATATATATATATATATATATATATATATATATATATATATATCGAGCTAATAAGAGGAATTTCGCTGAATTATATCAGCTGGGGGCTTGAACGAGCTAAATCTTCACAAAAGGTGGCGGGTCAGATAAAAAGTTAACATGCTAAGACTCATTAAGCACTGTTCTTGACTTCTGAAATATTTTGTGGACACACCCTCGAGGTAGAAGCATCATTATCCTTCTATCTACAACTCTGCCAAGAGAAATCTTGTGCGAAGGTAGACACCTTTGAAGACCCACATTAGATACTCTAGGTTTAGGCCACTGTTGGACCAGTACTGTGCATAGCAAGGGGAAGAAACCTGTGACATTTCCCAAGAAGGGCGACCTTGCAGACTGCAACAACTGGAGAGGAATTACTCTCCTCTCAGTTCCCAGTAAAATACTAGGCAGGATAATTATCCAGGGAATTTCAAAAGCAGTAGACCATAAACGGAGGAAAGAACAAGCGGGACTCAGAAAGAACAGAAGATGTGCAGATCATATATTCACCCTGAGGACTATTATAGAGCAGTGCTCAGAATGGCAGATACAGACATACATTAACTTTGTCCCCATTCTCGTTTACTGTTCCGCTGCTACATTTCCCCATTACTCTTTCTTTATATGTATTGTGTGTACCAACTTTCGTATTGAGGTCACCCATTACTATGATAAGATCGTATCTAGGTGAGGTTTCCATTTCCGTTTGTAGTTGTTAATAGAATTCGTCCTTGACCTCCTCATCGCTGTCATTTGTTGGTGCATAGCATTGTATTACTGTGGAGTTGGTGAATCTCCCTCTCAGTCTTGTTCTTATCAGTCTGTTGTTGATGGGTTTCCATTCCAGTAATGACCTTTCTATTCCTTACTTTAGGATATCGGCTACACTGTGCTGTCTATCATCTCTTCCAGAGTAAAGTACTGTTTCTCCTGTTGCAGTTTTTGTTCTCTCTCTCCGGGTCCTTCTGCTCTCACTTATTCCAAGGATATGTAATCTGTAGATTCTCATTTATGTTGTGATCTGCCTCAGTTTTCCAGCCTCATTCATAGTTCTGAAGTTCAAAAATTAAATTCTGGTTTCGTGTTTTGCGATCAGGGCATCCTGTTCACAGTGGCTACCTTTCGGCTTTCACCACTGTCAGGCATGCAAGCCTCAGACTCCGGATGTTCGTCCCGCGTCAAAGCTTTTTCATTTGTTGCTGTTTCCGTAAGTAATTTTTTTTTAATTTTTTTTTTAAAAACATAGACAGGAGTGTCGGCCCTGTGCTGAAACCCCCATCCTGGAGGACCAGGGTGCCAGCTTTAGTCTGACCCCCTACACGCACAGACCTGTCCATTAGTAGAACCTGCCACGAGTAAAACTTCCGCTGGCATAGCACTGGGGATTGTCAGGTTACTCAAGCCGCCATACTGCTTCAATGTCTAGGCACCTGTAAAGGCAGAAAACATAAACTGTACCTTACAAGTAATGGTGGAAATATCGTGAAGTTATTTTTCAACAACCGAGCATAACATTCTGCTCACGATCTTTCATGAAATTGGGTCACGTATACATATTGGGCTGCAACAAAAGATGGGATAGTGTTTTTCTTATTGGAATATCCGAGACAACTGGGCATTGGTGGGCTGTTAATCATATCGTTCCAAATGTCAGGCCTGCAACGAGAAACTTAATCTTGCTGATACAGTCGGTTTGTGGCTTGACATGCGACCAGAAGAACAATTTATACTGATTACCATAATCTGACTGACTGTTGGCACCAAATGGCTATATCACTAGTTCAGCTGCTTTTATAATGAAACACACATTTCTCTCGCTTTTTTTTTCCATTTCTCATTCAGTACATACTTCTCTTTTTCACCAGTGTCTAGTATTTTCCTCTTCATTCAGTTCATCATCATCATCGTCGTCGTCCCCATCATCATCACCACCACCATCATTATCATCATCAGCATCCTCACCAGCACCATCATCATTATTTCCCTGCGGAGCATAAGCTTTCAGTAAGTTCACACTAAATATTCTCTATCCTTTGCCATCCATACGGTCTTTCCATCTCGTCTTTATCACTTTCACTGGAATTCCCGCACTTTTACACGTGTTTTTTGCACGCCCTGTATATGTTCCTCACCCAATCTCTTATAATGTTATAAAATAGTTTTAGGAATCTGTGTTTTATTCAAAGCCAATCGTATTTTCATCACCTCATGCCCCACTGATTATCCCCCCCCCCTCCCCATTCATCAACACCATTGCCCGTCAGCACCGAAAGAAGCATAGGCCGTCAAGACCTTCCTGTCCTGTGTCATCCTTGAATGGTCTTGTCACATCGTATTTATCCCTTTTAGTTCTGTATCCAGTTCTCTATTTCGTATGTTGTGATGTCTACTTCTATTTTTCTTACTTTGGGTATTCTAAAACAAAGACTGTCTTGTATTGCTGTCAGTTTGTTTCCTTAAATGTGTGTCCTATGAAGAGCCAGCGTTTTTTCTCCATCTCTTGGTTCACTGTTCCTCCACCCATCCCATAATACATTCTCTTTCGTGACTTGCGACTCACTTTTCTCTATTATCAATTTCTTCATGTTCCCTCTCAATTTCTTTCTTAGACTTACTCCTGTCTGACTCTTTCTTTAATATCTTTCTCAATTACTCTTCACATTTCTCATTCACATGTCTAACTTTCCTCACAAGCCGCTCCTTAGCAACCTCTTTTCATTTCCCTTATTATCTTTCCATTCATTTTTGTCCAGGCTCACGTGCTTCCACTTCCACGAAGCTCCCGGTTTAATCAGAATTCGAAAACTGGCTACTTAATTGACATACGACAAAATGTCCAATATAGCCAGCCCTGCTGGTTGGAGTTCCACGGATGTGATAACCATGGCTCTATTGAAATCTTCTGGAAACTATCGACGCCTGGCTCGGAAGAGGTACGTAAATGACACGGGAGAGGCAGCCAATCAACGCACAAGCAGCTGTTGAGGTTTCTCAAGATGGCGATGTTTTATTTTTTCCTTTCCTACGCCGGCTTCCACTTTTGCAAGACCGCCACAAAGCCTTGTCTCGATTTCTTGGAGTGAGAGGGACGGGGAACGGTGACAGAGGTATGCGGTTCCAAAGAGCTCTATACTGTCCGCAAACGGCGATTAGAATCCGGAACTAAGTTCGCTGGATAAGCTGACCTTACGGAACAATATTCTTGCTTGTAAGGTATGTTTGTTATTTTTTTTTTTTTTTTTGTGTGCTTGCCTCGTGTTGCTGAATGTTTCTGAATTGCGTTTAAACAATAAAATACAGTAAGACCCTAATTATCCGAAGAATTAATTTGTGACAATTGTTGTTCGGATAATCGAAATTTCGGATCTTTGGATTAAAAAGAGGTGTCCATGAAAAACAAATGATGAATTAGTGCGAACTTTAAAGAAATAATTTATTATTTCCCTGTACTATTATTCAGTTATACAAATAAAGATATTCCCATAGCATATACTGCCGTAGGGAAGTAAAGTGCTAGAGACTTCGCTATACTAGGTCTATCATCGAGAGGTAGTATGACCAGTTCCCTTCCTCTCTGCCTTTTCCTTCCATAAGTCAAGAGAAACGTCAGATATCCATTTACAGCAGGGTGGACTGTAGCGTGTCGATACCATCAATCGAACCTGGCATCTTTGTCGCGAGAGATCAGCCCTCTAATCACTCTGTCAATCGATAGCATTCAAATAATAAATATTAAACAGGTGAAACGAAAAAATGAATAAATGTACAGTGCAGCAGAGTATTTAAACATTGACGCGGTAAAAACATTTTATTAGAAAATAGTTGAACAATGATGCTCGTTTAGCAGATTAAACTCATTTCCTAGCCGCTAAGTCTTGTAGTTGTTTCAGTGTAAGATGTTGCTGAACACTGCACCCACCTTGCTTTCATACTACTTTATTGCTATTTTAAGGTAGTCAACGCCTTCACAATTAGAGGGGGTTGGTTCGTCATTTATTTTGTCCTGATCTTCTGCTTTCCTTTACTTGGCGTTATAAATTTGGTAGCGTCCATTAAAATTAGGTAAATTTGAAAACAAACTAAAACACAGCTCTATTACTACACTTCAACTGGAAACAGACTGATTTACTCAGCGATTGGAGAGGTGCTTTCGTTACAGACCGCTCCTGCGTTGCTTGATTTAGGTGATTCAGTTAATTGGAAATTGGATAATATGGACTAGGTAACTGAAGTTTTACAGTAAAATGTTTTACTTGGCAAGTCGAACGTGAAGAATATTTTTTGGGAGCCTTTTTAAATGTAGGTCTACAGTTATAATCAACAGTCAGACCACCCGGTCTTTTGTATTTGAACATACACCATAATATAACCGACGGATCCTGTGTCTAAGTTGAACTAGGCACGCCTCGCCAAAACGAGGCAAAATTTTAATTTGAGAAAAAAATGTACGGTATAGTTAAAAACAAATCGAAATATCTTTCCAATAATTGATGATATGCACAGTGTGAATATATACTCCATTTTACATAACAATGTGAGTATATGTTGCCCACTTGTAAGATAGGTCGGAATGTGGCTCCTTATCGGGGAAACGAAACCCGGTCTCCTGCGTGAGCGGCGAAAAGTGGAAACATCTACGCATGTATACGCCCGGTGTACAGTAAGGTTTGTGTGCATGTATACGCCCGGTGTACAGTAAGGTTTGTGTGCATGTATACGCCCGGTGTACAGTAAGGTTTGTGTGCATGTATACGCCCGGTGTACAGTAAGGTTTGTGTGCATGTATACGCCCGGTGTACAGTAAGGTTTGTGTGCATGTATACGCCCGGTGTACAGTAAGGTTTGTGTGCATGTATACGCCCGGTGTACAGTAAGGTTTGTGTGCATGTATACGCCCGGTGTACAATAAGGTTTGTGTGCATGTATACGCCCGGTGTACAGTAACGTTTGTGTGCATGTATACGCCCGGTGTACTGTAAGGTTTGTGTGCATGTATACGCGCTGTTGACAGTAAGCTTTGTGTAAGTCCACAATATAATGGATATTGTTTTACTACGACACTTGTTTTTAGTTCCCCGATGCCGGTTTAATATATACAGATAATGTGATTTGTATGAAATTACACCACGTCCGAATGGGAAGAATCAATCGCATTACCTTTTCCGGGAACTACGGAAACGGCACTTATTGCAATGTGCTTTGAATAAAAGTTATATTGAACATCCATTAGAATCATACCACGTAGAGACCAACAATCTATTTAATTCGATTTCACAGATCTCTTAGTAAGAAACCAATCAAAAAATGCCGGCTAAGTTTAATAAATTTGGTTAATAATATAAGCATCACAGTATCTCATTTCATGTGTCTTTTAAAACTGTAACATTCTGTTAAAACTACAGAGGACTGAATTAAAACAAATACAAAAATCTGTTTCGTAGCTCGCCGATGTAAGGAAGAAATTAAACACAGAAGATATGAAACTGAGTGAGCACAAACACACACACACACACACACACACACACACACACACACACACACGCACACTCACGCACGCACACACGCACACACACACACATATATATACACACGCATAATCACTAAATGCGCAACCCATTTAACGCCAACATTTCATCTGCTGTGAAATATAAACTGTCATTTTGTTATCCAAAATCAGAACTTATTTTAATAAATGTTTTTTAATAAATTAATTTGGTTCGTATCCGTGATTACTTTGGTAGTGCTAGCCCAAACATAGCATCCAAGGAAAGTCCAGGCTTATCTATGATAACTATAGCCACTCAATAAAATAAAACAGAGGCGCCAGGCTCCACACCATATTGTAACTTCATACAGAGGCGCCAGGCTCCACACCATATTGTAACTTCATACAGAGGCGCCAGGCTCCACACCATATTGTAACTTCATACAGAGGCGCCAATCTCCACACCATATTGTAACTTCATGCCGTGACGTATTTAGGAAATTTGTTACGGATTGGCCTCTTACGTGTGAGGCACCTATTCGGGCTCTCAGTCTTGGAAATCTCCACTCCCCACCCCCTCCCGGCCGCCATTTTGTTCCAGTACTTTCCAAATTCTTCAGTGTTATTTACAGCGAATCCTAACATACGGATGTGAGCTAAGGACAATTAGTAAACAAGCAGGAAAAGCCCTGAAGGTCACAGAGGTGTAGTTTTACAGAGGAATGTTAAAGATATCACGGACAGCTAAAAAAAAAATTATTATTAGGATGCCCTGAAAGAAGACAGTGTGCATATTAACAAGAATTTGGAACAGTCCAATTTTTTATTTGCTCCCCGCCGTCATGGAAAGTGACTGCTCCAGCTCCCGCTCCGCGCTCCAATTCATTTAATTATTATTCATTTTTTTTTAACTTTTAATTTAAAAAATACACATTTTTGGAATAGAAACTTGACATAATCAAGTCACGTAAGCTAGCATTATTACGTTATATTTGTAGTCATAATTGCTCATTAAAAGAAATATTGCTGCACTGAAATCGCCTTTCATAGCCTGGCGAAACCCATGTAAATTAACTTTGAAGCTGAAAACAGTCGCCGTACACCCGCTTGAGATGTATGGGATGCGACTTAACAAGCAGCGGAATATGGTGTGGCTGGATATGGATCAGTCACTGTACACCCGCTTGAGATGTATGGCATGCAACTTAACAAGCAGCGGAATGTGGTGTGGCTGGATGTGGACCAGTGGCTGTACGCCCGCTTGAGATGTATGGCATGCGACTTAACAAGCAGCGGAATGTGGTGTGGCTGGATGTGGATCAGTCGCTGTACACCCGCTTGAGATGTATGGCATGCAACTTAACAAGCAGCGGAATATGGTGTGGCTGGATGTGGATGACATCACCAACAGACTAAACTTTTAGCCTACCAATAGATTCTATCGCCTGACAATCTTCCCAAAACTTTCTGTCGAATAATTCATAATTATGAATCACAGAAACCCATCGATGCCCTTCCTGTTTATCCAGTTCCTTTTCGAATTCATCATTTACTGAAGTAATCATCATTCGCTTTTCGCTTCTTATGGCAAATGGGTCAGTGATTTTTCACAGCACGTGCTTCACGCGCCCGGAAGCGACACTGTTTGAGCTCGCCATTCACTTCCTTTTTCCACCTTCGCTCGTGGCCGATTTCTCCTTTGTTTTTCCCAAATGCCCCAAGTTTCTTCTTCTGTCTTCATCCACAGTGCAACTCCAAAAGAAACATTCAAAAAACTTATGCCAAATCTTCCTGTCCCGTTCCATCAACTCAAGTTCTTTCCATATCTTCACATTTGTCTCCAGTTGTCTTTTCCATGTGTTCTTTGGTCTTCCTCTAGCTCAGTGTTTCCCAAACGTTTTTAGGTCACCGCCCCCTTGGCTCCCAGGGCATATCCCCAGCGCCCCCCCCCCTCCTGCATTTCCCCACAGTACATAAAAAAATGTAAAGTGAAAAATAAGAGCAAGTGTTAATACAGTAACAACTAATTGCTCAATTTATCACATTCTAATATAAAGCTACAGATACGATTATTTATTAACTTAACTTAAAAAGAAAAACTTAATTACTTAATGTAGTAAAACAAACAGCAGTATGCGAAAGTAAATTATTAACAAACTTACTTCATTTTTAACTTCAGTGAGATGAATGTGCCTGGTGTAGTGATATCAGCTTCTCAACATCAGGCTGAAAGCTACTTAGAAGGAGTCTCAGATCCCCACGTTCAGTAACCTGCAGTCTGTTTCTCTGCTTCGAAAGAGGTTGGACAACCGCGCTGAAACCACGCTATACTAAATACGATGTTGGACAGGCAATACAGAATATCTTAACCTTTCCCCCACACTGCAGGATAGCGTTCAGATACTTATTTCTGCAACCAAAAGTCTTGATATGATTTTTTTGAACATTGGCTTAAGCTCAACGTCATTTTGTAGCGATATCAGTTCCTCTTCCACCCTTCCTAGTTCCTCACTGTAAGTGTCCAGGAATGGATTTATTATCCAGTCTGGAATCGTGATCAAAAGAAGATCCTGAAACCTTTGAGACGTGTCTTTATGCAGCATATCTAGGTGTGCACAATATACTTGAAGATTATCCTCTAGTATTTTCTCTTCCAACTCCAAGAGGCTGGGAAATTGGATTAACTCGCGACGGCCAATATTACGTTTGAATAGCATTAACTTGGCCAGAAACGTGGAGACGACAGATTTGGCTTTTATAAGATTAATATCATTTCCTTGCAGTTGTAGATTTATTTCGTTAAACTTTGTGAATACATCTAACAATTATGCAATGTCATGCCTGATATTCGTTAGTTCTGTACTGAGCAAAGCATGCGAGTCTTTGAAGACTTCTACCACAGTTTCAAAAAGAGCATAAAAGCGTCTTAGACAATTTCCTTTTGACAGCCACCTGACATGTGTGCATCAGTGTCGTAGATTTCTGATAGGGGAATTAAGACTTGGGTTGGTCCCTTCTGAATAAATTAGAATAAGCGATAGCAACAGTGAGAGATAATAATAGAAATAGATTTCCACGAGTGAGATAGTAGAAATTAATAGAGTCTGTCCCTGAAATCGAGAATTTTTTCTCTTTCAGCCTATCTTCTACAACAGATCTAGAGGAGTCAGACAGTTTATTATGATATATATATATATATATATATATATATATATATATATATATATATATATATATATATATATATATATATATATATATATATAACTCACGTACACACACACATAAGTGACGACAGTTAGACGCATAGACGTGGAAAAACTATAACAATGAAATATAGATATTTTGGAACGAGCTGACCGACACGCTTGAATAAAGTTTATGTAAATTTATTAACATAAGGAAAATTTTACCACAATACATAAATGTTAATATCAAGCATAGAAAATGCATATAAGGTAATGAATTACTACAGGTATACTAGACCCATAGGTGTAATCTTTTCCCTCGATGTTTAGCCCACGATCCTGTTAGAAGAAAAGTGATAGCCCCAAAGAGTCACGGATATATACACTATAGTCTCAGATTTCCCTCTAAAGTTGAGAACAGAATGTATACCCTAATCTATCCTAAGAGGAAAATGTCATTTGCAACAATCTTTGCATAAATGAAATTACAAAAAAAAGTGGGTGCCTGAAAATAAAAAAATGAAAACAATCACTCGTTCTGCTTTCACTCTGTTCTTTCAGCAGGGTCCCCTGTCTCACTTTTCTTATCTAATCTTGCTGGTGTTCGCCGTCTGGCACACGTTAGTACACACACACCGTTTAATCTGTCTTTCTCTTGATGAAGCGGATCCCAGCTCTGCAGATTTTTTGGTTTCATCCAATGGGTCCGGGGAGCGTCCTCTTCATGCGATAGTTTTCTTTACAGATTTAAGTTAGTGTCAATTTACTCAGTTCAGGTAAGAATTAGATTTAAGCGGGCACACATTATCAGAATCACGAGGTTTCCCTTATTTAGGAAGATGACCGGTTGGTAAATTGTCTCAATAGATAATTATTGGTCACACCACAATTAGTCAAATTTTCGGAATGTTAATGTTTTGTAATTTTTTTTCTCGCCACAGAGCTGCATGTACATGAGAGTTTGTGAAGAAATATAATCTGACTCAATAGGCACAGTATAGGCATTTAGTCTTTAAAACCGTTAGTGAGATTTGTACTCTGTCTATTTCTGGAGGCACACACACTGCCAGACAGGTGTTAACTTCTAAACCCACGTGGTTAAAGATAAAAAATCTTTCTTCTCTCAGTTGTACTAAAACCGCTGGTAAAAGTTGGGCTGACCCAAAACTGTATAAGGAAGAGAAAAGTACAAAATACTTAACCATAATATTCGCTTCGATTATAACTTATATTATAACTGCAAGCGTAGAGCTTGTCTTAACGTTAAAACTCCCGTGAAATAATTATGATCGTTTAAAAAAATCAATCATCATGAATTAGAAATACCTACGTATTCCGTCAATACTCAATGATGACTCAGTGCAGTTATAAGTTAGTTACAATATACTCGGACTGGTTACTAGCAATTTAATTAAATTTTATTTATAGCTGTATGAGTTTAAGCTAGAAATAATAATTTATTCTGCTATCCACTGTAACACAATGACTAGAGAATATAACAGACTTATAATTTAATCCCTCTGCACAGAAATCTAACTAGTGGAGAATAAAATAGGCGATTTACCACTTAAATCACTCACAAAATACTAGATATAATATTACCTCCAAACAGAACTACGGCTATCACAACGACTAGAATTATTCACTAGATAGGTATTCTAGAAGCTCGGCAAAAATTGACGAGAAAACTAAGAACTTCACTATACAAGCTTATTTCTCTAGCACGAGCGATCCGTCTACTGCAACTTAGGAGTACTGAATGCCTGAAGTCTAACTACTGGGGTTTATATCTTATGAAAAGAAATGATTTCCTAATTCTCGAAAACCCGAAATAGTTCCTGTGTTAACACCTACATAAAACTCAGACGACGGCACTGAAACTGCCAGACGCGTTTCACACTTGCAGCTACCTATGGTCATTTCCCCGCGATGCATGTTGGCGCCTTCTCACACCTAACACCGAGAAACTTAACCAAGAGCGCCGTGTCAGATGAAAATGTTAGACGATATGCCTGCCATCCCATGTCTGTCGAGACGAATTTCACACTATTCGGTCTACTCAAGAACCTAGCTTAACAGCAATAAAAATGCGTTGCTAAATAAGAAATGAGACAGGCGAAGGTATGAATGGGAGAGTTTCTATTTTTCACAATCAGACGAATGCGAAAAAAAGAAAGGATAAAAGAGCGATAATAAAGTAGAAGACACGGGTAGAATAAAGAAAAGATATATAAATTTATTAATCATAAATATCTCTGCGACAATCAGCAAACGTTCAAACTGTTCATCGTTCTCAGTACAAAGCTCTCGAAATAGTCGAGAATTGAGAGCATGGGACTTAATTTTGTTAATCGCTGTGATACCAGTATTTAATGATTTGTGAAGCCGATCACTTAGATTTTTTGCGACAAGATGTTGTATGTGAATTACACAGTGTATTGTAAATATACCAGGTACAGCTTCCTTTAAGAAAGCGATAAACCCGCGGTAACAACCTATCATTGATGGTGCCCCATCTGTTGCACAAGCAAGAATGTTAGTAAGCGGAATGTCCTTCTCTTTGAAAAATGTCTCTACTACACGAAATATTGACTCCCCTTTTGTATCAGTTACTAGTTGCTTAGCAAATAACGACGCTTGAACCAAGCTTTCATCTTTTACGAAGCGAACATAGACAAAAAGCACAGATTCGTTGCCCGGCAAAGTTGACATCCAACTGCAATGCAAATTCTGTTGTCCTAAGTATGTTGCACAATGTATTTTCAACATTCTCAGCCATTTCAGCTATTTGAACAGCGGAATTGCTTTAATTATTTTCAGGTGACTTATGCATAACTGTACTCACAAACTGCCTTATAGCTGGCAAAATCAAATTTTCTGCGATTGTGTGAGACTTTCCAGATTTAGCTATCAGCAATGAAATTTTGTATGAAGCTCGCAAACCATCACAGCTTTGTTGTGAAGTGTTGACAAACATGTCACGGACAGTTTTACGTTTCTGAAAGTTTTCATGAAGTGACTGAAAATATGTCAAACTTTTATCTGTTTTATCTGGATGAATTTTTTTCAAATGTTCAGGTAGTCTGGATGGTTTCATCGCCTCATTTGAAAAGGCCCTCTCAAATAATAGACACATTGGCAGTTGTTGGTTATTTAGTGCTGGAATAAATCCAAATTTCAGATATTCCACGCTGTATTGTCTGCTCTTCTTTTTGGTTTGTTCTGCTTTTGCCATATTTGTTCTGAATTCTGTAACAAAGAATTGATTTTGCAATTTTGCAGATTTAAAAGTGGCTTTACAGAAATGTTGACACAGATGTTCTTATCAGTTTACTCTTTTATTTTATAAAGTTTCTTAACCACAGCCATAAATAAATTAGAAAAATACAACAATCAGAAAAAAACACAATTAGCAACAGCCGCACCAACACTGAAGTAACCCAATAATCATTTCATAAAGTATAATAATAGTTATTTAATATGAACAAAATATAAAATAACGCACTATATTGATACGTCTTCAGATTTAAAAATTGGGAGACAGTAGCCTAACTACAAAGTGTGGAGATCCCGGTAACAAATTAAAAGGATGTAATATAATGGATTCAACAGCAATATTCAATATATGGCAAATCTGTATCAAAATGTATCTGCTTAATTAATAATTAATGTTAGTAAAACTAATGCTAGCTCTGTGCAAACAAACAAAAAATATAAGTAAGAAAACTTACCTTATCGACAGAATGAAATTGTTTGATACCCGGTAAACGCTTATTTGAAACCAGTGTTCACAAGAAAAGCTGAGAAAGTTTGTTGGTTTTGCTCATAGCCAGCGCAAAGTTGAAATAGACGGGAAACGTACATCGTGCCAGTCGATTTATGAATAAATGTAAGGTAGGAAAGCCGGTTCAGAGGTTCAAAGACTGATTTCTACTGCCAAGTACCGTTAAAAACTTGCTCCCTTAAACCTTTTCTCTTATTTGTTACCAATCTGCGAATATCTAGTTACTACTAGCCCCCGCAAATACTGAGACAATAAATTCAGCAACAAAGCAAAGTTGGTACTTTCTGAAATCACCAGCAGGTATCTAATTTCGTCCATGCCATCGGCACGGATCATTTCTCTTCCTTCAGGAGTGAACGAATGGACAATAGGTGTTTGGTTAACCCCCTTTCCTAGCAGTTCCCGATTACCGTTTATGGTCAGCGATGGTTACCTGAGCTCAGAATGACACGCTTAGACGAAACTATGCCCTGCTTAATGATCCTAGTAATACAACCATCTACATCGTCCCTTCTTCACTGATGCTGTCTCTCAAATCCACAATTCCTTTCTCCCCCACACGTACTGAATTTAGCTTGTCAAATCCTGAACCCCCCTTTACTACTAAACGCCCACTGTTTACTACTGAACGCCCCCCTCTGGCCCATTTTTTCCGTATCGCCCCCTTGGATCCTTCCAAAGCCCCGGGGGGGGCGGTACCGCCCACTTTGGGAACCACTGCTCTAGCTCTCTTATCCCGGGAATTCCTGACCTGGGACAGTCTGATAATGCTGTCAACAAGTTTTCCCAATGTCCTATCCATCTCCAGCATCTTGTTCTCATGTCTGGCACCACTGGCACGTGACTAATTCTTGTTATTAGTTCCACATTAGCAGTCTTGTCATACCACTTCAATCCTTCTATTCTATGCAAGCATCTATTTATGACAGTCTGTAGCTTTTTGGTTGTTGTATTTTGTTGGAGATAGGAGTGGCTAAGAGGTATGGCATCCGCCTCGAATTCTAAAGGTACCGGGTTCGATTCCCAGTAGAGGAAATATAATTTATGGAATTTTTTTCTTCTTTAGAACCAGGGGTCCTAATGATATCATACTCCACCCTGGTCTCCTGGGTAGTGAGATCGGAAGCCTAGCCTTCTTGGATAAGGGCGAAAAAATAGAAGGTCCCGTGTGCAAGTTGCGCACGTTAAAAATCCCACAGCAGTTGGAAATCGTAAAGAGTAGGCCAAAAGACCGCTGCCCTGGCAAAATTTTAAAATTAGAAACCTACCCACCACAGACATATTTATATAATGTGTGATTCCTGTATAGACACATTGGGATTCTCGCCGGTGCTACGGAGCTCGTGCACTGTGCAGAGATGCTCCTTGTGTGATCTACGGGAGGAGATCGGAGCACTGATGGAAGTTGTCCTTGTGCAATGAAGATGGTCCTTACAACCAAAACCGGTGCCGGTGTATTTTGTTTGTCTCCAAATTCCAATGTCAAGACATGACGTACTTACTTAGTCGTTCCCCTTCTACCGTCAGGTGTAGAGGTTTGGAAGAGAGAGCGCCAAACTATCTGTAAAGACATGACGTACTTACTTAGTCGTTCCCCTTTGTTGCCGTCATTTTGACGGTGGGAAAAACACCAACCTAATGTATGTTTGGTTTAATGTGATCAAAGAGAGATAAATGTTTATTATCTTTCTGTGACAGGTTTGACTGGTGATTATCTTCTCCTGTCTTATGTTGTCCTGTCTCAGGCAATGTCTTATAGTTGACATGTCTTAAGTCTATTTATAGGATCATATACGGAGTATCTTTATCACCCGTTTGGGCGGAAACGCCTGGTCTGAGTTTGCCTCGATCTGGTCCATGCTCTTTGGGCATGCGCGGGTCTTGGCGGCAAAAGCCGGGAGACTGATTCAGAGAGAGTACCTGAGGCTTAGAACGGATGTACCGATCCGTAGATTTCTCTCTGCCAAGTTTTCGATAGGGATTGGAAATTCTGGGAATGACTGTTCTGGCATTCTTCCGTCCCTGAGTGTTTCTTTATGCCAGTATTGGCTGTGTTGTTTTACCTTAGAGTGTAAGGATTCTTTAAGAAGATAACTGAAACATTATTCGATCTTCTCGTCTCGTTTAGATCTTACAGGTACATTTATCGCTGATGGCGACATAGTGAGCGAAGCTCACAAGGAGTTATTATACTGTACCCCAGTATTGCTTCATATTCGTAAGACTAGGTCTAAGTTGACCGGTTACATACATACGCCTAAGAATCATCTTTATGGATCCGCAATGCAGGCGGAATATGGTTTGGCAGAACATATATTTAATCTCAGAAGCTTGTGTAAACTGAGAGTGACCTGATTATCGAGGCCCGCGACCTGCGGCCTGATTTCATTGTCATCATATTGGTCCGTGTTTACGGCCAATATTCTTCACCAGAATGAAGTATCTGGCATGTGAGGCCAGTCTGAAGTCTTTTGATAATTGTAGGACAATGGCATTGACTTTGTTTAAATAATTGATATCGCCCGTACTAAGCAAGATATTTGCTAGGGCTTACCTGACTGGGCTCAGTCAGGGATTAGAGCTATTGCATAAACAGTAAAAAGTGGTCAAGACATTGTTACATGTCTGGGATCTGTGATGCCTGAAGCTGACCTTTGTAACTAAACATATTATGTCCACGATCTTATACTATTGACTGTTTCGTCCATCATCATCGTATTATCGTACGTCATGAATAAATATTGTAAACGTCAGCAGCATTCCCTACTTCACTGACTTCTACTTGTGGTTGTGTGAGTTAATGTGAAGTCGTTCAAGAGCCTATACGGCCTTCGTGTTATCAGCACTGTTATTTACTCACTTACACAATCAACCACATTGTTATACAAGTACCTTGGTACTGTCCAGGACAACACGACACGCTCCACGTACTAACATTCATAACACATCAAAAACAGTACGTTACATCTGGGCATTTACACTGAACAACCATTTACATCTCCCAGTCAAACAGACTTTTACACCCTTCTACCGTCAGGTGTAGAGGTTTGGAAGAGAGAGAGCCAGACTATCTGTAAAGACATGACTCAGATTTATTTCCGTTAACCGTTTATCAATCATGTGGACAGATTTGTATTCTTTGTTGATGCCATGATTAGATTTACGCGCACTGTTACCTCAAGCAGATGTTTCGTGTTACGGAACTCACAAAGTAATAATAATTTTACATTGTTTTAGTCCACAATGTACCTGCTTGTGATATACTTGTAACAATATTAAAGACTTACCATTTAAATATTAAGATTGCATACTTATTATTGTTTCATAACTAATATATGTCAACTTGAAGCCTGATGAAAAGGAACTGATTTGTTTTTATCATAATTTTTTTTTCAACACAACGACACACCTCATTTAGGGGCCATCCATAAAAGACGTCCACAAAATTCTGGCATTTTTTAACCCTCCCCTCCCCCATGTCCACCTCTGTCCACTTTTGATTGACCCCTACCCCCTCCCCCTTGTGGACATCCACTCCACATGGTCTTGATTAAACACATAAGCTTACATTTTTAATCACCTCCTAAACCGGCACAATAATTATTTTCAAATTTAAAACAGTCAACCAAAAATGAAAGTCTTGACAATTAATGAGGCAAACATTATGTGACAAAACATTATAAATAAATTAAGAAATTTGATCATGAAAGCATAATTTTATAAATTATAATCTTAAACTAATTGTTTATTAGAACTGATTATCTTACTGTTTCTGTGATGTCTTAAACTTTTGAAACAACGTGTACGGTAGAAATATTCTGAAGGGTAACTCTTAACTGCCACAATATTAATGTGAATGTTTGCTGTTCATTTAGCGGTGAATTCTGAAACAAAATTCCATGTCTATCATGACTTAGAGAAAAAATTAATAACAAAATAATTGTACGGCAAACTGTTAGTAAAAGCAATCCGCCACTTTGGAAAATGGCTATGGGAGGTTAATAAAAAAAGTGCCAATGCTCTAGTGTTCATAAATGTACATAGAAAAGAATCTTTTTATGAAATCACAATAATTGTGATGTCGGTTCCCAGAGAGTTAATACTAAGGGTGTTTGTTCCAGAGAACAGGAGCGTAGAAGTTAAAACCTCTTTGTATTAGAGATTTTGAGTCTAGAAGGATTGGAAGGCCTGGCAAGAGGGACAAAATCCGAAGAACGTTTATTTGGGTTTGGCTGGACAGTAAGAAGCTTTTGAAGATAAGAGGGTTTGTTACTCTTGATAGATCTGTATGTGAGTGTCGTGAGAAATTCTAATCAATATATATAAATTAAAACGTAAATGTAAAGCCTAACAAATAACTTCAATAAAAGGAAAGAAGAATGGTAAAGAACAGTGCTGTCACAATGACTGTACTCGAAATCCCCCTTGTTTTCTACTTCGTCTGCAAATTGTAACGTTTCACGTTGATAGTAAAAGCCTACTGCTTCAATACCCGCTTTCTACGATAAAACATGTGCTGCATTTCTAAGAAAAACCTTGAGATACGCAGGTTGACCTAGATTTAAAATTCCATTCATGTCTTTTTATACACTACGTTACCTAAAACGAAAGACAGATGGACTAAAGATAGAAAGAAGGGAGGGCTGAAAGCAGGGACGCAGGCAATACTACCACAGTCGCGCGATACACAATTACTACCATCACGCGTGTAAGGTCACAAGCACTAGCTTTTTTTCAAATCGACAGTGATAAACAACACTACCCATACCAGAGTTAGGTTTTAAAATCCTGAAAAACGCTTATTAGGAAATATGACATTATACTGGTTTACGTTTGAAAACATTACAGTACCCAGACACCACATCGTATTCGAAGTAAACAGGAGGTAGAAGAAAGTGCATATTTTGAACGCAGCCACTTAGCTCCTTTAAATTTGTATATTTGGGTTCCTTAGGACTTGCTGACAAAGAATATGTTAAACGTTACGCAAATAGTCTAGGAATTACCAAATTATAGCCAAAAGAAATAGTGAGGGATGTCAGACAACACCCAAATCAGAATCGCTCAGTGGCAGATTTTCACCCCACCATTGTACGGGAAATGGGTCTCCATGTTAAATCCGATTTGATTGGAGCGCAATAAATGTAAGGCTAAACACGATTAGTCGGGCTATAAAAATACTATCTTTCGTTGTCAGGGGAAACGGGAGTAGGAGTACTTTTTTTCAAACGATTGGGTAGACATGGCACGATTGGTTAGACCTGCCAATATAGTCAATTAGAGGCGTCAGGTCACCACCACATTTGCAAATAAACTTACTACAGAACCAGTGCGTTGAGCACCAGTGCATATTTTTCTAAATAAAAGCCTGGGACATCGGCAGATCGAAATTGTGTTATATTCAGTGCCAGTCAACGTAATTCTGTATTATTTCCATGAATTGTGGTAAGCTTGAAATATTTGATATCTTTTAATGAAAATTGAATGTAAATTGATAATTTATGTCTGTATATATGTGTGGTTCAGTAGCGAACATGAGGTAAAGCCTCTATAGTGCTCCAGCCTGAACAGAAGGTGTCGGAGGAAAGTAAAACTACATGGAATTGCCAAACAGTACACTGACACCTAGCTTATTGACTAGAAAGAAATAATGCTGGAATTGCAGAGGCGTAGTAATCATTAGGGAGGAATATACTGGTGTAAATTATTTCAGATGAAGCTGACAGTTGGCCTACCGCTCTGAACTCAGTGTTTGTTATGTATTGTGCTCAGTGTAGAAATAGAGTATAAATTAGTTCTGAAGTAGGAGGTACAACCTTCTTGTTTCAGGGACCGTGGTCCAAAAGTTATTGAAGCAGCACCTGGTCAGAGCTTTGCTGAATCCAGAGGCGGACAGCATACTCCTTGGTCCATATAGCAAACAGTGAGGTGTCTCCAGAACACAGGGGAGCAATCGAGCAGAGGAGTCTTTTCCTGCCGACATCACGAAAGATAAGCCTATGTGGCCAGCGGAGCTCAACATTATGTAACCCCATCTTAAACTGACATTGTATAAAAATAAGAGGGGAAATTAATTGTTTTAATGCCAGGAACTGAGAACATCTCCAATACTAGTTCCAACAGAAACAAACACTTGAAGTCATGATGACAAATACCAACATAGCTTGAAAAACAAAACCAGTATTACCTCATAGTACCACTACACAACTGACACACATAAGATAATATTAATAAAATATGTCACTACAAGATTCATATTGATAAATTCTGTACATATAACTTGTAATTAAAATTGATTGTGATTCCTGGTTCACTTTGTATTTGAATCAGGACACATATATATTAATGAAAAGTACTTAATACATATTGATATTTGAAAATTTACCAGTGACTCATTTAAGATAGTCTCATAGAGTGTTATATGTATGTGAGTGTCAAACTGTTGTCAAGTGTGGTGGAATAAATTAAATTGTTTATCTGTCTGTTATTGTTGTGACTTACACTTCATCATTTACAAAACCCTAGACATTCAACGTAGTCATCACAATATTCCAGAATAATTCTGACTGAGGTATAAATATGTGGTAGCAAGTAAGGTCATCTGTAATACACTACACTTATTAGATACAGATACCTTCACAGCTGATCTCAGTCAGTACACTAAGTCCCCTATAAATATTTATAATATCCCACTTTACCACAGTGAGTGAGAGTTGCCATGTGGTTTGTGAATCGGACGTCCACTTTCAACTTAAATACCCCCTCCCTCCCATGTCCACAGTTGTCCACTTTTTTACATACCCTTCCCTCCACCCTCTCATGTGGACGTCTTTCATGGATAGCCACTTAAAACAAAAATCCAGTGCTGTCGACATTTTAAAAAGAATAAAAGTGTTTTTTCTTAGTACAAACCAAACTAACATGTCATTATTTCGTTCAATTAACTTTCCATCCACCCATCCATCCATCTATCCATCCATCCATCCATCCGTCCGTCCATCCATCCATCCGTCCGTCCATCCATCCACCCATCCATCCATATATCTCTGTCTATTTTCCTGCCTATCTATTAGTTAATCAGTCTGTATGTATGTTAGTCCATCCATCTGTATGACTGTCAGTCTGTTAATTTATCTATGCTATTCACTTCTCCTGTTCTTTACCAGCCTGTCCGTCTCTCTATGCTACTCACTTCCTACAGTTCACTACTACTATATCCGTTTGTCTGTGTCATTCATTCCTCTAGTTTCACACTGGTCTGACCATTTATCTATGTCATTCACTTCTCCAGTTCGTTACTGTCCTGTCCGTTTGTCGATGTCACTAATTTCTCCAGTCCCATACTGATCTCTCCGTTTATGCATGGAGACTCTTTTGCCCTTACGGAGAAATTTGTTCCAGCTATGATGCAGAAATAACAGCACTAGAAAAAGCACTGTGCCGGATAATCTCAGACTTTGAAAGTGGCATCACTCCACCTGAGGATATTGTTATATTCTCAAACTCAAAATCAGCACTTCAAGCCCTAGAAAACAAAATGTCTCCTAATATTAATAACATCTGTAGATTAATTGACCAACTGTTCACTTCCTATTGCGTCGAAGTTACACTCCAGTGGATCCCTGGGCATATTGGAGTCCCAGGAAATGAAAAAGCCGATCAACTATCCAAAAGTGGAGCAGCACTGCCCCAGTTCCCATCAAGTAGCACACTGCAAACCTGCCAACAGATCCTGAGAAACAATTATAGGCAAGAATGGCTAAACCAGTGGGCTACCTCCCAGACAGGGCGTCCATTCTTCAAACAACAAGCTAAACTAAACCCTCAAGATCCAGTTATGTCGTGAAATGACGTCTGTTTCACATCACGCATTCGAATAACTCTACAAGATATGATACACCACAGTCATATTTACCGCTCACAATAATAGGATAAAACGGACCGATAACAGCCAATGAGAACGTTCCTTTTTCTAGTAGTGATAAGGAAACCTTTTATGCTTAAACATAGAGGCCTATTTTGTGTATAAGATAGTACGGAATTATTTAATTTCTTAAAAGCTAAAGATGTTTAAAAGGAAAGATATAGAAAGTTAATTAGCGGGGATATTACTTTAGAGGTAGATATAAAGATTTCCTCTAATAATAATTCATTTAAGAAGAAAAATTGTTTTAAGTGACATTTATACATCAGGGTAGTCCCTAATTTAGTTAGTTAAAGTCTGCATAGATTTAAATGCACTTTGCTAACTAAACAATTAATAGATATAAAGATAGATATAAATTCACAGTATTATTATAACTTTAAATGATTAAAATCGGTTCAGAAACAAGATAGATACATAATATTTAAAATTATACACATTGTACGGGAAGGCGGAAAAACGTTTAAGTTTTAGATTCTTAACACCGGTTTTGACCGAGTCTCCGATTGGGCGGGTACGGTGCTATATAAGACCTTGAACTTGACGGATTTACGCCAATGCTTTTTAAATAAACACGAGCTGAAAGGGAAAGAGCGCAAAACGTATGCTGTCAAATACTTTTGCCGCTGTGTCTAGCAGCAGACCTAGATGTCCAATTTAAAGCCTGTATCAGCTTATGTGTGTTTGCCTGAGGGTTTTATTCCTGTATTGACCAAGAGTCTACAAGACTTTCAAATCTGATGAACTCAGTGGAGGCAGTAGTTCTCCATATAATCAGAGTGAGGCATCTAGATTCTTTCCCGGCCTGGAGATCCATGCAGAGTGATCCTGGCTACAGAGGACTCTACTTATGTTTTAGCAGATAAGTGGACATAAGAGCTCCACTTGTCAGAATATCCAGCAACCTTATTTTATAAAAATAAAAACACACCAAACATTGGTAGTGATTACATTTGTAGGACTTTATTAAAAACTCAACCAACTTTACAGACCAGAGACATTGATACCTATCTACAAAATAACAAATTGATATGTGTAAAATAACTATATCATATATAACCATTTTGGGAAATGAACCTACCATGTTTATTTATTTCAATTTTGTAAAAAAAACATTTGAATTCTTTATGATTTCTTCCTAGCCGAAAAGATAGACGGTATAGGATAAATAAATTGTAAATACTTTCACTCAGACTTACTTAATTATTCTAATTGAGTTAATGTTCTGTTTGATAGATATTACATAATAATAATTAATATATCCCTAGACAATTAGCCATATATATATATATATATATATATATATATATATATATATATATATATATATATATATACACAATGTTCTGCTGTAGATATTGCTGCGTAATGCATGCGGTGTGCGCATGTGCGTTATCCTGCTGGAGAAGCTGCAAGTCTGGATAATTTGTGAACGTAGGAGCAACCAATGCATCCAGAACCTCATCTCGATATGTCACAGCATTAACATTTCCACGGAAGACGTGAAGAGGCAAGCGATGGTGAAAACTGAATCCTCTCCAAATGTGAATACTGCCACCTCCAAATCGGTTGTGCTGACGAACACAGCAATCTGCAAAGCGCTCTCCACACCGTCACCAAATCCGCATACGTCCATCAGCAAAGGATATGTTGAATCTGCTCTCGTTTGTGGATAGGACAGCATTCCAATGCAGTCTAGTCCATCTGACATGTTGCTCTGCCCATTGCAGACGCTGCTGACGATGTCTGTGAGTCAAGTTTGGCCCAACATAAGGTCGTCTTGCAGTAAGGCCTGTATCTCTGAGTCGTCGTATGACTGTAATTCGAGAGACTTGCCAACGTCAACCCACTATTGCTCTTGCTGTTTGACTTGCCGGGAGAGAACGATTCTTTAGGTGACTCAGCACAATATGACGATCTTGCGCAGGGGTAGTAACTCGTGGTTGGCCACTCCGAAGTCTATCCCGGGCACTGCCAGTGGTTCCGTAACGTTCATTGAGACGTACAATAGTGCTGTGGTGGTAATTCATCCTTCTGGCAATGGCCCGCGAGCTCATTCCGGTCTCCAACATACCAATGGCTCGTTAACGATCGTTTTCAGATAGTCGTGGCATTTCAAGCACATGTACTGGGTGTTTTGTCTCAACGGCCTTTTTATACCGAGTATACTGCCACAACGCGTACACATTTTCAGGGTCATAATTGTTGGGAATCGTGTTGCACGTGTAACTTTCATTGTTTTCATGTAGTCTGTACACAAACCCGTGGGTTCAATCATGCACTTTCCATTCTAGCAGCCATTCGCTCTCTATCTCATGACAAACACCGGGAAAATCCATTCCCACACTTTTTTTTCCCAGCTTCTCGGCATCAGTATATATAATAGTGGTGCGTTTTTAATGTGCTTCAGTATATATATATAACCATTATTCAAGGTGGGATCTGGAGAGGTAGCAGATAGATTTTCAGTAACCAACACTATCATCATACTTGAAGGTTTACATAGCTTGACCCCACTTTTGATGTCGATACACCCTTACTCTTTTCAGAGAAGGGGGTATTTCTTATAAGACCAGTCTCTTTTCTGGCACTATCCTGATATCATCTGATACACCTTTGTGTCCAGGATAGCCTACATTTTAATAACATCTGAACCTCTCACGACAAGTTAAACAACTGAAAAGAAGAGATCAGAGTCTAATTTTCCAGCTGAGAACAGGCCATGCCCCTGTCAATAAACATTTAAATAGAATAGACGCACTACGTGAACTAAACTGTAGGCACTGCTACCACCATGAGCAATCAGTTGAACACCAACTGTTACAGTGCCCAAGACTAACTTACCTGCGACACCAGCTACTCCCATCGCACCCAACCATCCACAATACACGCTACACATCATCACAGCAACTGAGGAAGACTTATACCTTTGTCAGAGAGGCAATGGGCTGTCAAGAGCTACCTGCTCACAGCTAAAGCGATTATATCGTCATCATGCATGGAAACATATCTGTAGTTATCCTTATATGAACACCAGCAAAGCACAATGCTACAATATATGTACATGGAAGTGAAGTCCTTAAGTCTTCTACTATTTACTGGACCCAGTATCAAGGTCTTTGTCTTGTTTGGACTGACACATACTGTTAATAGGAGAACAACAGAAGTGATTGCGTCATTTAAGGGCTGAGTTGCCCACTGTATACTTCCGGTGTTATCTTGTGTGTTTCGTACTGATAAATAGCCAGCAAAGCATCTTTTTTTGGGGATGCCTAGCTGGCCGTGGGGTCAGTGTGATTCGCTTGATAGCTAGGCGGAGTTGTCGTACGGAAGGTACAGGGTTCGAACCCTGGGTAAGCCACTCACGTCTGTTGTTTTTCTGTTGTCCAAGTGTTCTACTTCTTTATTTCTTACGAGTGCCTGAAAACATACCTTTATGTTTGTCTAATATTAATTTACTGTTTACAGGCCTCGGGTTTCCCTTCCTTATGTGTTATTTATGTTTATACAATACCAGAAACCTACCCTCTGTTATATACTAATGTCCTTAAGTCTTCTACTATTTACTGGACCCAGTATCAAGGTCTTTGTCTTGTTTGGACTATCTGTGGTGGGGCGCCGTTCGAATATATTTTGTGTTCGTTTATTATTATTATAGGTAAATTGCTACCCCTGTCCACAGTTAATATATATTTGATTGCTCCAGCGGTCGCTCATAGTACTGCTCGTTATCCCGTTACATCCCAGGTAAAATCTCTCACTTTTCATAGTTTTGTTCCCTCTATCACAACACGCATACAGGTTCTCTACCTGACCAATGAGGAACTAAAACAGTCTTCCTTTTAAAACGAATTCGACATCTTTTAATAACTGAAATTCTTTGTAGCATGCATACTCGTTATTCATGATTAATCCTTATTTATTAATTTTCTCCGTACATATTACTTTTAATTCAAGAGTATTCATGCTCTTGTACAAACCCTCTCCTGTCAGAAGGTACACACTTCGTAGTAGGTCCATACTGGAACTTAAAAAGAAAACACAGCCAAAAACCACAGCTGTCACAAAGTGCAAGGTTTTACTTCACCTTGGCCATACACATATCAACACAAACTCTGACGTCATTTTCCGGTGCGCCTCATTTTCAATAAATATCCCAAATAGTGCCGCATTTATCAGCACTAACTCAAACTCAATAAATCTAACATGTGGTGTGCATGGGCAGACACCACATATTACCCCCCCCCCCCCCCGCCCCCCCTACTGGAAACTGCAGGTTTCCAGGTCATCATTAACTATACTTAACTATAATGATAAAAAGGAAAATCAAATTCAAGTAATGAGTGAAATGATATCACGATGAGTGAAATGCAGTTAAAATATGTGGCAACAACTTGTGAGCAACATATTAATGCTACGAAAATATCGCTATATAATCTATCCATCAATTGATTATGAACATAAACAATGTTTGTTGTCACTTCTTGTACCCAGGACAGTTACATAGTTCAATGTATTACTCTTGATAGAGTGTCCGCGATTACATTATTATGTCCTTCTATATGGACGATATCAAAGTCATACGCTTGCAACTGTAATGCAAATCTCGTAAGTCTTGCACTTGGTGATTTACAGGTTTGCAGATACGTTAATGATCTCTGATCTGTCATTATAGTAAAATGCGTACCTACCACATACTTTTGAAGTTTATTCAAAGTCCATACTATACCCAACAGCTTCTCTGTCGAAAATAGAGTATTTAGATTCGGCTTCCGATAGTTTCCTACTCAAGTAGTAGATCGGATGAAACTTGCCATCAAAACTTTGTCCCTAAACACCCGCCTATTGCGTGGAGCGAAGCATCTGTTACAACAATAAATGATCTTTTTAAATCTGGCAGTCTTAATATCGGATACTGTGAAAAATGAGTCTTAATGTTTTGTAATGCCTGGTTACATTGTTCTGTCCAAACTACTTTGTTAGGCATACCTCTTTTAGTTAGATCAGATAAGACAGCAGTCAAAGACGAGAACCTTGGAATAAACTTGTGGTAAAAATTCACCAATCCTAATAGACTCCGTACTTGCTTCTTTGTAGTTGGGATTGTAAGATCAAGTATGCGTTTTAAATTAGATTCATCAGGTTGTATTACATGTCTGCCAATTTTGTGTCCTAGAAATGAAATTTCCTTGAATCCAATTTCTATTTTGGATGGACGGGCTGTGAGATTGTGTATTCTTAGTGTCTGGAGTAAAGATTGTATCCCATCTACATGTTCTTCCCATGTGTCATGAAACATGCAAATGTCATCTATATAAGATATTAGGTCATAACGGCTCCCAAATACTCGACGCATCATCCGTACAAAAGTTGCAGGCGCATTTTTGAGCCCAAAACACATGACATTGTATTGGAACAAACCCTTCGATGTTGCAAATGCCGTCAATGGTTTACATTCTTCGGTCAAAGGGATCTGCCAATACCCTTTTGATAAATCGAATTTGCTAAAGAACGTAGCGGAAGCTAAACGAGGTAGCAGGTCTTCCAGCAAAGGCATTGGTTCAGAATCTGATATCGTGACTTTATTTAGTCGACGGAAATCAATGCATATACGAATGGATTTGTCTTTCTTCCGTACTGCTACCATCGGAAAACAAAATGGAGAATCTGATGGAGAGATTATCCCCATTTTCAACATATTGTCGACCTCACTATCAACCTGCTCTCTGATATGCAAAGGAATTGCATACGGTCGTAACTTAATCGGAGTGGGATCCGATAATTTTATTTCGTGAGAAATAATGTTAGTTCGTCCAGGTAGATCAGACAACACATCTTCAAAAGATTTCAATAGATTGAGAATCTGATTCTTCTGATCTGAAGGTAAATCGTTACAAATGATTACATCCTTCCAAGTTTCAGAGGCTTGGATAGGTACCACAGGAAAATCAAGCGGTACATCCGCGAAACTAGTTGCTTCTTCATCAACTAAAGCAATAGATGCCAGATGCGGAGATTGATTTGTGATAGATTCACAAATATGTTTGAGTGGAAGAGATCTAGAAATGTAAGGTTGTAACATGTTAGTGTGGAATGTTTTTCTTTTACCCCTAATGTCGATGATGTAATCCACGTCGGTTTTCTTACCCACAACTTTAAAAGGACCTTGCCACGTAACCAACAAATGATCACCTTTAAGTGGCAAGAGAACAAAAACTTCATCGTTAATCGATAATGATGTTAATCTCCTATCACGATTAATACGCGACCGAGTCTTATATTTTGCTAATTCTGATGCTTCAGTCGCAATCTCACATGCGTCCACAATGCATTGACGTAGATCTGTGACATATTGGTGACTAGATTTCGTAACCGTATTATCATCGTTTGTTATCACCAAATCATGTAAGATAGACATTGGTCCTCTTGGATTAGCCCCGAAAACTAATTGAAATGGTGAGAATCCAGTTTGACGATTAGGAACTTCTCTATACGCAAAGAGAACCGCTGGTATCAACCGGTCCCAATCATGGGGAAACATTGTTGTTACTTTGCCCAACATCTGCTTTAAAGTAGAATTCCAGCGTTCTACAACTCCGTTTGATTGCGGATTTAATCTGGCACTCAATGTATGACGGATGTGAAGCACATCACAAATTTCCGAGAACATATCTGAAGTGAATTGCGTGCCATGATCCGACAGAAGCTCTTCAGGAAATCCGATACGTGAAAATATCGATAATAATGCATCAGTCACCGACATTGTTGTTATGGACTTAACAGGTATGGCTTCAGGCCATCTGGTGCATAGATCGATACAAGTTAAGATGAAGCGGAATCCTCTGGATGATAACACCGGAAGAGGCCCGATTATGTCGACAGCCATCTTATAAAAAGGACGCACAGAGATATCTGTGGTCTGTAGGGGTGCAAACTGATGCGCACCCTTATGAGCAACTCCCTGACAAACAGTGCATGATTTACAAAACGTTGCGACGTCCTTATGAACCCCTGGCCAAAAAAAATGTGCCATCAATCTATAAGCTGTGCGGGCAATCCCCCATATGACCCGCAAAAGGAACATCATGTGCATTAGATAAAACTAGTGATCGAAATGACGTAGGTACTACTATTTGTCTGAGTACCGAAGAATAATTGTCAAAACAACGTATCAAAATATTGTCATGAAATTGATACCAATGTCTGGCATTATTTGTATGTGTAATAGTTTTAGCCGTAGCTAAAGTGAATAAACGTCCCAAAGAAGAGTCATCTTTTTGTTGGTTAATGAATGCATTTTTATCTATGTAATGACTTGTTGTCACGTGTGGGATATTATTGCTATCATTAAGTTCATTTGCTTCTGCAACCAGCTGTGCTCTAGTAGTCACAGCATTGGATAAAGAAAGATATTCTCTTTCCCATGCAGAAATTTCATCAGTAGAACATTCTTTTATACCCTTTATGTTTCCCAAAATCAAGTCACAGCAAGGCTGGTTGAGAACACATACACGAACTTTCCCAGTAAAGAATGGCGTGGTTATTGTTACGTCGGCCATGGGATATATCTCTACCGTGCCTCCGAAAGTTATGCATTTCACTGACGTTCCAGTGAAACAAGATGGAGGGATTAACGACCTTCTTATCCCGACCGTTGTGGAACCCGTGTCCCTTAAAATTTTAATTGGAGTGTTAAACAAAAACCCATTATGTAAAGTGAGAGTACCAACACCGTCATAAGATGACAACACTGGTAAGCCATGTCCACATTTAAGCCGTGGTGTAGCTCCAGGTTGAAATAACATCTTACATTCTGTACAATTATTAGAATTTTCTAAATCAACGTTACACGCATTGGCGTGATTATTGGTTGGATGGATGTCATTACTGACATTTCTATCTACCGTCTGACAAGCATTGGCTTGTGAGCGTGCTCTATTATGACTTCTAACGAAGTGAGATCTTCTGCGATCTGAAAAATTGTCTGAATGAGAATGTCCATTGTTGTCCCTGTTATAATGGCCACCCCGCGGTGACAAATTATGATTGTCCGTATATTTGTTGTGTGAATACTGGTTATTTCGATACCATTGGTTATTGTTATAATTGTTGAAATTATGCCTGTCTCTACCTCGTGAAGGTGAGCGATTATGGTAAAAATTATATTTACCCCTATAGGATGTGTGATTATTTTCTCTATGATTATATCGTCTATCCAAGCTACGAGTGCGCGATCTCCCGTGCGTCGCAGCACACGCAGTAGATGAGTCCAAGACTTTTGCTCTGCTCAATGACAAGTTTGGATGAGCAACGGAAAATTGTTGACCTAATTTTTCCATTTCATCGATACTAGTCGGATTACGTTCTTGTAAGAATGATACAATATCCTGGTTTACCGACGAAACAATTTTATCTCTTAATAAGAGATCACATAATCCTTCAAACGTTTTAGGGATAGAAGCCTGTTCAACCCATCTTTGGAGACATAGTTTTATGGAGGAAACAAAATCCTCAAAATTTTTACCCTCTACCGGTAACATGGATCGAAACTACCCCAACTGCATCACCTGTGAGGAGACCCGAAAAAACACCAGACCACGAATCTTTATCAATATTTAAGCAAGAGACTCTTTCCTGAAATCTTAATAAATAAAAACTTATATCGTCGTGAGGAGGAGAAAAAGGTGGTAGTCTTAAATTAAAGTTAGGGGTTGTGATTGCCTTCTTCGATGAACCATTACTATCTGAATCATGGGAACCATGATGTTGTTGAAAACGAAGTTTTTCAACCTCAAAAGCTTTCTCTCTTTCAAATTTTGCCTCCTCGGCAGCAATTTCCGCTAAACGAATTGCCTTTTCATGTTCCATTTTCTCTCGTTCCGCAGCGATTTCTGCTATACGAAATCTCTCTTCCTTATTTGCTTTTTCTTGTGCCATAGTAAATTCCCTTTCTTCTCTTTCTCTTTTCTCATTTCTTTCTATTTCTTCTCTTTCTCTTTTCTCATTTCTTTCTCTTTCTTCTTTTGCCTCTGCCTTTTCATATGCAGATTGCTCCAGCGGTCGCTCATAGTACTGCTCGTTATCCCGTTACATCCCGTGTAAAATCTCTCACTTTTCATAGTTTTGTTCCCTCTATCACAACACGCATACAGGTTCTCTACCTGACCAATGAGGAACTAAAACAGTCTTCTTTTTAAAACGAATTCGACATCTTTTAATAACTGAAATTCTTTGTAGCATGCATACTCGTTATTCATGATTAATCCTTATTTATTAATTTTCTCCGTACATATTACTTTTAATTCAAGAGTATTCATGCTCTTGTACAAACCCTCTCCTGTCAGGAGGTACACACTTCATAGTAGGTCCATACTGGAACTTAAAAAGAAAACACAGCCAAAAACCACAGCTGTCACAAAGTGCAAGGTTTTACTTCACCTTGGCCATACACATATCAACACAAACTCTGACGTCATTTTCCGGTGCGCCTCATTTTCAATAAATATCCCAAATAGTGCCGCATTTATCAGCACTAACTCAAACTCAATAAATCTAACATGTGGTGTGCATGGGCAGACACCACAAGGCGGAGTTGTCGTACGGAAGGTACGGGGTTCGAACCCTGGGTAAGCCACTCACGTCTGTTGTTTTTCTGTTGTCCAAGTGTTCTACTTCTTTATTTCTTACGAGTGCCTGAAAACATACCTTTATGTTTGTCTAATATTAATTTACTGTTTACAGGCCTCGGGTTTCCCTTCCTTATGTGTTATTTATGTTTATACAATACCCAGAAACCTACCCTCTGTTATATACTAATGTCCTTAAGTCTTCTACTATTTACTGGACCCAGTATCAAGGTCTTTGTCTTGTTTGGACTGACACATACTGTTAATAGGAGAACAACAGAAGTGATTGCGTCATTTAAGGGCTGAGTTGCCCACTGTATACTTCCGGTGTTATCTTGTGTGTTTCGTACTGATAAATAGCCAGCAAAGCATCTTTTTTTGGGGATGCCTAGCTGGCCGTGGGGTCAGTGTGATTCGCTTGATAGCTAGGCGGAGTTGTCGTACGGAAGGTACGGGGTTCGAACCCTGGGTAAGCCACTCACGTCTGTTGTTTTTCTGTTGTCCAAGTGTTCTACTTCTTTATTTCTTACGAGTGCCTGAAAACATACCTTTATGTTTGTCTAATATTAATTTACTGTTTACAGGCCTCGGGTTTCCCTTCCTTATGTGTTATTTATGTTTATACAATACCAGAAACCTACCCTCTGTTATATACTAATGTCCTTAAGTCTTCTACTATTTACTGGACCCAGTATCAAGGTCTTTGTCTTGTTTGGACTGACACATACTGTTAATAGGAGAACAACAGAAGTGATTGCGTCATTTAAGGGCTGAGTTGCCCACTGTATACTTCCGGTGTTATCTTGTGTGTTTCGTACTGATAAATAGCCAGCAAAGCATCTTTTTTTGGGGATGCCTAGCTGGCCGTGGGGTCAGTGTGATTCGCTTGATAGCTAGGCGGAGTTGTCGTACGGAAGGTACGGGGTTCGAACCCTGGGTAAGCCACTCACGTCTGTTGTTTTTCTGTTGTCCAAGTGTTCTACTTCTTTATTTCTTACGAGTGCCTGAAAACATACCTTTATGTTTGTCTAATATTAATTTACTGTTTACAGGCCTCGGGTTTCCCTTCCTTATGTGTTATTTATGTTTATACAATACCAGAAACCTACCCTCTGTTATATACTAATGTCCTTAAGTCTTCTACTATTTACTGGACCCAGTATCAAGGTCTTTGTCTTGTTTGGACTGACACATACTGTTATAGGAGAACAACAGAAGTGATTGCGTCATTTAAGGGCTGAGTTGCCCACTGTATACTTCCGGTGTTATCTTGTGTGTTTCGTACTGATAAATAGCCAGCAAAGCATCTTTTTTTGGGGATGCCTAGCTGGCCGTGGGGTCAGTGTGATTCGCTTGATAGCTAGGCGGAGTTGTCGTACGGAAGGTACGGGGTTCGAACCCTGGGTAAGCCACTCACGGCTGTTGTTTTTCTGTTGTCCAAGTGTTCTACTTCTTTATTTCTTACGAGTGCCTGAAAACATACCTTTATGTTTGTCTAATATTAATTTACTGTTTACAGGCCTCGGGTTTCCCTTCCTTATGTGTTATTTATGTTTATACAATACCAGAAACCTACCCTCTGTTATATACTAATGTCCTTAAGTCTTCTACTATTTACTGGACCCAGTATCAAGGTCTTTGTCTTGTTTGGACTGACACATACTGTTAATAGGAGAACAACAGAAGTGATTGCGTCATTTAAGGGCTGAGTTGCCCACTGTATACTTCCGGTGTTATCTTGTGTGTTTCGTACTGATAAATAGCCAGCAAAGCATCTTTTTTTGGGGATGCCTAGCTGGCCGTGGGGTCAGTGTGATTCGCTTGATAGCTAGGCGGAGTTGTCGTACGGAAGGTACGGGGTTCGAACCCTGGGTAAGCCACTCACGTCTGTTGTTTTTCTGTTGTCCAAGTGTTCTACTTCTTTATTTCTTACGAGTGCCTGAAAACATACCTTTATGTTTGTCTAATATTAATTTACATGGAAGTGAACCTTTATCTATGAGGCTAATTACATCCTCACTGACTCTTGAAATCATCCACACACTTCCAGGGATTCCCCCTGTGGTGAAACTTGTTGAGAACCCGGCATTGAACACTAAGCTTGGAGAAGTCACTTGAGCCCCAGGAGTAATTGTTTGGCTTTGACTTGATTGACTGCATGCAGAAGTATCTCACTATGGATCCAGTGATAGGCAGGGGAAGATGAGAAGTAGCTCTGTGCAGGACGTAACAATTCCTTGGGATAGCCCACAGTGGCGTATCCTGGTAATGCGAGCTAGGCGTGCTGCTACTTAAAATGAATATGTACTCCTACTATTTAACTTCTTCCCCTCTTAATTTAAAAACCATCTATATTCAATTACGCAACGATAGTTATTAGGGGTATATGTCAATTATCTCCGAAATACTAATTAACTTACAACTTGAAACTCACTGTCACTGTAATAATCTGTATTCCCGGCAACTAACAAAAATTAATCACAAAAAACACTGGACGGACACAGCCGATTTTTACAACTCGAGAGCTGCTAGGCCACCGCACGCATGTTCGCATTGTATTGACGTATCTGCCCATGACCCCGGTTCACATAAACCAGTCTTTAGACGTGAATCCGAACGGTCCAGCACGCATTGTGACGGAATTATACGAGAAACTTCGGGCGATTGCTACAACCAATAAAAACTGCACTATAAAACGCTTCTGTGAAACTGAAAATAGATGTACTCGTAGATTCTATGCGGGAAAATCCGTTATCCTGATGCGTGCGGTTCGAAAGCAGAACTTAGAGGAGAAATATTTTATAGAATAATAAATTAAATTTTTATTTTCCTTCGCGCATAGGTGTGCGCAGCACGCACAGCACATATAGAGAATACGCCACTGATAGCCCAGCACCAGAGTACAGTATTTCACCTTTGCATAGTTGGAGAACCCCTTTGATGGCGGCGAATATACAGTATGCCACGCACGTCTTACTCCTAGCTTGGGAGACGATCCTTTAAATGCAAGCCACCCTGGAGAAACTGGAGCTCATGACTTCAGCTCTTTAAACTCGTTTCTGAGTGGCAGAAAAGCCACAGGAAAAGCCTAGATCTACAGTGTAGATAATAGCAAGGAGTCTTCAATTTGGTATTGGGTGCTAAAGAGCGAGAAGCTCAGCAGCTCTAGTTAAACAACAAGAACAATCACTCCGTTTGTCTATGTCACTCACTTCTCTAGATCCGTGCTGGCCTCTCCGTTTGTCTATGTCACTCACTTCTCTAGATCCGTGCTGGCCTCTCCGTTGTCTATGTCACTCACTTCTCTAGATCCGTGCTGGCCTCTCCGTTTGTCTATGTCACTCACTTCTCTAGATCCGTGCTGGCCTCTCCGTTGTCTATGTCACTCACTTCTCTAGATCCGTGCTGGCCTCTCCGTTTGTCTATGTCACTCACTTCTCTAGATCCGTGCTGGCCTCTCCGTTGTCTATGTCACTCACTTCTCTAGATCCGTGCTGGCCTCTCCGTTGTCTATGTCACTCACTTCTCTAGATCCGTGCTGGCCTCTCCGTTTGTCTATGTCACTCACTTCTCTAGATCCGTGCTGGCCTCTCCGTTGTCTATGTCACTCACTTCTCTAGATCCGTGCTGGCCTCTCCGTTTGTCTATGTCACTCACTTCTCTAGTTCCGTGCTGGTCACTCACTTCTCTAGATCCGTGCTGGCCTCTCCGTTGTTTGTCACTCACTTCTCTAGATCCGTATGGCCTCACGTTTGTCTATGTCACTCACTTCTCTAGATCCGTGCTGGCCTCTCCGTTTGTCTATGTCACTCACTTCTCTAGATCCGTGCTGGCCTCTCCGTTTGTCTATGTCACTCACTTCTCTAGATCCGTGCTGGCCTCTCCGTTGTCTATGTCACTCACTTCTCTAGATCCGTGCTGGCCTCTCCGTTTGTCTATGTCACTCACTTCTCTAGATCCGTGCTGGCCTCTCCGTTGTCTATGTCACTCACTTCTCTAGATCCGTCCTCATTTGTCTATGTCACTCACTTCTCTAGATCCGTGCTGGCCTCTCCGTTTGTCTATGTCACTCACTTCTCTAGATCCGTGCTGGCCTCTCCGTTGTCTATGTCACTCATTATTCCAGTTCCCCACTGGCCTGCCCGTTTGTTTATGTCACTTACTTCTGGTCTGTCCATTTGTCTATGTCACTCTCTTGTCCAGTTTGTTACTGGCTTGTCCATTTGTCTATGTCACTCGTTTTCCCAGATCCATACTGGCATGTCCGTTTGTCTATTTCACACATATTTCCAGTTCTATAGTGTGACGACTCATAATTCAGTCGTTACATTTTTCTGTGCCGAATTTTGCTTTCCTCGTGTGGTGCCATCCCTTTTCTTTCATGTGATCATTATATTACTCTACACCTTCATCTTTTCGTGGTATCTTCTCCTCCGGTTGACAAATCCAATACTCTCGACCTGATTATCTTAATCAGCGTTTATGCGAAAAGGGGGGGGGGGGAGGAAGGGGGTTTGGACAATGACACATTTACCTGTGTTTGTTCACTGCGAAGTTGCTTATTTTAGACACCAAGAATGGATGTATTAAGTGATCTGACACCAGTCAGATTACGTAATTAGTTCCTGGCAGTCTAGTAGCCAGACGGACTATTGATAGATAAGCAGGTATCTTCTTTACACCTGCCGGCAAATGGCGACAAACACCTGTAGAATGAGTCTGATAATAGGACAACAGATGACATTTTAAGATAACGTGTTAATTTTGCAAGAATGACTTGCACAAACACACGGACTATCCTTATACCCTGTCTAGACATGATAAGCCGGAAAGGTTTGGACATTGGGAAATATAACGTTAATATTTCCGTGCCAGGTTGTTTTGAGTAAACAGGGTGTCGGTCGGAGAATAACAGTCTTGATAAAAATTAATGCAGATAAATGATATAATCGAGTTCCAACAAGATGATTTCGTTGTAATAAACAAAGACGAGAAGAAAGTACAACATTGGAAGAAATTATCAGTAGTAATAATCAAGGGCAGGCAGGTCGCGTGATTTTGCTAACATGACTCGTAGAGTGGCAATACCTCATATGGTCAGGTACTGATGTTCAGATGAGGAGGATGGGGGAAGCCCTACCAAAATCAGACTCCTTTCCGCGAGAGTTGGTTAAGATTATAAATGAAGCTAAACTTAATTGGGTTTCACCCAACAAGAACATCACCGGGCAAAACTTGTATAGTATTATGATTGGATCTCCCCCAATAGAACCTCAAGGGAAACCATGTGTGTGGAGGCCGACAATTCTACTTAAAACCTAAAGCATTTTAAGATTTCTACACTGTATCCCATATTCGTCAATGAGAAATCATAGACAGCCAGGATAACAAGTGATATTTAGGATTCCAATTAGAGGACATCAAGATTCGATCCCCAGTTGAGGTGGGAATTTTTAGACCGCAAACGGCTTCGGGGTCGACCCAGCCTCGAAAATTGGGTACCAGAGCAACTCTGGGAAGGTTAAGGCGGCAGGCGTGATGCAGACCACATCACCCCTAGTGTGCCGATGGTCAAGAAAATATGGGTCTAACACCGTATTCCCAATATGCTTCAATGGGCGTGTAACGGGATCCTTTACCTTTATCTATTAGAGAACAGGCGGAAAACTAGGAGCACCTTTTTGAATTAAAAGAAGGCGTAAACTCTAGTGTCAATACTTCACGCCCCAAGTCCTAGGAACCTTACTCAAGTGTACCAAGTTAGAAAACTAACTCATCTGAGGATGACGGCATCTTAAACAGTTTCCCGACATATTACGGATTGTGACGGTATTGCCTCCCCTGCTTTGCAGTAGTGGTCCAAAAGTGGCCAAAACTCAAGAGTATCTAATATTGGCTTCAAAGGTGTCTACCTTCGTACAAGATTACTCTTGTAATCTTGTAAATAGAAAAAACAACACGCTTCTATCTCCAGGGAGTCTTCACAAGATATTCAGAATAAGCGAGAACAATACTGCTTTGTCTGAGTATGTCAACTCTGTAATTCTGCAAACACTTTTGTGAAGGATTTAAGCTCTTATTAATTTCAGCTCGTTCAAGCCCCCCCACCCCTGATTTACTCAGTGGAATTCTATTATTCTAGTACAGCTCTGTATAGAGTGTGTGTTGTAAATTGACTGAGACAAACATGCAGTAACTTTAAAATCATTAAATCGAAGTTAAATTTGTAAAATTACAAATAACAAAATTTAATAACCACTTATGTTTTAACAGTTGGAAAATAATTTGAATAGTTATGGATCAAGAAAAGTTATCATCACGATCGTTATGGAACGTGAAATGTTACAAGAAGTTCAAGTGGCAGCATAAATTTGAACTTAGCTGCCAATGACGGCTCTGCTCCTTCTTATGGGTTGGTTCTTTTCAACCTGCTCACGCTCGTCCCTGGTCAAGATTGTCCGGTGTAGCTCGTTACCCAAAAATGTCTAGGAGAGTCTACCAAATGGGTCCTTCGTCTTAAAGTCTAGGCCACTGTTCCCTTCTTGCTCCAGAGATAGTACTTTCTGTTGGTATCACCAATAACTATGGTAAAAGAATAGAATGAAACGCTCTTCCGAGTATGGCGTTTTCCACCCCATAATTATGGGTTCCTATCTTCCCATACCACCTTCCCAATTAATTCGATGAGAATTAAATTTAATCCCTCGGGATAAAACTTTCTTTACAATTACCGTAAAATCTCGCGTATAATACGCACAATTTTTACTCATTTTTGCCCGCTAAAACTCGGGTGCGTATTATACGCGAGTACTAAACAATACTTCATTTTCGATTTCGAAAGTAACCTACATTGGAAAGTCTGTCAAGTTTTTGTCACAATTTAACAGTGAAAATGGCGCGAAATTGAATGTGCCCTGTGTTTTCTTATGTGTCAGACATTTTCACAAAACGCATTTCGCACTCTTGGTCTTCAATCCGTTTTGATATTAAGCTTGGTTGTGAAGTGTGTTGTTTTATTATTTTGAGCCCTAAAAATGAATTCGAGAAAATGTTATACTGCAGCAGAAAAGCTCTTAGTGATAAAATATGCAGAATCTAATGGCAATCGGGCAGCAAGTCGACATTTTTCCATTAACGAGTGTAACATTCGATTATGGCGAAAAAACAAAGAGGTGCTGCAAGTGTTGCCTAGTAAGAAAAAGGCGAATCGTGGGTCACCACAAGATCTTCCAGACCTAGAAAAAACATTATTGGAGTGGGTAGTGGATAGAAGGCAACAAGACATCGGTGTTTCATGCATTGAAATACGACTTAAAGCTCTGGAACTTACAAAATCTCGTACAGGCACAACAACATTTAAAGCGTCATATGGATGGGCAGTTCGTTTTATGAAGCGACATGGTCTTTCAGTCCAAAGTACCTAAAATGCAGGTGTTGGGAAAGTATTTCTGTTTGTTATTATATTTTCAGTTTTTTAACAAATGTTTCATAAAATAAAATCTTGAAAAATTATGGTGCGTATTATACATGAATTTCCATTTTACCAGAAAATTTTGGGCTAAATCAAGCATGCGTATTATACACGAGTGCGTATTATACGCGAGATTTTACGGTAAATAGAATAGCTTTCATAGTTACTTTATATTACTTTTTTAAATAACAAGGTTAATAATACAGGTAGAGTCTGTTTACATATACATCTCCACTGATTGAAAAGTGTTCGCAATATAAATTGAATATGTTTTCATTTATATTTACACTGATTGAAAAGTTTGAAACTTCCATTAACTTTAAAATGAATATTTTCATATAGACATTTACAAAGGCTTAAAGCTTGAAAACTTACTTTAATTTTGCTCAGATGAATAAAAGAGACTTGAATCGGCCTCTTTCACGCGTCTGGGGTGTCGTTAATTTAATAAGTTCCCTCTCTGACTTCGTGTGTGGTCCTTCAGTTTCCTCAGTCCTGGTTTCCTTATTTAATATGAAAGAGATTTCCTGGGCTATGAAAGTCCGTCCGGAATCCTCTAATAAAAGATGCCCGGTATGTTAAGAAGAAATTCTGAATTCTAATTCTTTACTGTAGCAAGGTCTGGTATCTTGGCGAGCGATTTCTCAAGTGAAATAGCTTGAGAAAATGGTCAGATTATATTCACTGCCTTCCCACGCGTTCGTTATGCGCGCCTCAAAGGATCAGCCAATCTGATTTGAATCTTGTGCATGACTCATCTAGTGCAAAATTTCAAACATTACTTTTCTGAAAGTAGGCGGTAAACATCCGGTTGTCCTGTGTACCAACTTACAAGCACGTCGATAAACTCATATGAAAACGTGTTCCCAATGTAACAATCATTACTTTTATCAGAAAGTAATCTCTTATCTGTACATCAGTTGTCTCCCCGTATTCTAAGCTTTGGCGATGAGCGCACCCGTGTCTTATAAGTCTTATCAGTGATTAAGCACTGCGCTGAGGCGATTTACGTGTTTATCTGTGTACTGATATCCACTGCGCCAACGATAGCCAACATGGTTATGTCGCTGCCACTCCTTTCAACATAGGGAGAAATGGATAACAACCAGACATATATACTTATCCCTGAGAAGGGTGTAAGAAGGAAAATACATAATATCTGCTACATATAGCAGAAAAAGAAAGAAAGAAAGTACGACAAATGAAAGCACACAATAAAATCAGTACCACAAATGTACCGATACTTCCGGAGTGAAACAAAGATCGAGGATGATAACCCCATTTTGTGAGACGGATTTCTGTGCATCAAGTCTGTGAAATAATTCGCCCAAATTTGGGGAACGTTGTAACATGTATATTTTATCACGTTGTGTTTGCTTTTGACATGTATAAAGTGCTTGTGGATTTACAGTTGTACATTGTGGCGTGGATCGTCTCCCCTGCTCAGCAGTAGTGGTCAAAAATAGCTAAACTAAGAGTAAAATGATCAGGATATCCAAAGGTGTCAACCTTCGCTCAAGATCACTTTTGGCCGACATATAAACAGAAGAATGATGCTTCTATTTAAGGGGACGTCATAGGATGTTAAAGAAAAGCAAGCACAACAACTGAGATAATCTAAGCTGTCATGAACTTAAGTGTTCTCCCGCCACTTCTATGAGGTAATTTTGACTCGTGTTTTCTGAGCCTCCAGTTGAAGCTGATTCAGCAACTATTACTTTTATAGCTGTATATGTTTATGTATTTAACACAATATGAGTTCTATGGGTGCATACATACAATTCACTCAGAAGTGATTAATCCAACTACTACTTTAAAGTTACAGATTAACAGGTTCAATAATTAGAGCTTAACAAGATTTAAAATAACTTTACTGAGAAAAAGAAACAACAACAGTGATCATCATCGGATGATTTATGTTGTGGTGGAAAACTTGTGAAATGTTCAGTGATTTCACTTGCATGCTACTTAGGCTCCAGTGTGGAGTCGGTTAGCGTCTGCTTCAGCGCTGTTGGATCTCACCGATGCTTTGGACTGAACTTCTCTTCAATAGTCAAGTCTGGAGGCTGTTACACGTCTCATGCAACACATATGATGTAATCACATAGGTTTTCAAGCGGCTTCACGATATTGACTCCTCTGATGTTTATATCTAGCTTTGACTGCTGGCAACTTGAACCACAAGCTTGTACCGCAAACGTATACCCCAAACTAAAAGGAAAATAAATGCCTCTTTTGATTATTGGGTTCCTGATATGAGTATCTGGCGCCCAACGCTTCCACCCACCACTTCCATCTTCCTCAGAATATTTAACACTCCAAGAGTGTTAAGTTTAACCCCAGTAAGTCGGATGAAAGTGCTTTTGGATAACAGAAGACAACAATTGCTATATATATGAATGTATATATATATATATATATATATATATATATATATATATATATATATATATATATATATATATATATATATATATATATATATATATATATATATATATATATATATATATAAATGAAATTTACTAAAGTGTTTGTAAAATAAGTATGTACACAAAGATATCATCATCCACTCCCTGCTCTCTAATAGAGTATGGGGCCACCTCTGCTGTTGGTTCAATGTGAGGAAACCCACACGAAGCAGTCACCATCTCTGCAGTGGTGGTTCATGTGTCACGTTATTTACAGTAATGAGGTTGCCAGCTCTTTATGTCACTGCACATCCACAAGAAAATTACACTTGTCAAAAATGTAAAATTTAAAATGATAAAATATATATTACAACTTACCCCGAGTTTTTTTTTTTTTGTTTTGTTGAAAAGGAAAAGTACGAATTTTGTCGGGCAACTGATTTAAGATGCCGTCTCGTCAGGTTAATTAGGTGTCTAACTTATAGCACTTGAACTAAGATCCTAGAACTTAAGGTACAGAATGGTTTCTCTCGGGCTACTCTCTTCTAATCATAGAATTCATGTCCGGTCCTCTGGCCTGTTCTATATTTGGGTCCTGATATTCTGTGTTCCTGGCTGTCTTTGATTTCATCTTAAGAAAGGCAGTGAAGTAGGCTTACAAGGTGCTCGGTTATAACGAATGTTTTCGCTCTCCCACCTATATTGCTTCGTGGACGAAAAGTCCAACCAAGATCAGTCTATATTTGCATCTCAAATGCCAAACCAATGGTAAATGACGTCTAATTTTGGTAGGGGTTCATCTCCCACCCGCATCTCATGTAGAAAATGCTACATGACACATAAAATATTGTTTTCAAACTCCATTACCTTATAAGATCTTGCTATTCCCGTGGGCGTTTATCATGTTTACAACTCACGACTTCATAGATCCATTACTGATAATCTCTTTCATTATATCACTTTCTTTTAATTATTGATCACAACAAGGTTGGGCGGAAGCGATTACGTATCCTCCGTGCTCCAAAAATCATATTTATTATCATACTGTCGTGTCTTAATCTTTAACCAGTGTTACGGGTTGCCTCCCCTGTTCTCTGTAGTAGTGATCCAACAGTGGCCAAAACTTAGTATCTACTGTAATCCCTTCAAAGGTGTCTACCTTTGCACAAGATTACTCTTGGCAGAGTTGTAGATAGAAGAATAATGATGCTTCTATCTCGAGGGAGTATTCACAAGATATTTCAGATGGCAAGAACAATGCTGCATAGGGCAGAGCAGTTGTTAACGTTAATATCTGACCTGCCACCTTTTGTGAAGGTTGGGGATGCATTTCATTATTTGCTCTTTCAAGCCCCCACTCTGAATTACTCAGAGAAATTATTTTTATTATTTAGTAGCTCTGAGTGTTTTTAAGAAATTGACTGAGACGTACGGATACAACACATTCAAAATGATTAAATCAACTTTAAATTTGGATAGATATAGGTAACAAATTTAATAATCAATTAGGTTTTAATAGGTATTAAACATTGAATAACTCTTTAACAAAAATTGGTCATCATCATATGATGTAAATGGGGATTAATATAAGGGGAAGTTTCACTTGGCAGCTTTTATTTGTACACATAACTGCTAGGGTTTCTGCTCCCGCTGGTGTTTTGGTTCTTCGCAGATAAGTGACTGGATTGCTTGCATCACTTTTCAAGATTAAGAGTTGCAGCACGTTCCAAGTAGAATCAGGGAGTAACTGAAAAGCTGGTTTCTCGTCTCTAAGACCCGTCTGATGATGGTGTTAAGCGTCGACTTCAGGCCACTTATACCCTCACTTGTTCCAGAAATAGTACCCTCAACTGGTACCACCAACTAGTGTGGCAAAAGAAGAGAAACGAATATCTTCTGAGTATTGAGTTTCCCGACACAGAACTTATGTGCCCCCCTCTTTTCATTCCACCATCCCATCTATCTCAGAACTTTTACCCTCGCTGAGAATTAATATTAATTGCAGTGGGCGAAAAACTATCTTTACATTTAAAATGAATAGTTTTATATTTAACTTTAGTTGAAAATGTTAACAATATAGTTTGAAAATGTTTACATTTACATCGGTTGAAAAGGTTGTAAACTTTCATTACAGTTAGAGTGAATATGTTTTACATTTACACTGGTTGAAAAGATTGAAACATTCATTACATTTAGAGTGAATATGTTTTACTTTTACATTGGTTGAAAAGGTGAATAATATAACAAGTAAATACATCATTTCTTTCATCATTCCCTCCCCGCTCCATATGGAACTTGGGACTACCTCTGCTTGTGGTTCTTTATAGAATCTTGGAATAAAGCAGTCACTAGCCCTGGCAGTGGTGGTTCATGAAATCATCATTCTGTATGCCGAAGCTGCTAGCCTCAAATGACTTGAACATCTACTAGCAATTTTCACATATTAATATTCACATATCAATATATACGTACTAGTTCACATGTTAATAATGAAAACATATAGAATTCAAAATGTACAACTTACGCCAATCTTTAGGCTCACAAACTGTTGGCTCAGAGAAATAAAGGCACCTGTAGAGGCCTCTTACACTTGGTCTGGGGAGTTGTTACTTTAGCAGTAAGGTCCGACTTTGAATTGTGTTTCAGTTCTCTCAGATTCCGATTTTCTGTGTTAAAAGAGTAGTTTTCCTGGGATGTAAGTCCTCAAGACGCTCAAACAAGGGTCCGGTCCGATAAACGAAAGCTGATTTTAGTCTTAGCTCTGGAAAGGTCTGGTTGTCTTCTTGGCATGAGGTAGATTTTCACAGTGTTTTCAACCGTATAAAGTATCAGGTTATATTCCCCCTTTCGTTCCTGGCACGTGTTGTTTACTATTAGACCAGGCCTCAATCAGAAATGTGGTTATTCCTACATCTCGAATGCCAGCCAATAGTTTCAAAGATGCGTGTTTAGGATGAGGTAATTCAAAATATTTCCACTTGGAAATTTATGTGCATTACTGCAAAGGTCATGTCTCCCAAATATGGAATGAAAACATCTACCGTAATCCTCTCTCGGCAATGTTTTCTCACATACAACATCTTACTTTCATCTAAAGTAATGCCTTTGTAACAAGGTGTACAGGAAATGATTATGTCATTCGTTTCCGCCGAGTGCATGCCGACAGGTCGATAATTTATCGCTGGGCACTCCTAGGTAAACATGACATGCGGTCACTATACGAAAATTAACCGGTCCCATCTTGGTTTTACCTGCGTCTTAATCTTAGCAAAGCCGAGAAGTGCATAGGAAACATGATCAGTTATCACTAAAGGTAGTGTAAAATTGATAAGAAAATATCTAATATCTGCTTGATAGCAGAAAAAGAAATAGGCGACCACGTAAATTTCAAGTAATTTAGTACTTTCATACATATACCTTGTACCTGAATCAACTATTATTGTTTAGTTGTAAAACAACAGGTAACAAATTTAATAGTGAAATAGTCTTTAACAGGTTAAAATAAATATGGAAAGATTAGAGCAATTTTTATGGTTATAAAGTTCTCTTTATTGAGACGTAGGTGGAATTTTAACTGTATACTTAAAGTTTATCTGAAATGTCCTTTTTTGTTGGTGCCTTTTAGTTAGCACTTAGCTTGTATGAGTGAGTCCTGCAGCTGTAGTTCATCAATTATGTGATAACGAAAGCCTTCCCCACACTCTCGTCCACTGTAGGTTGTTATGGTGGATGCTTTTCTCTCACACTAGCGGCGTTAGTACCACACACTCTGATGGCTTGTAACCACGAACCCAAATTGGGTTATACACAATCTCCCTGCTCAGATTTAGAATAGACCCGAGCAATTTCGGTGCATATGCTCTCGAATCAATTTCGTCAGAGAAATTCCTCTTATGACGGGTGAAACACTTGGTCTGGAAATCTATAATTCCTCTTATGACGGGTGAAACACTTGGTCTGGAATATTATAATTCCTCTTATGACGGGTGAAACACTTGGTCTGGAAATCTATAATTCTTCTTATGACGGGTGATCCAATTCCTAGGTTTCCAGTCTTGTATTTATAAAGTCCTGGTCCTGAAGGTTTACAGTCTGTGTATTTAAATATGCGGGTTTACTCTTCGGGTTTCAGAGTTGCCCAAATACTGTCGATCTGTCACTTGTGATATAGGAATTCTAGGTCCGATCCTGTTCTTTCTGGCTTCTTTGAAGGTGCTCGGTTGAAGTTGCGAAGCTGTCTGTTCTGTGTTTCTGAGTTCACTAGATTATATCTCTTATTCTCAGTTCAATTCACAGATGGTGTTTCCGTCGAATGTTCCAATAGAATGCGTTGTTTATTCCGGCATCTAAAATCAAACCAATCAAATCTCTCTAGCACTGTTTGGGTGGGGAAGTTTTAAATATCCCCTCGCGTGACCTCTTTATATAAGAAGTAATATTGTTTCAGCTGCACCCATCTGCCTCCCACAATATTGTGACCATGCTTTCCTGGCATAATGTCTTCCTCCCAGATGTCTACCACGACAAATTATCTAATTATCGCCATTATCTGCGTGCCTCCGCCAGACAGATGTCTGGTCAAACAATGTTGTCGTCTTTCTTCGTACGCACAACACACGCTTGTGTCAACACGATCAGCAGCTTTTCACTAGGGTCAAATGTTGGACCGACATGTTTCCAAAGGTGGTCAGACGGATTCAAAGAGATAAGCGGGTGACCGGTCGGATGACTGGGTATTGTTACGATAATACCACAGTTCACCTGGCGGAACGTAAATACGTCTGAGGAGTGGTAAACAAGATAAAGACAGTCCTATAGCAAATACTTCCATAGGGCAAATATGGCGAGAATTTTTATTGTAGTATCTTCAGATTTTTGCGTTAATTAAACATTGCGAGACGAACGAGATTTGAGACGGGCATGGAAAAAAGTGAGAAAAATGGCCAGTAATACTTGCTCACTAAATGTTCTCAAACAAATTATGTAAGTCCAAACTGGACTTATTCACTCAGATGGCATAGAGAACACCCCAAATCATACATAACAGAATTATATTAATCCTGATCAAATAGAGATCTCGTGTTCAGTCACTTTGACTGATCTGATCAATAAATTGAAAATCGAAGACGGGCAGATTTATGTCCATGTGGGGAAGATAAGCAAACAGAAGAACATGTCCATCAAGACTGTCGGCTCCACGAGATGAACAGTTTGATAGTATGGCATTTACAATGTCTTTGATGCAAAAACTGTATGGTAATAAGAGAAGCCTGAGACAGGGTGCCAACTTTATAATAGAAATAGATATGATTTTATCAGAGCGACCTGGGTAGTGAGATCGGATACCTAGCTCTCGGATAAGGGCGAAAAATAGGAGGTCCCGTTTGCAATTTGCGCACGTTAAAAATCTCTTTACTACTGGAAATCGTAAAGAGTAGGCCTATCAGGCCGCTGCCCTGGCAAATTTAAAAATTAGAAACCTACCCACAAAAATATTTATAGAGTTTGTGATCCCTATATACACACTACTGTGTTCGTGCACTGTGCTGAGATCCTCCTTGTGTGATCTAAGGGAGGAGATCGGAGCACTAATGGAGTTGTCTGTGTACAATGAAGATTGTCCTTAAAACCAGAGCGACCTTAAGAAGAGGCTATAAAAAAAAAAAAAAAATTCGTTCGGCCTAATTATTGTTGTCCTGTTCCTGGCCTAGTAAAAGTGTCGTTAAAATAGCCCTCATTAAAAAAAAAATTAGACTTGTTGCTTCGTTTTGGTGAGGCTCACACCGTTCAGCGTAGACATAAGGTCCCTCGGTTAGATTAGGGCGCAAGTCCAAATATAAAAGAGCTTGTAGTCCGGTGATTCTATTAGCTTGAAATAGCCCTCGAAGTACCCCATGATGTATTGAATTTTTTATCTTGACTCGGGACTTCAATTTTGTATTGACATCCCGTTTACTGTTCTTGTTTCTATGTTCTTTGTCAACTTCTAATTTATGCTGTGAATTTAATACTGACGCTAATTTAATACTTGGCTCATTATCTAAGAATATGACCACAACATGAAATGGTTGACACAGAAAGATAACACTTTCTTCATTAATTAAAAAAAAATAAACACAGTATAGCCACACACGGCTAAAAAAAGTATGGAATACATAAAACACTGCCCGAGAAACTTCTCGAATTAATATATATCAAAATACTCTTAACAAATGACAGTATAACAGTACTGTACAAACTTAGCACTGAACAATCGCTCACTATGGCGAACTGGAAACTACACAATGGAAAAACCAATCCACTGGCAAATTATACCCGATGGCCTGACAATAATATCACTGGACACTAAACCACTCCAGAATTATAATTATGTCCACTAGACTAAATCATTCTAGATCATATTCCACATTCAATGAAAAGAGAACCACAAAAAAGTCCGTCACTCTCGGACAAAGGCCCAGCGTCAACTGTCTCTTCCGCGCCTTTTTCCGCCTTCCGGTGTCGCTCGACTCACCGGTTTTCAAAAGTTATCAGCGTTGCCAAAACTCGCTAATAATGATGTCACCAGCCTAGATTTTTCTGCCACCAGAAAATACGCCGTGACATTCTTAGTCATCAGTCGACATGACATACTGTTTACAGTTCTTGTTTCTATGTTCTTAGTCATCAGTCGACATGACATCCCGTTTACTGTTCTTGTTTCTATGTTCTTAGTCATCAGTCGACATGACATCCCGTTTACTGTACTTGTTTCTATGTTCTTAGTCATCAGTCGACATGACATCCCGTTTACTGTACTTGTTTCTATGTTCTTATTCATCAGTCGACATGACATCCCGTTTACTGTTTTTTGTTTCTATGTTCTTAGTCATCAGTCGACATGACATCCCGTTTACTGTTCTTGTTTCTATGTTCTTAGCCATCAGTCGACATGATATCCCGTTTACTGTTCTTGTTTCTATGTTCTTAGTCATCAGTCGACATGACATCCCGTTTACAGTTTTTTGTTTCTATGTTCTTAGTCATCAGTCGACATGACATCCCGTTTACTGTTCTCGTTTCTATGTTCTTAGCCATCAGTCGACATAATATCCCGTTTACTGTTCTTGTTTCTATGTTCTTAGCCATCAGTCGACATGATATCCCGTTTACTGTTCTTGTTTCTATGTTCTTAGTCATCAGTCGACATGACATCCCGTTTACAGTTTTTTGTTTCTATGTTCTTAGTCATCAGTCGACATGACATCCCGTTTACTGTTCTCGTTTCTATGTTCTTAGCCATCAGTCGACATAATATCCCGTTTGCTGTACTTGTTACTATGTTCTTATTCATCAGTCGACATGACATCCCGTTTACTGTTCTTGTTTCTATGTTCTTAGTCATCAGTCGACATGACATCCCGTTTACTGTTCTTGTTTCTGTGTTCTTAGTCATCAGTCGACATGACATCCCGTTTGCTGTACTTGTTACTATGTTCTTATTCATCAGTCGACATGACATCCCGTTTACTGTTCTTGTTTCTATGTTCTTAGTCATCAGTCGACATGAAATCCCGTTTACTGTTCTTGTTTCGATATTCTTAGTCATCAGTCGACACGGGGGACCCAAAGATGCAGCTATAGAGAATGCAGTCAGCGACCCATAGCTTGACTGCTTGCGTCAGGGTCAGCGAACCAGAGCTGACCAAGACCCTACTCCACCTCCACGTGGTGGTCCTGGAAACAGGCTGCATCACTGCAGTCTGGCTGAGTGAGTAGTGATCGAAGAGGGAAGGCAAACCCGGTCCCAAAAAATGCCGTGCTGAAGTCAGATGTGTCGGCCGAAAGGTGCAGATATCGCAGCTCCGGTGTAAACAGACACAACGCAACCAACGTCCTTTTCAGGACGAACGAGGAAGAGGAAGAAGAAGTCGACATGGCATCCCGTTTATTGTTCTTGTTTCTATGTTCTTAGTCATCAGTCGACATGACATCCCGTTTATTGTTCTTGTTTCTATGTTCTTAGTCATCAGTCGACATGTCGTCTTTATCATCATCAGTCTTTGCTTCACTCCATAGAGAGTATGGAAGTACCACTTCAAGCTGGTCCACAGGAAACCTGCACCAAAACATTAATATGCTCTTGCACTGTTTACGTCAAGCACATGTTTCATGTTACGGAACTCACAAAGTAATAATAATTTTACATTGTTTTAGTCCACAATGTACCTGCTTGTGATATACTTGTAACAATATTAAAGACTTACAGTTTAAATATTAAGATTGCATACTTATTATTGTTTCATAACTAACTATATGTAAACTTGAAGCCTGATGAAAAGAAACTGATTTGTTTTTAAAATAATTTGTTTTTCCACACCACGACACATTTGATTTTTAAAATAATTTGTTTTTCCACACCACGACACATCTGATTTAAAAAAAAAAATATTGTAGCCGTAGTCTCTGTAGCTATTAGTTTTACATTATGACATTGCCATCCCAGAGTAAACCTCATATTGTCGCGTCTTACGCAGCAGGGGCCTTATTCTATTTTATCCCCACGGGGACCCCAGGGGAATACACAGGGCGTGTGTGTTTATATACAGTATATATGTGTGTGTGCGTATGCGTGTGTTATGCCATCAAAAAATAGACGGGGAAGAAGTGAAGCCAACGTCTTCAATTTTTAGTTTAGAAGTCTGAGGTTTTTGCTCAGAACTGATGACGTTGATTAAAAACGATATTGTAAATATCTATTTCTTATTAAGTATTCCTTCCCTACTTGCGTGAACAAGTAACACGCCAAGAAATCTGCTGTCTGCCTCATAGTGTCGAAAACACCATTTTCCTCTGTCTACAGTTTTTCTTCCTTTCTATTCCCTTCCACCATCCATCTCACATCAAATAAGTTAACCAGTCAACACACACAGACACTTCAAAACTATCATTATTTTTTTTTTAATTTACAACTTTATTGAAATTATAAATATATTCAAACCGTGAAGTCTGTTTTATTATTTTGTTTTATGATGATAGGAAACTCTTTACAGAGCGATACAACAGGAAGCAATCTGATCATCAGAAGTAGTCCCCCCATCCGACAAGTGTTTCGACCCGATTACTCCTTTACACTCTAAGGGGGGGGGGGGGCGGCGGGCCCACTTGGGTCATGACTCCCAAGCGTCTCAGCTTCCTATTGTCTTGTATCGAAAATGAACCCATTTCATTTATGGTAGCAACTTTTAAATCCACAACGCCAGCCGTGGAGGCAATTGTGAAAGTAACAAAGAGAAGACAAATTATTCCGTTTGTTCCATCGCCCTTCACAACTAAGGACACACACTGAGACACTAGCGCGCAGCCCACGAGCCTTAGCCCCTGCGCGCCGCAAGCCACTGAAATTTTGTACCTGACACTCCCTATAGTGTACATCGCCTGTTGCCCCAGAGTCGCAGCCCTTTCACTAGTACACCAAAAAAACTCAGCGTTGTGGACTTAGAAAAATTTGGTGTTTTCTGTACCGCAGCGTTTATTGTCACGATTTCCATTGCCCATTGCGGTTGTTCCACAGCCAGCCTGATGCCTTTTCGGCAGTTTCACTAAGCCTCTTCAGTGCCCTTGTTCTAGACTGTCCCTTCAGCCCCAACTGTTTCAATAAATCATACACTGATGCAGCCACAAGCCCTCTTGCGCCCACTTCAACCGCCATGACCCTTGCACTGAATCCATCGTGTCTCGGATCCGCGGCCAGATCGCTATACTTGGCCGCTTTGAATGAATGTTGCTCGTCTAATCTGGATTCAAATGGCACGGTCAGTTCAATCAGTATGACCTGAAGCGTTGCTGAAGAATGAAGCACTATATCCGGCCGTCTCCGCGATTTTCTGATACTCTCTGGATATGCCCCCCGTCCAGGTAGGTCTACCGCCATCTCCCAGTCGTTTGCACAGTCAAGAAGAGATGGTAAACTGCTACCAGGATTACTCGGTTTGGGGTGTGCTGACTTTCCTGCCCTCAGAAAGTATGTGTTTGCGGTGTCTGGCCGGACTTTGCTATTCGCTTTCATTCTTGCCTGATCTATTGTCGCAGCAAGCTCATTTAGCACTTTGTTATGGCGCCAAGTGTATCGCCCTTGCCCTAATGCCACCTTACACGCTGAGAGCACGTGTTCAAGTGTCTGCCTCCCCTGGCACAGGGGGGCACTGCTCATCATCCGACTTTCCCCATTTCACAAGGTTGGTGGCCGACGGCAGCAGGTCATACATTGATCTAACCACGAAGCTGAGCCTAAGAGGTGTCATATGCCATATATCATTCCATGTCAAGGACCTTTGCAGGGCTCCTTCCCATGTAGTCCATTGGCCTTGTTGGATATGCTGCACTGCTTTTTGCAACCTCTTATCATTCTCAGCTCCTCGTATCTCCTGAACTACCATGTCTCTGCGCTCCCTGCTTGATGCCTTGGATCAGCAGCGGATGTCACCATGCCCAAATCTGTTGAAACTTTAGACATGACTGGACAAAAATAAATTTTTTCGTACCTCGGCCGGGAATCGAACTCAGATCGATTCCTTCGACGCCAACCACGCTGGCCGTAACACCATCGACCGTCTTGATATATGTTGTTTATTTGAATTATGATTATTGTACTTTTGAGTAGTTCCCCCCTGGTCTGAGCAGAGTAAGATAGAATAAGACTATTGGTCCCCCAGTCATGTCATAACAGCTGACTAATGTGTGGTTGTGCCTAGGGATGGTCGCCTCATCCTGTTAAACAAATGGCAACAGAAACCATTACGGTGAGAGCACATAAATGCATTGAACAGATCCTGTGACAGCACACATCCCTGCCTGACACCCTTTTTTACTTGCTGAAACGTTCCTTTTTGGCTGCTAATTCTTACAGCTGCTGTTTGTTGCCAGTACATGTTCTTTATTATCCTCAAGTCCCTTCCATCAATGTTGATGCTTTCTAACATTTTGATAATGTCCTCATGTTTCACTTTGTCAAATGCCTTAGTGTTATCTATAAAGCACATGTACAGTTCTGTCTTCACCTCTATGGCTCTTTCTATTAATGTTCTTATAATATATATATATCATTGTTTGTGCCTTTACCTTCTACAAATCCACACTGTTCATCACTGATTTCTGGTTTAATTTTATTTCTCACTCTTCTCGTGATAATTCGTAATAATATTTTGGTCACATGACTCATAAGACTAATGGTGCAATGTTCTTCACATTCCATGGCTCCAGGTTTCTTTGGCAAAGCTATGAATATGGATTTTAGCAGATCATCAGGTATTTGACCACTGTTGTAGATGTCATTTAAGAGTTTTGTTATCACTTCTACTCCAAATTCTCCCAAAGCTTCAATTTCCTCTACTGTCACATTACCTGGGCCAGACTCCTGCCCACCCACCACCCCCCCCCCCCCCCCCCCCCCCCCCCCCCACCCCCCCCCCCCCCCCTCCCCCAGGACTTAAAATTATTTCAAATTGGGTATCAGGAATGCATGCTGTTACACTGTATTAATAACAAAACAACCCGTGTTACAATAAAATTGTACTTAAAAATAAATATTTCATGCTTTCTATTCCACAAACTCTCAAGATATTGCAAAAAGTCTGTTGCTTCATCATAATTCTATAGATAATATTGCCAGGCCGTTTGACCTTAGCTAAGATTTGATCCATTTTAATTTGGAAAAGATTCTTTCGTTTGACGACACTGTGACCAGAAATGTCAAAACGATGCTTAGAGCAATACAAAATTTTGGAAATGATAATCTAAATCTCTTGATTTTACAGACTTGACAAGTTCGTTTTTCTGAATTTTCGTAATATCATCTCTCTCTCTCTCTCTCTCTCTCTCTCTCTCTCTCTCTCTCTCTCTCTCTCTCTCTCTCTCTCTCTCTCTCTCTCTCTCTCTCTCTCTCTCTCTCTCTCTCTCTCTCTCTCTCTCTCTCTCTCTCTCTCTCTCTCTCTTGCTCGTGAGATTAAGTAAAAGAAGTGTAAGTGAAGACTAAGAAGGAGTGACGAAATATCATCGATTTTGTCTCGGTCAATCATCTTGAAAAGAATCTTGCTATCCAGCCTGTTCTCTTGGGCGTTCCTTATTTTTTTTTTTTTTCAGAGTTGGAGGTGCCAACACGAGGACGGGACCCTCTAGAGGTGGGGGCCCAATAGGGTCAACTCGATTAAATCGACCTACGGCCAGCCCTGGTTGCGGCGGTGACTGCATTAAATATTGCAATGAAATAGTCTATATTCTTTTCTTCTCACGGGATGAAATTGTTTTCCCATGTTTTATTTTAGCCTCCCTGCTCCAAGTTTTGCAAGGGATGTAACTTGTTCCCTGTCATTGCCAAGGTAAACAATCAGATCATAAAAGTGTCATTGAAAGTGTGTCATTATGTGACCTTTACCAACATATTCTTATGTGTGTGAAGCTAGTTGATAGCTTTACAAGTCAGCCTGATTGTGGCATCCCATTAGTAAGAGAAATAAATACACTTAGCCAGAATTCATAACGGTTTTAAAAAGTTGATTAAGTGACACGCACTGTACGGTGATACACACATTTTTTCATTTGCAGTCTCCGTTTCCGCTTCATAAAGTACATAATGATACCATTACAGTTAACCGCGCGCGGGACCATACGCTAGAGTACATGATGATACCATTACAGTTAACCGCATGCATGACCATGCGCTAAAGTACATGACGATACCATTACAGTTAACCGCATGCAGGACCGACCATACGCTAGAGTACAGTATGCGTTTTGCAGTAGTGGTTCTTAGCAGTTTATTTTGTATGATGAGGTTGCTAGCTCTATGCATACCCTCAATGTTTATAGCTTTTTAGGTTACTGTATGCCAGATAGAACAGTGAACTGTTTCTTTATTTATCTCATTACAGACCCCGGTATTTTAGTATCTGCTCTTAAACAATTTAGTCATTTTCATACGCTGTTATTTGCCATCACGTGTTGACACTGATTTCTGTGCTTGATTTATTGGTTAATTGCGTACGTTTTGATTCATTTTGATGGTTCGATTTTGATGATCGCTTAACTTATGTTTTCTTGATTTGTCACAACTGTTCATAGATCAGATATGAGCTGGAGAGAACGGTTGGCATTTTTGGCTCTGAATGCCAAACTGACCTGGCGTTTGAGGTCTTCAAAACACCACGAGGAGAGACATGAATTTGCCAAGTACCCTTCCGAGGTGAGTTTTAGTGTCAAATTCTCATCAAAGGGTGAAAATTACACCCAGAAATTGACATACAGTAGAACTCCATTTATCCGAACCCCAATTATCCGAACATCCAATTATCCGAACACTTTTTCCAGAAAAAAAAAAAATCAGATGCCACAGTCACGTTAGACTAAAATTCTGAATCTTTTGATGCGGCAAACTTCAAATGTGTGCGAACAATTTGTAGAGAATGGGATGGCTAATAGTCGGTCGCTTACGTACAGGAAGTCAGTTAGATCATAAAGTCAGTTAATATCTGGTTTAAAAATACAGTGTACGTGTGCGTTCTAGGTAGAACACTGGCTAAACAGACAGTTCAACTTAAAATAATTGTGTCTGCTACTACAGCAGAATAATTTTGGCGTACAAGTATTTCTCTGTGCGATATGGCATCTTCCAGTAGGCCTAAAGCATATAAAAGGAACCGCAATGTTTTGTCAATTGAAACGAAAACAGAATTTATCAAGAGACTAGGACAAGGTGAAACTGTGTCTTCACTTGCGAGGATTTTCAATGTTGGGAAAGCTACCGTCTCTGACATTAAAAGTAACAAGGATAAAATTATGAGTTTTGCATCGAAATTTGATAGTGAAAATGGGTCGAAGAAACGTAAAACCATGAGAAATGCGAAAGATGTGAAATTGGAAGAGGCTTTGTATATATGGTTTGTGCAAAGAAGAAGCAAAGGGGAACCTATCTCTGGTTCTCTGTTGTGTGAAAAGGCACTTCAGTTCAACAATCAACTTGACGGTCCTCCTGACTTTAAGGCTAGCCAGGAATGGTTAAGAAACTTTAAATCTCGTCATGGCATACGAGAATTGGAGATTCAAGGGGAATCTTTATCTAGCGATGCAACTGCCGCTAAAAAATTTTATAGAAACATTCTTGGCTTTTTTGGAAGAAGAAGGTTATTCACTCGAGGATGTGTATAATGCCGATGAGACTGGCTTATACTGGAAATCATTGCCTCAAAAATCACTTGCATCTCAGCGCGAAGCAGCTGCCCCTGGGTTTAAAAAGTGCAAAGAGAGAGTAACAATTTTGGTAGCCGCGAATGCCAGTGGAAGTCATCGTTTACCGGTGCTAATGATCGGCAAAGCCAAAAAACCACGTTGTTTAAAGAATGTGACATGTCTCCCATTGTGTTACAAAGCATAGAAGAGTGCTTGGATGAATAGTGAAATATTTCTTGATTGGTATACAAATCAGTTCATCCCAAATGTGAAGAGGTTGCGAGAACAAGAAAAGAAAACTGGAAAAGTAATTCTTCTACTGGACAATGCACCATCTCATCCAGAGACGGATACATTGAATGCAGTTGATGCAAATTTTAAAGTAATTTTTCTGCCTCCCAATGTAACAGCACTGATTCAACCAATGGATCAGGGTGTTATAGCAAAGCTTAAAAAGATGTACAAGAAGGAAGTCCTGCGTCGTTTTATTGTTGGCTGAAGATGAAGAAAGTGTGGTGGCGTTTTCCAAAAAGCTTAATCTCAAAGACTGCTGCTATATGTTAGCTGATGCTTGGACCACCCTGTCACAAGATAATCTCAACAAGGCTTGGAGTAGATTGCTTGGGAAAAAAGGAGGAAATGAAACTACTGCAGTGGACACAAATGATGATTGTATAAATGAAGTTGGGGAACTGTTTCAAGCAATGCCCGGATTTTCGGACTGTGACAAAGATGATGCACACATGTGGCTAGAAGATGATAATGATTCTGGTTTTCAGTTTTTGAATGACGAAGAAATTTTGTCTTTTGTGCAAGAAGAAAACCAAATACATGTAGTGACCGATGATGAAGACACCTCAGAAGTACATGATGTACTTGTAGATTATGAAGAAAAACCAAAACGTCGACCAAGTCCTGAAGAGGCCTTTATAGCACTAGAAACTGCGATGGATCCAGTTTGGTGCAAAAGAGGATTCCTCATTATTTTAAATAGTGGGCTACATCTGTGCAAGTACATATATACGTAAGTTGCGCCTGGTTTTGAATCGTTTGTAATGTTATTTTGAAAACATTTCTCTTTCTTAACAAAAATAATTAATACAAGAAGTACATGCACTGCAGTGTAATAAAAGATTTTGGTGATACAGTGATCTAATACAGTGTGGGTATTATTATTACAGTACAAGTAAATATGTTTTATAGTGTATTTTCCTTGTGATGGTTAATTATTTTTAGAAATATGTGTACATGTACTCGATACATTATGTAATCCAATTATCCGAACATTTGATTATCCGAACGATGCTCGGTCCCATGGGGTTCGGATAAATGGAGTTCTACTGTAATGCGTTGACAGATAGATAAAACTATGGCTGTTATAAAAGTCTTATGTAATTGTATTCACACTCGGAATAATAGAACTATCGTGAAAAAAGTTTATAACTGTATTGACACCTTCAACAGTGAAAGCCCTGAGTTTATAAAAATCATTAACCATTCTTGTTGTATGTACTGATTACTGCCGGAAAGTGCAGCATGTAGAATTGATTATTGATTTCCGATCCAGCCCACTTAGGGATCGTTCATTTAATGAGGAAATGCAAGTTGTGTCATTTTTCCAACAAGCTAAAGATAGGAACATCCGATGACTGTAACTTTGTCACGTGGGTCTTTATATCATTAAAATACCTACATCTTCTTCCTATTCTCTCACCCTAATCCTTTCATTTTATTATCTTTCCGTACTTGTTTTTCCTGTATTTTTTTCGCATCACTCGTTGCGAAAAATATATTTCTTTCCCATCATCGTTTTTCTTTCTCATACTGACTAGTAACCTTATTGCATCAGATGTCAGTCGCGCAGGTAAGACGTGAAGGTGTGAGAAATTCGTTTCGCTGGACATAGAGCAGACTTTTGGTCTACCATTTTGTTCACCTGTCACTAGCTTAAGGTGTCAAACCCGGCATCTGTACGACGCAGTTGTAGACGGTTGTCTGAGATTTGCAACTGTCACGCGCATTTCTCGGTCACTGGTGGCAGTTACGTCACGCGTTAAGCTGACGTAAATGTTGGGAGTAGGGGAGATAATTTCGCTTGGCGAAATAAGTTGGGGCCCTTTGTCTGATTTTAAGATAATGGCCCGAGTTTGAAACTTTAATTTCATTCTCGCTCCTATAATCGCAGTAGACAGGTTGTTCGAAACAGAATAGCTGTTAGCGAAGTTTCTCAGTTTGTTTCGGCAATTTGTCGAACTTCTAGACTTCCTTAAATATTCAGCATATAATTCTTAACTTGTGCGACTACCTGTAGTTCTGTGTGAGGTAATATATATTATATCTAGTATTTGTGAAATGATAAAGTGTTAAGTCGCTTATTTCATAGTTCACTAGTTAGATTTTGCGCAGAGTGCCAAATTTATATAGTCTGGATTATTTTCTAGTGACGTGTTTCAGTGGATAGCAGAATAAATTATATCTTAGCTTACTAAACAATAATGTAGCTATAATGAAGTTAATTTTACTGCTAAGAAATCAGACGAGATCATATTTTTCTAAACTAACTTACAAATGCTAGAAACCTCATGAGATGTTGACGGAACACGCACGTGTTCCTAAATTCATGGGGATTGATGATTTTTTTAAAAATATAACTTACTTTACGGGAAATTTAAATGATAAGTCAAGCAGTACACTTGCGGTTTAATAATGTAAGTTATAGTGGGTACATATTGTAAAATTATTTGATATGTGTTCTTTCTTTTATATAGTGAAACGGTGGTACCAAACTTTACCAGCGTTCTAGTACGTGAACTTTATTTGGGAAGAAACTAATCACTTTCATTACCTGAACTGTAACAGTTAAATGAAGTAAGAGGCCTTCGCGCCAGAATTAATTCTTCCAGAATAACTCTTCAGTACAATTCAGCCCGTTGTGGCAAGCAAAGATCAGAAACATTCCGACAGAGTTTTGACTAGTACTGTGGTGACCAAATATAGTAACTTCCTGAAAGTAGACACCGATCTGACATTCCTTAAATTCTAGAAACCAAAGCTAATGACATTGTGCTCTGCTAACTTTCGTGCCTGGACAATATTTTATGTGACTTAATCAGACATTCGAAAAATTAGAACACCCAAGGAATCGTTCCCTGAGAGTTTAGTACGTCTTTTTGGAACTGGGGATTTCTTGGTCAAGGACTGCGTTTTCGGGTCTGTGTGAAGGTCCTAGAATTGAGTATGTTCCCAAAGGCAGCGAGCAAAGTTGTGAGTATAACTGCATGGCCATGGCTGAATGAATGAGTGTACGCAGATCAGAGTGTTATTTTACAGTTATGGATTGTCACCCATTTACTGTCTTAATTCTTTTTGTTTAACCTGCAGAATTTGTTACTATTTGCTAGAGTTTCTTTACTTCTTAGGCTAAATCAGATTATTCAACTCTGTGCATACATTTACGAGAAAAGAAGAAAAACTCTTAGCCTCAACCCTACGTATCTATAACTCTTTGGGCCACCATCTGTTCTCTTAGCGGGGCTGTGGGCTAAACCTAGAGTAAGATTTTAACGGGCTATCATCCTTGTAGCATTTTCTTAAATTTTATGACTATTTGTATATGTTTTTCCTTGATGTAATTTTTTGGTGTTGTGAGAAATTTTGATATGATAATTAAAATATCTCTCTTGAACAACAAAAATCAGTGCGTTGGTCAGCTCGATCCCAATTATCTGTATAAGCATTGTTATAGTTTTCCCACGTCTGTGTGTTTACCTGTCGTCACGTGTATGTGCGTGCCCGTGAGTAGATAGAGATATTAATATATATATATATATTTATGTGTTTAGACTGTCTGACGCCTTTAAAAGCGGTCGTAGAAGATAGGTGAGAGAGAGAAGATTATCTCGATTCTCAAAGACAGCTTCTTTATCACATTCTATCATCTCACGTGTGGAAATTCCATTGCTTCTCACCAGCTCACACTGTGTCTATCACTCATTCCAACCTATTCAGAAGGGACCAAAACCCAAGTCTTAATACTCCTATCTAAAATCTACGACAAATGGGTTCTCGTTAATAGGAAGACGAGTACGACAAACGTGGACTCGTCTATCTGGATTTTGTATTTAAGATTCTTTATTCTGTAATAGAGTAAGAGTGTGATGTCTTGTGAGTTTTGTATCTTTTAAAAATAATTTATCCCCTAGACTAACGATCTGTTTTCGGGCGTGCTGACCACACAAACTGATAGTTTTTTTCCACAGCATTTAGAAATAATATACATTTCAGTTACAGGTTGATTGTCGGAATATATGTTAATTACTGATTTTGTAATACTAAACGCTGGTAAAGTAGTGAGTGTATAACATTCACTGGGTTTCGAAGAAGTAGGTGTTTGAGCAAAAGCTAAGGAGTGCGTTTCGGACTATTTGTCCAGATTAATTGCCTCCCTTACCCTAACTGTCTTCAGGGGTGAACTTGATAGTGGACTTTATAATTAAGGGATTATTTTTCTCTTTAATTTTTGCAATAATTATTTTGCTTTTCCACTGTAGCAACTTATTTTTCAGAAGTAATCTTAACTACCATTTAGTTGGCGTAGTCGTGTTTTGCATTAAGTGCTTTATTGCCGATAATAGCAGCGATAGTTAGATTTTACTTTGGAGGAGGTACCCCAGGGTTAAGGATATCATCTTTCGGATTTTTGGAAAAATTTTTCTCCTAAGTGGTAGGAACCAGGCTATTCTTTTTCCTATTTGCTATCTCAACGTGTCTCAGTCACTGACATAATATGGCCGAGAGGGCAAAGCTTAGACAACTCCTCAGGGACGAAGCGAGAGAGGAGGGACTGGAAGGCGAAGAAGCGAAAGCTTTTGTCAGAAACGATCTTGAGAGATACGAGGCGGAGAGGAAAGAAGAAGAAGCTAGGAAGAAAGAAGCGGAAGACCGGCTATTACAGCAGAAGAAGATTGAGGAGGAAATGGAAATCCGCAGGGCGAACGAAAGAGAGAAGGAGAGACAGCACGAGGAAAGAGAGAAGGAGAGACAGCACGAGGAAAGAGAGAAGGAGAGACAGCATGAGAAGGAGAGAGAAGAGAGACAGCACGAGTTAGCTCTCAAAACTCTAGAATTCCAAAGTCGTGGTGCTGCCTCTACCTCCAGCAATGGAGAGTCTTCTCCGCATTCTTCCTTAACTGATCCTTCTAACACTCAATCTCTTCATCTCAACGCTATGTCTTTCACTCTTGAGTCTTTCCCTTGTCCAAATGAGAAGATTGACACATGGTTAGAAAAATTTGAGAAAATTGCAACTCTGTACGGGTTAGAGAGGTCGCGCTGGAATATGAAACTTTCCCAGGCCCTAAAAGGTTCTGCTTATGATGTTTATTCTAAGCTGGAAAGTAGCCAACAAGACGACTACGATGTGTTGAAGAAAGCGTTACTGGAGCGCTTTGAAATGAACGCTCGCAAGTTTTTGCAACTGTTTCGCAACAGCCGGAAAGAGAATTCTGAAACTTTTCACCAGTTCTCATCTCGTCTAAAGGGATATTTGACAAAGTGCCTTGAGCTCTCGCAGCTCCCCTCTACCTATGAAGGTCTTGAGGAATTTGTTTTAACAGAACAAATAAAGAACACATTGTCTGCAGATACCCGGAGATTTCTCGCTGAGCAGGGGGCAGAAAAACTTGAAGACATTTTGGAAAAGTCTGAGCGTTACCATAATGCGCTGGCTGAACTACCGGCCACAAAGCGGAAACCAACAGAGGAGCATTTTCGAAAACATAACCTAGAGCAATCTTCTCAGGCTTCTAACCAAAATAACCACAGAGAAACTGGACCTCAAAACCCCCCTCCTGAAAAATCCAAGTTCTACAAGAACAAGTACCCCAACCACCCCAAACAGTCTGATCAACCCGACCGCCCTACATGGCAGCGCAGCCAGAAAGGACAAGGTGGCAAAGGGAGAACCCCTGAGCACGGGACATATGATCAGACCGAGCACACCGAGCCGAAACGCATCGGATGCTTATTGACAGTCTCGCAAGGCGGAATTGTTGACAGTGATTCCAAACCTGTTGGGGATAGACCCTCAACGCGAGGTACTGTTACTTTGAACGGTTCTCAAACTTCTTGCTTATTTGACACGGGGCTTTCTTATGATTGCATTGTTGCCAGAAACCTGGTCAAACCCGGTCAAGAGACAGCAGAGACCGTCCAACTTTGTGGAGTTCGTAAGAGTGATGCACCTACAGCGCTTCCCATCGCATTGGTGGAGATACACTCTGACTTTGTCAGAGGGGTGATCAAAGCGGCTGTTATGGATGATCCCATCTACCCAGTCATACTTGGCGGGAGATACGTGTGTATTGGGAAACCGGAAGAGCCGATTGTGGCAGCAGTAACTACAAGAGGGCAAACCATGAAGGAACGGGAGCCTGCGCCGAATTTGTTACCCAAGGAACTTAAAGAAGCGCAATACAAGGACCCTACTTTGGCACCCTGCTTTAGGAAACTGCCCATGGCTAAGGAACCCAGACAGCACGGGGACATTTTTTCTAAGGATGGCGTACTTTATCGCAGAACGGGCAAGCCTGACCAAGGTTACAACCAGCTCCTAGTACCGAAACAGTACAGAAGCCAAATCCTAGAAATGGGGCACTCTCTTCCCTTCAGCGGACATATGGGACAGAACGCCACAAACCAACGTGTAACCACTCATTATTGGTGGCCAGGAGTAAACACTGATATTATCAGGTACGTCAAATCCTGTGCCAAGTGCCAACGTGTGCCACCCAAGCAACGGGCACCCCCAGTCTCTTTGGGTGAAATGCCAATAGTGGGAACACCATTCGAACGGGTTGTGATCGACATTTTAGGACCCTTAGAAAGGACTAAAAGAAGGAACAGGTTTATCCTGACCTTAGTCGATACATGCACTTTATGGGCAGAAGCTATCCCGCTAACATGCGCAGATGCCAAGCATGTCGCAGAAGCCCTCGTGCAGATTTTCACTCGGTTGGGATTCCCTCAACAAGTGTTGACGGATAACGGATCCCCATACCGAAACCTGTTGATGGATGAGATCGTGAAGATCTTGAGGACCCAGCACATCCACACTAAGCCATATACTCCGGCCGGAAATGGGCTCGTGGAACGTGCTAATGGAAACCTCAACATGATGCTAAGTAAACTGGCACAAGTGAAACCTGAAGATTGGGATCTTTGTATTCCTGCAGCATTATTTGGCTACAGAGAATCTCCTCATACTTCCACAGGATTTCCGCCAGCTACACTCTTATTCGGCAGACCCATTAAGGGCCCGCTTGAAGCCTTACTTCAGTCTCTGACAGACGAGAAGGCTGATGAGACAGTTGTCTCAGCCAGTAAATATGTGTCGGTTTTAAAGGAACGGTTGAAACTAGGGTGGGACCTAGCAACGACTAACTTTAAGCGAGCACGCACCAAGCACGCTAACCGATACAGGAAAGTCGCGGAAGAGAGAGAACTGGAAGCAGGAGAGAAAGTTTTGGTGTTGCTCCCTACCGAGAACAACCAACTGAAGATCGGATGGCAAGGGCCGTTTACCGTCCTGAAAAAGATTTCTAAGGCTAACTACCAGATATCTATTCAAGGAAAGGAGAAGGTTTTCCATTTAAATCTCTTAAAGAGATACTTGGAAAGACCAGTGCCAACCTCCGACCATCTCCTGACGATAGCCAGAGCTGACGAAGATGATGATAGTGGCAGGGATATTCCACCGCTATCACAAGAAATCTTTCAAAAATGTCAGAAGCGGCGACGCTCTTTCAAGCGCGCATGGGAGACATTCCAGAGGAAGGAAACTTTGGGGAGTAGACTTGAGTAGGAATTGGAGAGAGAGATGGAGGGGGAAGATGAGAAGGAAGAAGACAGACACCCCGAAGCTACGGTTATAGGAAATTTAATTCCATAACGTAGACATGGAGTGCTTCCATATCTTAAGGGGGGACGTCCTGTCACGTGGGTCTTTATATCATTAAATTACCTACATCTTCTTCCTATTCTCTCACCCTAATCCTTTCATTTTATTATCTTTCCGTACTTGTTTTTCCTGTATTTTTTTCGCATCACTCGTTGCGAAAAATATATTTCTTTCCCATCATCGTTTTTTCTTTCTCATACTGACTAGTAACCTTATTGCATCAGATGTCAGTCGCGCAGGTAAGACGTGAAGGTGTGAGAAATTCGTTTCGCTGGACATAGAGCAGACTTTTGGTCTACCATTTTGTTCACCTGTCACTAGCTTAAGGTGTCAAACCCGGCATCTGTACGACTCAGTTGTAGACGGTTGTCTGAGATTTGCAACTGTCACGCGCATTTCTCGGTCACTGGTGGCAGTTACGTCACGCGTTAAGCTGACGTAAATGTTGGGAGTAGGGGAGATAATTTCGCTTGGCGAAATAAGTTGGGGCCCTTTGTCTGATTTTAAGATATTGGCCCGAGTTTGAAACTTTAATTTCATTCTCGCTCCAATAATCGCAGTAGACAGGTTGTTCGAAACAGAATAGCTGTTAGCGAAGTTTCTCAGTTTGTTTCGGCAATTTGTCGAACTTCTAGACTTCCTTAAATATTCAGCATATAATTCTTAAGTTGTGCGACTACCTGTAGTTCTGTGTGAGGTAATATATATTATATCTAGTATTTGTGAAATGATAAAGTGCTAAGTCGCTTATTTCATAGTTCACTAGTTAGATTTTGCGCAGAGTGCCAAATTTATATAGTCTGGATTATTTTCTAGTGACGTGTTTCAGTGGATAGCAGAATAAATTATATCTTAGCTTACTAAACAATAATGTAGCTATAATGAAGTTAATTTTACTGCTAAGAAATCAGACGAGATCATATTTTTCTAAACTAACTTACAAATGCTAGAAACCTCATGAGATGTTGACGGAACACGCACGTGTTCCTAAATTCATGGGGATTGATGATTTTTTTTTTTAAATATAACTTACTTTACGGGAAATTTAAATGATAAGTCAAGCAGTACACTTGCGGTTTAATAATGTAAGTTATAGTGGGTACATATTGTAAAATTATTTGATATGTGTTCTTTCTTTTATATAGTGAAACGGTGGTACCAAACTTTACCAGCGTTCTAGTACGTGAACTTTATTTGGGAAGAAACTAATCACTTTCATTACCTGAACTGTAACAGTTAAATGAAGTAAGAGGCCTTCGCGCCAGAATTAATTCTTCCAGAATAACTCTTCAGTACAATTCAGCCCGTTGTGGCAAGCAAAGATCAGAAACATTCCGACAGAGTTTTGACTAGTACTGTGGTGACCAAATATAGTAACTTCCTGAAAGTAGACACCGATCTGACATTCCTTAAATTCTAGAAACCAAAGCTAATGACATTGTGCTCTGCTAACTTTCGTGCCTGGACAATATTTTATGTGACTTAATCAGACATTCGAAAAATTAGAACACCCAAGGAATCGTTCCCTGAGAGTTTAGTACGTCTTTTTGGAACTGGGGATTTCTTGGTCAAGGACTGCTTTTTCGGGTCTGTGTGAAGGTCCTAGAATTGAGTATGTTCCCAGAGGCAGCGAGCAAAGTTGTGAGTATAACTGCATGGCCATGGCTGAATGAATGAGTGTACGCAGATCAGAGTGTTATTTTACAGTTATGGATTGTCACCCATTTACTGTCTTAATTCTTTTTGTTTAACCTGCAGAATTTGTTACTATTTGCTAGAGTTTCTTTACTTCTTAGGCTAAATCAGATTATTCAACTCTGTGCATACATTTACGAGAAAAGAAGAAAAACTCTTAGCCTCAACCCTACGTATCTATAACTCTTTGGGCCACCATCTGTTCTCTTAGCGGGGCTGTGGGCTAAACCTAGAGTAAGATTTTAACGGGCTATCATCCTTGTAGCATTTTCTTAAATTTTATGACTATTTGTATATGTTTTTTTCCTTGATGTAATTTTTTGGTGTTGTGAGAAATTTTGATATGATAATTAAAATATCTCTCTTGAACAAAAAAATCAGTGCGTTGGTCAGCTCGATCCCAATTATCTGTATAAGCATTGTTATAGTTTTCCCACGTCTGTGTGTTTACCTGTCGTCACGTGTATGTGCGTGCCCGTGAGTAGATAGAGATATTAATATATATATATATATATATATATATATATATATATATATATATATATATATATATATATATATATATATATATATATATATCTGTGTTTAGACTGTCTGACGCCTTTAAAAGCGGTCGTAGAAGATAGGTGAGAGAGAGATGATTATCTCGATTCTCAAAGACAGCTTCTTTATCACATTCTATCATCTCACGTGTGGAAATTCCATTGCTTCTCACCAGCTCACACTGTGTCTATCACTCATTCCAACCTATTCAGAAGGGACCAAAACCCAAGTCTTAATACTCCTATCTAAAATCTACGACAAACTTGCACCGCTGAAAATATGCTGCGGAAGTGCCCAATATATAAGAAACAGAGAAAGCTCATATGGTCGTCACCAGAATCATTCCTGGACGAAATTCTTTGGAGATACCAACAACCGCTGCCTGACCACTGTTCTCGTTAAACATATTCAATCTGATGTCTGAAAGCCTACGAAGAAGAAAAAGAAAAGGAAGAAGGTAAAGAAAAATAGGAATAAGAAGAAGGCGATGAAGAAGAGGAGGAGGAAAATAAAGGAGAAGAAGATCACGAAAAAGAAGAAGAAAAGTAGAAAGAAAGTAACTGCAATAGGAATACGAGGGGACTGCAGCAACAATTAACTTCCGACAACAATATGTCTCATGTCAAGGTCAATTTAACACGAGAACAAGTACAGTTTAGAAGACATTACCACTAGAAAAATCTTAGTTCTGTTACCTGGCGACGACCTCTCGAATGTACGTTACACTCTACTTGTGCCTATGTAAAAAATTATCTATCTAATATATCCGTATCCCTCATAACTGAAACATCGTGCAAGATTTCGTTCATTCATCTCTCCCTTCATTGCCTCAAGGAGCTTATACCTTCATTGCCTCAAGGAGCTTATACCTTCAACAAACTCATGCTAAGTCTTTCTGTCCCGTGCTATCATCTCAAGGTCTTTCGATGTCCTCCTCATTTTTCATGTCTGTCTCCAGTTCTTTTCTCCATGTGTTCTTTGGTCTCCCTCTATCTCTTTTACTCCGGAGATTCCATGACAAGAACTACCGTGTCATGGTGTCAAGAGGTTTCCTCAATGTATGTCTTATTCATCATCTGCGTCTTCTTCTCATGTCATGACCCACTGGCACTTGTCTTGTTCTTGTTATAAGATCTTGTCATATCATTTCAATCCTTCTATTCTACGCAAGTACTAATTTATGCAAGTATGTCGCTTCATAATTTCTGCTTTTGTTGTTCTTCATGTCTCAGAGCCATATAATAGAACTGACTTGATATCTGAGTTGAAGATTTTGATTATTTTGTGTTGGGCTTGATTTCTCTTGATCTCCAGATACTCTTACAAGATTGAGAAATATTTATTTCAGGATCATGACTTCGAGTCACATCCAATGAAGAATGGAATATTCTCGCACTTCTCCACATCTGCAGACAAAGCAGCAGACGAGAAATTCAGCAAAAGTCCTAGCGAGAACGGCTGGAGCCGGTGTCAAGATGACGTAGCTATTGAAGAAGCCGAAATTGATTGTGACCCACGCGACAAAATCACCGAGTGGCAAGCAGGATGGAACGTTACGAATGCTATCCAGGTTAGATCAGTGCGACAGGTCTCGACAGCTTATCCTTGCGGCTGTCCTTGTATCGCTTATCGCTGTCTGATGTGTCTTTCATCGGCCATTTCTTCCTGCTGTCTTCAAACACAAATGTGTACGAGTTATTTCACTGTAAAACAATTTCGCGTTAATTGTTTGTCATTGAGCCTTCCTTGTTCCTGATGGAGCCTGGGGGTCACCAAAGCGGTAGTCCTCCATGCAGGGAAGCACTTCATGCGTTCTTTCAGTCGTAGTCAATGTAGCAATTTGTTGAACATTCTGAAGTTGCTATCCAAGAGCTCCACTGTCTCTAGTGACCTGTTCTGTAGTGAATGTGGACATGTTCTGTAGTGAATGTGGACATGTTTTGAAGTGAATGTGGACATGTTCTTTGGTCCTCAATAGTACGCCCAGGTTCATATGGGCACATTTAGCATAATTAATGTGAACACCGGATTATATATTTTTGTATTTGTTTAGGCTACAATTAATTCAGTTGTCGTTATAAATCTCTGCTCCTCTTCCCCATTGTTTTACCTCCATATACTCCTGTTATTTTTACATCGATAGCTCTGTATATAGCTCGGAACTTTATTTTATCTATAACTAGCTGTAAGGACCCGGCGTTGCCCGGGTTTTTTTCCTAGTAACTGTTTAGGAAACTGATTAAATGTCAAAATCAAATTATAATATTTTGATATTCGAGTGAAATTGAATTTTAATTTAAGTTAATTACTACCGCTTTAAGTGACTATCCTCGTGCCTTGTTTACAGTAATTGCAAATGCAAGCCGCACAAAATACTGTTATTCCTTATGGTTCTACAAGTAGAGTGCTTTCACTTTTGCTTTTCAATTTGCTTCCGAATTTTTCCAAAATACTCTTATTTCTTATGATGGAATCGCAAAAGCAATTTAATTCTGCTTCCACGTGTTAGCAAGAAGGAAATTAATAAGACACATTTTACCTTTCCGACCTGGCGCACCAAGAAATAATAGTCCAACTCATCCTTTTTTAACGTTCTTACTACTGTTTTTCGTATCACGTTCTTTTCAAACATATATACATTATTGCTTGTAAAAAAAAACATTATTATTTTCTGTCATACATACTTCAAATATAAAAGACACAGTGATTGTATTGAGTTGTATTATTTAAACAGAAGTTTCTCGTTTCGGTGAGACACGACCCATTCAACCGAGACACATGGATAACGCCTCTTATATTAGGACACATGTCTAAATAAAGATTTTTCGTTTTGGTGTATTGTTTAGCTTTGAGCTAGTTTATTTTATTAAGGACCAAAAATAAAACTTAAATATTGCCCTACTTTGGCGAGGCGCACCCTGTTTGAGACTGGCACATGTATGTTACGTGTCGTTTTATGTTAATGTTAATTATATATATATATATATATATATATATATATATATATATATATATATATATATATATATATATATATATATATATATATATATATATATATATATCAGGATGGTTCCTGATGGCCAAGATACCAGCTAGGGTAGCAAATCTTTTGGACACCACAACCAGCCAACACCACTCAGAATTATTAGAATCACAACTGGCGACGTGAACAATATAGTTTATTTTGGACAGCACGCAGCTCCACAAGTAATACAATAATAATAATGGCATATAATCGACAGTAAGTCCATGTCAAAAGGCTGTCATATTTGCTCTCAATATCCTTTTATATTGTTATTAATAATCACAGAACTCCATTTATAAACACTTCAACACCCGGAGATCAAAATCGTACTTCCACTCGCCATTACACACAATCCGCTCTCTGCCGCATTTCTGTCTCACGAGAGCCAGCCAAGCACATCGCCTTAACGTAGCTCACCCGTCTTTTCCAGTGACCCGTGTAAAATAAACAAACACAGAGCCCCGCTGAGCTAAAGCTAAATAATTCACACCTGTTATGAATTTTAATCATAACAGTACTCCCCCAGGTTTCTGCCATAGGGTAAGCAATTAAACAATAAAAGTATGGTCGATGGTTAATACCAAAGCCACTGTCTCCTATTAGACAAAATCCGATTTAACCGCAATGTGAGGTCGCCATAACTAATAGTACTCAACATATTAAAAAATGATGGTAGCAATACATGCACTCACATACCTCACACCGTCACATAACGCCTATCAGTCAAGTCCAGTATCAGTAAGAATCCCGTTACACGCCCATTGAGGCATATTGGGAATATGGTGTTAGGCCCATATTTTCTTGACCATCGGATCACTAGGGGTGATGTGGTCAGCATCACGCCGGCCGCCTTAACCTTCCCAGAGTTGCTCTGGCACCCATTTGGGGCTGGGTCGACCCAGGAGCCGTTTGCGGTCTAAAAAAATCCCACTTGATCTAGGGATCGAACCATAGACCACTGCGCTAGGAAGCCAGTGCACTAACCACTATGCTACCGCGGCTACAGTATCAGTAGTCGCTTAATTAATTCATGATCACCATGAAAAATGCAAAGCAATAAATAATAAACAAATATGCACCAACGTAAATAGATGCAATGAGGCAGACAATCATAATAGTAAGATAAATGATTGCAAATCTTACGCTAAACAATTAAAGCAATGTGTACATTTTAACGTTTCCGTAACTTCAATTTCTTTTACATAGACAGGGGTGTCAGCCCTATGCTAAAACCCCCAACCTGGAGGACCAGGGTGTCTGCTTTCGTCTGACCCCTGCCCGCGCAAACCTGTCCAGCTTGGTAGAACCTTCCAGGAGTAAAACTCCCGCTGGCATAGCTCTGGGGGTAATCAGGGTACGCAAGCCGCCATACCTCGAGAAGGTATTGACACCGGTGATGGCACATCAACACATCCAGGAAAAAACGGATAGACTTAATAAGTTTAGCCAGCAGGTGGGCTTGAACATCAATTTAAAGAAGTCAGAGGTCATGACGCTCAATGTGAGCAACCCTGAGCCCATATCAGTAAGGAATCAGCAACTGGTACATACAGACACCTTCACATACCTAGGATGCATAGTAACACCAGACGGCGGGGCAGGCAAAGACATCAACATCAGAATGAATAAGGCAAGAACAGCCTTTTTTAACCTAAACAACATCTGGAAGTCCTCTCAATACAGCACAAGCACAAAATTAGGATTATATCAGAGCTGTGTGCTTTCTGTGCTTCTCTATGGTGCGGAATGCTGGAGAGTTACAGAGAAGGAAATGTCGAAATTGTCCTCTTTTCACACAACATGCCTAAGAAAAATTCTCCGAATCTTTTGGTCGAATACCATCACCAACCAAGATCTGCTTACTCGGAGCAAGCAAGAGGACATGCACACCATCATAGCTGGCAGACGCTGGAGCTGGGTTGGCCATGTCCTCAGAAGAGACCCCGATGCCATCACAAGAACAGCCATGCTTTGGATCCCTGAAGGAAAACGAAAGATAGGCCGACCAAAAACAACCTGGCGGAGGACTGTGGAGGCTGAGATGCAAAGAATGAACCAGAGTTGGGGCACTGTGCGAAGGATGGCCGCCGACCGAGCAAAGTGGAATCAATTTGTTGTTGCCCTACAAGACGCCACTAGGCGTGATGGCCACTCACTGCTTTGACGGTCGGCGGCTAAGGATCAAAGAAGAAGTACATTTTAAGTAATTATCAGACAAAACATGTTGTGGTGCCAATAAAAAACATAAATTCTTGCACCTAACGGAAATGTGTGTCCAATCAGGTAATAATAATATATGATACAAATTTCTAATAATATTGAGAACGCATAAAATGTTAACTCAACAATTAATGTAAGTCTAGTAAAGGATGTGTGAAAAACCGATCCTATTCCATGAATTAAAACGAATTAACCGGTAACTAAAGCACTGTATTAAAAGTAATAATATTATAGAATTACACACTAATAGCCCCAGAGCTATGCCAGTGGGAGTTTTACTCCTGGTAGGTTCAACCAAGATCAAAGAAGAAGAAGACACACTAATAGACTAATACCAACTAAACTCTCAAGTTCATGTCCATGATCCTATGCTATATTCTCGTATAAGTTGCATTATATTATAACTGTAAGCACACAAGTTCAGTGTTCATCAAAAAGTACGATATAATTCTAGTAGTTTCATCCCCTTGAACAAGCGAAGAATTCTTAAGTACCGTCCCTTCATCTTGAAACGTCGTGGCAATAATAGCATCAACAAAGTTTTGCCTTCAAACTGTCCATCGTGTCACATATGTCTGTAATAACCCACAACAGTGTGTTTAAGCACATAAAGTACGTATGACAACTGTACCAACGGACGACGACATCCCCGTAATGAGCTGAGCAAAATGAGATCCAACTAGAGATCAGCGACATCAGCATTCATCATCATCAGGTGTCTAGCGAAGCGAACAATATATGTAAGTACTGCCAAAAGAGCCTGTAGTAGTGTTTTTGGTAGTGGATGACTACTACTTTGTGCTGATACGCGAATGTAGTTAAGTTGTGTGGTGATCAGACAACAGGAACACAAACAGGGCACGTCCACCAATGCCAGTGCCAAATTAAGCACACTGGAACTCCTGGGTTACTTTACACACACAGTTTATTTAACAATAAACGTGGACGTACGTTGAGACGGACCGATTACACATCCTCTGTCATTTGACGGTTAGCAGGTTAATAAACGTGCAGCAATGTTAATATATATCATTGTTCAGAACTGTAGTCTCATGACAGTCATATTAATAAACATACCACAGGACATTGTAAATACAGCATCAATGTTCATGGATGATCAGGCAAATTTAGATTATGAGCTGGAACGACTGATAATTTTATAATGGCTGACCTCTCAAGGACAGACGTACATCTTATGGTCATGAGGATATACAATTCATCAAAGAAAGTCCCATCTTCAAATTGGCCCCTCATCAACAATATAAATATAGGATATCCCACCATTATAATTGAGGTATCATAGTAATCAGTGCACTTTAAATCCTAAGTCCACAATCTGATTGACCTCTCAACATCTTGCCGTAATTCCGTAGGACGGCGAATATATATATATTATCTTTTGTATTTACTTTAGTAATACAGTTCTTTCAAGCGGCACATACTTGAAAGAATAACAGGCTGGATCCACAACTTCCCTTTATCTTGAATCCATTTCAGTACATCCTAACTGAATGTACTGACTAGATACATTATGACGAAAAATCGTCATATACATTTATATTCATTTGATTCAAAACTTACTGTGAAAATCTCACGGCGATAGCTTCCACTTGGAAGGCCGTATCCAATAGAAATCAACAGAAATTTACCCCCAATCTAGGGCTCGAACGAGCAGACCAACGTCTGACTTCTAAACCAGCCATTACATCTCTCTGAGGTCACTACGTCATCTAGTGTTTAGCAACAAAACGCAGAAATACTTAGGCACAAATATGTGCGCTTCCGTGCGCGATGAATTCAAATTATAAATATATTCTTACCACATATGTTGATGCGTACCCTCTTAACAGAAGTCAGATTCATGTCTACTTTACTACTGTTAAGGACCCAAAAAGGACGCAACAGTTTACCTTATACCCCGCGAAAAAAAATAATAATTCTATTATTTTCTTTTTTTACTTGAATAACCGCGGAGAGGTAAATCAAATTAACATCTACACATAAAATCAATCTAAATATCCTAAACAAAATATTACTAGTGCCAGAATAAATATGAAAGCGAACTCAACTCAAATAAACAAAATGCAATGTAAGTAAATGTACAACCACTATAAACCAGAATGAGGCAAATGATAAAGAGAAAAAACAAATAAAATGCGACCAGAAATAATGAACACTTTTATTAATACAAAGGAACTGTATTAAATGGTTTGCAACAAAAGAAGATGCAACAGAGCCCGTAGGCGATTTCTTTCAATATCTGATACAAAAGTTATGATTGTACTAAACCTTGGCATTCATCACAGAGCACATGTACCTTCAATTCTGTCCGCATCAGCATCATCAGCAAATAGGTTCATAAAAAGTAGAATGTAGAATCGGTCACCACGTGAGAGAGTCAGCAAATACGTTATCTGTAACCTTACAAGGTACTTGCATCTGCCGCGTTGTCAGCTGATAGTGAGTCTTTCATACAACGTGACAGCACATCCGCCATCACGAAGTGAATGCCCTTGATGGCACGTATGTCGTAGTCGTAAGTTTGGAGCCCAAGTGATGCTCTGGTAGCCCTATCATTGCGGATCTTTGCAGTTTTCAGATATGACAAAGTTTGTTGATCTGTCTCCAAGACAAATTTTGCGCCAATGAGGTAGCGTTGCAGCTTTGAAAAACAAAAAACTACAGCGAGCAACTCCATTTCTACAAGAGGATACCTCTTCTCCGTGGGTGTCAATTTTCGGCTGACATACAGAATTGGATGTAGCCGATCATCGAATTCCTGCATAAGTATACCACCGATTCTCGATCCAGAGGCGTTGCCTCTAAGGACAAAAGGAAGATGAGTATCAGGCAATCTTAAAATCTGTGATTTTGAAAAATAACATTAAGTACATTTAATGCCACATCACAAGAATGTGACTAAACAATCTTATTTGGAGAGTTCTTTCTTAGTAACGAAGATAGAACTGAAGTAATTTCTGAAACATTAGGCACAAATTTCCTATAGAAACCGACGAGACCTAGAAGACTGCGAATCTGTTTTTTTTTGTCTTTGGAATTTCTAGATTCAATATCCTAGAGATAGTGGAATCTTCAGGTTTAAGACAACCGCCTCCTATTTTATGTCCCAGAAAAGAAATTTATGTGAAACCTATCTTAGTTTTCAACTGTCTAGCAGTAAGGTGATGGAGACGAAGAGTACTCAACACAGACTGAATTCCAAGAACATGTTCTTCCCAAGATTGATGGAAAAGACAAATATCATCAATATAGCTAATAATGTCCTCACGATTAGAAAATTTTTTTCGCATCATGCGGACAAAAGTCGCAGGCGCGTTAACGAGACCAAAAGCCATACAATTAAATTGGAACAAACCCAAAGGTGTACGGAAAGCAGTATAAGGTTCTGCTCTGTCTGACAAGGGGACTTGCCAATATCCTTTAGACAAATCAAATTTTCTGAAGAAAAAAAACATAGCTGTAGATAATCTATCTAAAAGAGAATCTAACAAAGGCAAAGGTTCAGCATCCGAGACAGTCAAAGAATTTAAACGCCTGAAATCAATGCAAATCCGAATTGATTTGTCTTTCTTTCTAATCAACACCATAGGAAAACTATATGGAAATTGAGAAGGAGTAATTACGTTTAATTTTATCATATCCTCAATTTCCTTTTGTACCTGTGACTGGAAATGCACAAGCATAGGATACGGTTTCAGCTTAATTGGCCTGTAATCAGTTAGAAGAATATCATGTTGATTGATATTTGTACGCCCAGGAATATCCGTGAGCACATTAGGAAAAGATTGTAGTAGCAAGGAAATCTGATCCTTCTGGTATGAGGCCAGAGTTGGCGAAATATAACTATCCTTCCAACTCTCAGTAGACAAAAGTGATAACGTAGGTAGAGATAACAGGGACTCAGAACTATCAGGTAGTTAAGACAACTCTTCCTGTATGACCGCTAAGGAAGAGTGATGATCAATGGCCTCGTCGATAGCCTCAAAGACTGGTTTAAGATGTGGAGGACGGGAGTGGAATTGTTTTTTCCTTTCTATTTACAGAAATAATGTAGTCAACATCTGACAATCTTTCAATTACAGTATATGGACATCTCTACGATACAAGTAATTTAATGTCTTTATTAGGTAACATACATAGGCCTCATCACCCGGCCATAATTGGCGTAGTTTCCTGTTTTGGTTAACAAACAATCTTGCCTTACTTTTTGCTTTTTCTGATGCCTCTACAGCTATCTGGCATGCGTCATTGATTTTTTTCCTTAAATTAACTACATATTGGTAAGTGGTTTGAACATCCTCAGGCACGTCAGCTCCCACTCGTAACTCTTTCAATATGGACATAGGTCCTCTTGGTTTGGCACTGAAGACTAATTCGAACGGCGCAAATCCGGTATGTTCGTTAGGTATTTCCATATAAGCGAACAATACCAGCAGTACTCTATCCCAATCCTGCGGGTATTTCGCAGTTACCTTGCCTAGCATTTGTTTCAGAGAGCGGTTGAGCCTCTCTATTTTCCCATTTGCAATGGGATGATAGATGCTAAGAGATCTGTTTATTTCAAATTCCCTCATAACCTGACTCATTACGTCAGAAATAAACTGAGTTCCCCGATCGGATATGTTTTCAGGAAACCCTAGTCGACTGAAAATCAAAAATAGTGCATCAGCAACATCTACAGTAGATATTGTTTTGAGAGGAGTTGCCGCTGGCCAGCGTGTGCACATATCAATGCATGTTAGGACATAGCGATGACCTCTCCCTGACGTGACTGGCAGTGGACCTATAAGGTCGATTGCCATTTTTGCGAAAGGATGCAATGGTATGTCTGACGCCTGGATAGGCGCATTATGCTTGAGTCGTCTAGCTGCCACATTGTCACAGTATATATGTTCGACAAAATATTAGGTTGGTCACGCTGTGAGTGGAAACATTGATAGAATAAAAAACCCGTTTGGTCAGGTGACCGGAAAGGAAGTGGACGCAAATTCTGGAGCAAAAAGTTTGTTGACTTTCTGGCTATCGACCAGGATAGGTCGTTCTTTTGTTCCCTGTCAGCGTTTTGCTGTAGTGAGTTTGCCATCGTCGTTCTGATTTGGTGCTGGCCTTTTTTCTTCATGCGATTTTTGGATGTAGTGCATTTTGCTAGAATGTTAATGTATTTCTTCTAGCGGCATTTTTGTAGATCGATGATGTTAAGTCAGTTGTGATTTAGTTTATGCCTAATCCTAGTACATAAGTTTCGCCGGCGAGCGAAAGTCATTGTGATGTCCATTCAGGGTGGCCATACCAGTGGGTATGATACTTACATATTAAGTTGTTATTAATGCAAGCTGTATTGGCATTTGTGACCAGTGTATTTCATATGTATTATGAGCCGTGTGGGGCTTCATTGTGTGCAATGTGTTATTAAAAAGGGAACTTACCTGTCAAAGGTGTTATAGTCAATCATTGTCAGCTACTGTATGCTGTGGTCGTCCTCTAGTGGTACGAACCAAGTATGAAGGTCTGTGATGCGTGATGCCATATGATGATGGATGGTATCCGCATGTCTGGTTTTGTGTGGTGTGCAGATGTGTTCAGTCAAAACAATGTTCATACAAAAATAACAGGGCAATCCACATAGGACGTCAGTAAACTCACGACGTATAAAGTCAATGATTCTTGAAACAGCCGTTGACGTTTTTCTTCATTATTTATTGTGGACGCCACAGTGACAAAATGGTTACGCGAATATGTAGACACATCAAACAGTCATTATCACAGCAACATTCAATACAGCAATAGACGGTAGACAGCATTACAATGATGAGTCAGATGCATGTTATATTTCATAGTGCTGTAAATGTAGTCAGGTGAAAAACTCCATCCTTTTCTATAACAGCCAGGAGATAACCAGATGTATGAGATCAGTTCACTCTCCTTAATCTGACTTCAGCAAGACAGACACGTCTGCCGAAGTATAAATAATGTCCTCAAAAATATCCTCTAGATAATAAAGGTTTTCCAAACCTAGTTCATTTAACAAAGTAGCAAGTAATGGTCCTTGGTACCTGCATCAACCGATGCAGTACAATGCAGCGACATGTGAGCTGGGAAAAAACGTCTCGTGACGACGACTTTCGAAGACAGGCTATGAATCGAATCGTTCACGACCAAAAATCGATAGAGTTAATGAAAATGTTAATTTACCTTGCCTTCCGGAAATACACAGAAATATTATGCCTCCCGGCATGTGCAAATACACTAGAGGTATTATCTCGAATAAACGAAATATCCATAAGAGGACTCTCACATCCCTGACAGAACAAAAAATAGCGGAGATCCCCTCTTCAACGAGGCATCTCTTTCGCCATTCCAAATCGCTCACTCCACTAGTGGTGGGCGGAAACCGATCGACCAAGAAACAAGACAAGTCATGCGCAGTCCAGCGCAAAATGACCACAGCTCAAAAACTCAACTGCATTCAACCAACGCGAGAAGACAAATGCTTACCGAGAAAAGTAACTATAAATTTCAAGCAGTTGTTGCCCTTGCGTTATAAAATAGATATTGTAATAAAATGATGTTGCGAGAATTTATCACGCAACATATCACCACCTCCTCCCGATAAAAAAAAAAATGTGGAACATATTTTTTTTTTAAAATATCAAAGAGCATGCGATAAGCGGCTCAAAACGCACGAATTATGCGCTGATAATTAATTAAATTGCCTAACATGAGGCTAAATATAGAGTGTCTGGTGAGGATATACCTCAACAGAAAAATAAATATGTCTCAAAAAATATTCACATCGGGGAGGTGTCACCAACACACATCACGTTAGCATGAAAACACAATATACGTATGCAAGTTACCATAATCATCATTAAACAGCATACTCTAATATTGTCTTTAAAAATGGATGTACAAATCTGATAGGAAAATTTAAATAGTACATTCTTTGACATGTAATGACATAAGTACATAGTAAAGTTAAACTACATGACGATCCAGGACATATGCTCTGGTATTCCAAGGGTAAGTACACAATCTAGAACTCGTCATGCTTGATACTAGTAAGGTAAGTCCTCAGCTCAACAATGACATTCTGAGAAAGTACAAGCATTATAATGCTAATTAATAACTAATATGCTTCATAAGGTACAATACATTATTAATAATTGTGGCTGTTTAGTAAACTAACGGCCCTTATATTAACTACTCAGTCCTCCTCTATCATCTTAAAAAACGAACAGAAGAAGATGACAACAAAGCACGATAGTGTGTACATATAAAGTGAGTACAGATGTGCTAATCTATTGTAGTAATATAGGTGTGTTATGACTCTGTAATATATAGGAATATAGGACAGAAGTATTAGTTAGAGTCATGTGGGCATCTAGACAAAATGTCAGCCATCACATTATCCGCACCACGGATAGCTCGTACTGTGAAGTGAAAAGGTTGAAGAGCTATAGCATATCGAGTGGATCTCGAACTCTTCAAATTCTTAGTCTGAATAGCTGTAAGAGCTTTCTGATCAGTCTCTAGAATGAAATGTGCGCCCAGGAGGAATCTTTGTAGCTTTAGAATTGACCAAACCATCGCTAACAACTCACGGTCTAAAACCGAGTAGTTCCTCTCTGCCGCATTTAGTTTTCTAGAAATGTACATAACAGGATGCAGAGTATTTGCATATTCTTGCATCAGTGCTGCTCCAATCCCAGTGGATGAAGCATCACTCCGAAGAACAAAAGTCCTATCAAGAGTAGGTAATCTTAAGATGGGAGGAGAAGAAAATATATTCTTGATTTGGTCTAATGAAGATTGGCATTCTTCAGACCAACGGACCAGATTAGGCGAACCTTTCTTCAACAATGTTGAGAGAGGTGCCATGATCGAAGATAAATTTGGAATAAATCTCCCATAAAATTGAATTAAACCTAAGAGACTCCTAACTTGTTTCTTCGTTTTAGGAACAGAGATGTTCAGTATTTTGGAAGTATTGTGGTCTTCTGTCTTCAAGAGACCATGACCAACACGATGACCCAGGAAAGAGATTTCACCAAAACCAACAAAAGCTTTAGAAGGTTTCGCTGTCAAATTATTCTCACGTAGAGTGGACAGTAAGTCATATAACCCTAAATAGTGATCTTCCCAGGTATCACTGAAGAGACAGATGTCATCTAAGTATGCGATGACATCCGAACGATGTGACAGAATTCGACGCATCATGCGAACGAAAGTTGCAGGGGCGTTCATGAGACCAAAAGGCATAACATTCCATTGAAATAGACCCCTAGGTGTAGAAAAAAGCAGTAAGAGGTTTGGCATGCTCTGCTAAAGGCACTTGCCAATAACCTTTAGACAAGTCAAGTTTAGTGAAGAATCTAGAATTAGAAAGTCTAATAAGTAGATCTTCTAACAAAGGCATCGGTTCAGCATCGAACTTTGTGACCTGATTCAATTTGCGATAATCAACACAAATTCGTATGTTCTTATCCTTCTTCCGGACAATAACCATGGAAGAAGAATATGGTGAAGTCGATGGTTCAATTATATTTAATTGAATCATTTCATCCAATTCCTTTTCCACTTGCGACTGAACGTGTATAGGAATAGGATACGGCCTAACCCTAATTGGATTATTGTCGGTAAGAATTATGTCATGTTCTATGACATCTGTGTGTCCAGGAATGTCAGTGAGAACATCCTGAAATGTTTGTAACATCGACGAGACTTGTCGATGTTCGTCACCAGAAAGATTAGGAGAAACCGAAACGTTTTTCCAAGATTCCGTAGAATGTAATGGAACCACTGGAAGGGGAAGGTTGACATCAGAGAAGGTAGCTTCCTCATCCTGTATGACAGACAGGGATGAATAATGACCGTGAGGTGCAGGAGCATCATCCGTTGCCTGGAAAATAGGCAGCAAATAGTCCGGACGTTCGTGAAATTCCGAAAGCATGTTTATGTGGAAAGTTTTATGCTTTCCATCAATATCTACCACATAGTCAACATCGGAAATCCGAGAGACTATTGCATACGGACCTTTCCATGCAATAAGAAGTCTATTTTCCCTACTGGGGAGTAGGACGAATGCTTTGTCACCTGGACAAAGTTGTCGTAGACATCTATTCTTATTAGCAAACTGTCTTGCCTTCTCTTTAGCAATTTCTGATGAAGCAGTTGCTAGCTTACATGCCTCAATGATCTTTTGTCTAAGAGCAATGACATACTCATATGAGGATTGAGTTTCATCGCTAATATCATCGGCAGTGATGAGATCGTGTAATAAAGACATAGGGCCACGCGGGACGCGCGCCAAAGACAAGTTCGAAGGGAGAAAAATCCTGTGTGTTCATTAGGGACTTCTCTATAGGCAAAGAGAGCCGCGGGTAAAACCCTGTCCCAATCTTGAGGATGATCTTCAGTTATCTTACCAAGCAAAGTCTTGAGCGTTCTATTCAGACGCTCAACTAACCCATTAGACATAGGATGGTAGATACTACTGAGAGATCGTTCAATATGTAAGGTAGACATTACCTGTGACATAGTGTCAGATATGAGTTGAGTGCCATGGTCTGACAATATTTCTCTGGGGAACCCCAAGCGAGAAAATATCAACCAAAGAGCATCTGCGATATCTGTAGTAGATATGCTCTTAAGAGGGATAGCCTCTGGCCAACGTGTGCACATATCGACACATGTAAGGATGAACTGATGTCCTCTGGCCGACTTGACCTTAAAAGGGCCAATAATATCTATGGCCATTTTCTGAAACGGCCGAATAGGAATGTCAGCAGCCTGGATAGGCGCAGCATGTCGTGGTTCTCTAGATTTGACCTCCTGACATACCTTGCATGATCGGCAGTAAATACGAATGTCCTTATTGACAAAAGGCCAAAAGAAAGCCGCAAGGACTCTCGACTTCGTACGGGAAAAACCCATATGTCCAGCACATTGCGAGTCATGAGCATGTTGCAATATTTGCACTCTCATGCTCTTGGGAACAAGAATTTGCGAATGTGCCGACGTAGTCGAATCTTGTACCATACGTACAAGTACGCCGTTTCTCATTGCAATCCAAGATTTTCTATTTGTATCCTGATTCGGATCACCTTTCTTCGCAAGAATGAAGAATTTTTTTAAAGAAGGATCTTCTTCTTGCAATTTTATGAAAGAGTCACGAGTGATTACTAAGTGACTATCTTGGCTATCAACTTCATTATCACTATTCAGTGAAGTTTCGGGTGTTTGTAGAGCTTGTGCTCTTGTAACCACTGCATTTGTAGCTTGCATGTTATTATCTTCCCAAGCAGCAATCTGCTGTGGGGTACACTCCCTAACTCCGTGAATACGACCAATAATAAGGTCCGCAATAGGATTAGGTAAGAGACAAGCATGCACATCACCAGTAAAGAAAGGAGTGGCAATGCGAATTACAGCAGTAGGATATTTTTCTAGAGTGCCGCCAAATGTGACACATTTAATAACCCTTCCTGTAGCACAAGATGGATCTACAAGCGATTGTCTAACACCAATTGTGGTGCATCCGGAATCGAAAAGTAGTGAGACCGGAGTATCATTAACAAGACCCTTATGTAGAATTAAAGAACCCCTCCCGTCATGCGCAACAGCAGCAGGAAGAGCGGGAAGTGGGTGACCACAACTCAAAGTAGTTATGGTACCCGGTTCGAATAAAGTACTGCATTGGGGGCATTTGTTTGCTCTCTCAAAGTCAAAAGCAGAACCAGTGACAGCGTCAAAGTTTTTATTATCAACAACATGATTACAGGCTCCCTCAGTTTCCTGTTGTACAGCATTAGCCTGCTGATATCTCTTTTTTTTTGTGTTGAGATCTACCCCGACTATTATTACCTCTGAAGTTATCAGAGTTATTATTATCTCTGCAGTTATTATTGTCTCTATTGTAATTGTTATCCTGGTTCGAATTCCAGTTTCCACGATTACTATCATGTTCACATTGATGCGAACATCTATTTGTTTGGTTCTGAGGTCTTCGGCAGGAATAACCTCTATTACCATATCCTCTTTTGAAATGCCTATAATTATTAGGGTGATAGTAACGACCACTATCAGGTTGTCTCCAATTCTTCGAAGAAGAATCACCATGAAATTGGTTTCCATGATTTTGACAGAAATTACCGCTGCTCTTTCTATCAAAATTTTGTTGGAATCTACGAGCAAAGTTTTGACCATACGGAGCTGCCGAAGCAACTGGTAAACCTTCTTTCACCTTAGAGTTACCCATGGTTATGTGTGGGTGCGCAGTTACGTATTGGCAACAGAAATCTTCCATTTCTTTTATTGTTTTAGGTTTACGTTCATGAAGGAAAGCAAGGAAAGACTCATTGACAGACGACATGACTTTGTCTCTAAGTATTAAGTCCATAAGTCCTTCATAAGTTTTTTCCGTCTTAGATAGTTCAACCCATCGTGAGAAAGTAATGCGTATTCTTGCAATAAACTCGGAGAATTCAACTCCATTTTCAGGTAACATGTTTTTAAATTGTAGACGATAGCCGTCTTCGTTAAGCTGATATTTCTTTAACAAAGCGGCCCTGACAACCTCATAATTGTTCTTGTCAGGTTCATCCACCATATTTAATATACTTAGAGCTTTACCTGTCAGTATCCCTGATAACTGATAAACATATTTTGCTTTGTCTATGTTATGAGCTGTACATGCTTGTTCAAATCTGTCCAGATAGAACATTATGTCATCACTGGAAGGACTAAATGTTGGTAACTTAATCTTAAAAGTATCATTATTAGCCTTACCAGAAGATGAACCCTTGTTTGAATCATTACCATTACTCATGTTCATCAATTTCAATTTTTCCAACTCTAAAGCTAAGACCTTTTCTTCATGTTCCATTTTTGCTTTCTCTTTCCTCTCATCAGATTCTCTCTGTAATCTTCTCTCCTCAGCCTGAGCCTCTATTTGAAGTCTTTCAGCTTCTTTCTCAAGTCTTTTATTCTCAGCTTCTTTTTCAAGTCTTTTATTCTCAGCCTCTTTTTCAAGTCTTTTATTTTCAGCCTCTTTTTCAAGTCTTTTATTTTCAGCCTCTTTTTCAAGTCTTTTATTCTCAGCCTCTTTTTGAAATCTTTCAGCTTCTAGCTGTAGCTGGAGTTTTCTCTCCTCAGCTTCTGATTCCCTTTTTTGTTTTTCCATTTCCATTTGGAATCTTTTTTCATCCACCTGCATCTGCAGTTTCTTTTGTTCAGCTTCCATTGCTTTATCATATCGAGCAGTTGCAAATTCTTCTAACTTATCACCAGTCTTCCCAAGCAATTTACCCTGCTCAATAAAGTGCTCAAATGTAGACATGTTGTCTAACATATGAGTCCAAAACCTGAAATAATTAACTAATTTATTTCAAACCTAAGTGTAACAAGTCTTAATTAAGCACTTGTATATTCACATCACATTATATTATCCCAGTCTCTGTGGGAAACAAGTCTCCAATCAAAGAACTTGTATATGAAATATCAGCACTCAATTCTTGATCATAAGTGCACTTCTCATTCAATAGTGCACGACACTATTCATCATTCATTTATCATCAGTGTAGTAGTAACAGTGCATTAGCATAGCCCATTAACTAATTACTATAACTGTAAACAATGACTATGTAAACACATGCAGAATGTAAACATTGAAAATGTAAACAATGCAAACAATGTAAACAATAACAATGTAAACAATAACAAAGATCAGCAACAATACAAAAACGTTCGCAGAAATCAACTAAAAATAAAGCAGAAATTAATGAAATATCACAAAAAATGTGACGATATCTACGATAGAATTAAACAAAATACATGACACCACAGTGTATAAACAAAACTGGCCACCAAATGATGCGTGATGCCATATGATGATGGATGGTATCCGCATGTCTGGTTTTGTGTGGTGTGCAGATGTGTTCAGTCAAAACAATGTTCATACAAAAATAACAGGGCAATCCACATAGGACGTCAGTAAACTCACGACGTATAAAGTCAATGATTCTTGAAACAGCCGTTGACGTTTTTCTTCATTATTTATTGTGGACGCCACAGTGACAAAATGGTTACGCGAATATGTAGACACATCAAACAGTCATTATCACAGCAACATTCAATACAGCAATAGACGGTAGACAGCATTACAATGATGAGTCAGATGCATGTTATATTTCATAGTGCTGTAAATGTAGTCAGGTGAAAAACTCCATCCTTTTCTATAACAGCCAGGAGATAACCAGATGTATGAGATCAGTTCACTCTCCTTAATCTGACTTCAGCAAGACAGACACGTCTGCCGAAGTATAAATAATGTCCTCAAAAATATCCTCTAGATAATAAAGGTTTTCCAAACCTAGTTCATTTAACAAAGTAGCAAGTAATGGTCCTTGGTACCTGCATCAACCGATGCAGTACAATGCAGCGACATGTGAGCTGGGAAAAAACGTCTCGTGACGACGACTTTCGAAGACAGGCTATGAATCGAATCGTTCACGACCAAAAATCGATAGAGTTAATGAAAATGTTAATTTACCTTGCCTTCCGGAAATACACAGAAATATTATGCCTCCCGGCATGTGCAAATACACTAGAGGTATTATCTCGAATAAACGAAATATCCATAAGAGGACTCTCACATCCCTGACAGAACAAAAAATAGCGGAGATCCCCTCTTCAACGAGGCATCTCTTTCGCCATTCCAAATCGCTCACTCCACTAGTGGTGGGCGGAAACCGATCGACCAAGAAACAAGACAAGTCATGCGCAGTCCAGCGCAAAATGACCACAGCTCAAAAACTCAACTGCATTCAACCAACGCGAGAAGACAAATGCTTACCGAGAAAAGTAACTATAAATTTCAAGCAGTTGTTGCCCTTGCGTTATAAAATAGATATTGTAATAAAATGATGTTGCGAGAATTTATCACGCAACAGTCTGTAGATATTGAAATCCATAGCAAAAGTAGTTGTCTGACACACACCTTGGCAAGTTTTGCACGTGCGACAAAAATTTTTTTCCGTCTCTTGTCACCCCAGGCCTAAAGAAATGCGACAAAACTCTCTGTTTTGTCCTTGCAATCCTTAAATGTCCAGCCCATTTACATCATGGGCGGACAAAAGGGCGGAAACTAGTGGGTACCATAATTTGTTTTTTTACTGACGTGGAATCTTGGAAATTTCGAATCAAGATACGATTCTTTAATGTGTACCAGTGTACCGAGTTATCATTATATACTACATCATCAGACTTGGCAACATGAAAAACATTTTCAATGAATCATCATCATTCTGCATTTTTCGTGACAGCATTTGCCGTAATCAAATGTTGCTGTTCCCAATTTACAATATCATCATTAGTGCATTCGTGAAGTCCAGGAATATTTCCCAGGGTTATCCCAGCAATTGGTTTATCCAACAGGCACATGAGCGCCCTCCCAGTAAAATAAGGGGTATCCAAGAATACGTCCGCAGTCGGATAATATTCCCTGTGCCATCGAAAGTAATGCACTTGACTTCCCTGCCTGTATAATCAGATTGGTCCACCAACGACCTGCGCACTCCAACCGTAATGCACCCATTGTCCCTGAGCACTGAAACAAATTGGTTATTCACAAAACCCTTATTAAATATTAGTAAACCTGTCCCACCATAAGAGTACATGACTGGCAAAGGATGTCTACACAGGAGCCTAGGAACTCCTTGTAGCTAAAACAAAGAATTACATTCCGGACAATTTGCACTATTGGATAAGTCTACACTCATGCATTTGCATGAGAGACAACATTGTTATTTTGGACTGTATTATTGTCACTTTGATGAATATTGTCACTTTGATGTCTAACTGCAGTAGAACGTTCAGGATTTCTAGAACGTCGAAAGTTATTGTTCTGTTGAGAACCTCTGCTGTTGTAATAGTTGACATTATTTCTATACCCCGACCTTTGGCCTCTGCTTGACTGATAATCATATCCATCTCTGTTCCAATCACTGTTAGGTCTGAAAGATGACTGATGAGGTCTATATCCATCATCATATGAATAGAAGTTCCTTTGAGGTTGTTGTGACCTATTATTAAAATTGTACCTCCCTCTGAAAGATCCAGTATTATTATCTCGATTAAATCGAAAATCTCTGTCCATGCTATGAGATCTTTGTCTGGGTTGATTATATAACACAGTTCTAGCTGATGCCACTGGCAACGAATCCTTTATGTTATTTCTGCCAAAATTCCTTCCAGGATGTGCAACTTGGTACTGTCGTCCCAGATTTTATACATCAGCTACAGTCTCAGGCTTTCTTTCCTGCAAAAAGGATAAAAAGTCACCACTGACTGAAGACAGCACTTCGTCTCTTAAAATTAAGTCAGTCAGCCCTTCAAAAGTTTTATCAATCTTAGACAAATCAACCCATCTAGAAAAGCACAGCTTAATGGATGAAATGAATTCAGCAAAATCTTTAGCTGAATCAAGCAATAATGGTTTCAATTTTAATCTGTACCCATTTTCATCTAGTTCATACTTTTTTAGTAGCAAAGCCTTCAAAGCATCATAATCATTTCTAATCTGATCATCCGTGGTGCAGACTGCAGTAAGAGCCTCATCCACCAACAAATCATCAACCTGCTAGGCCATGTAACTTTATCAATCTTAAACTCTTGGCAACATGTCTGTTATCTATTTAGAAAGCATGAAATATCGTCTATATTAGAATTTAAATTTGGGTAAATTTAGCTTATAAGCAGATGCATGGTCTTTTCTTCCAGCCTCCCGAACTGGGTTAGCCTGTATATGTTGAACTTTTAATTTTTCCAACTCAAGTTCTGCAATTCTTTGAGCATGTGCCAATTTTTTTTCCTCAAGAGCTAATTCTTCCTGTCTTCTCTCTTTCTTCTCAGCTAATTCTTCCTGTCTTCTCTTATCAACTAATTCCTCCTTTCTTTTCTTCTTCTCTCTATCTAATTGTCTCTGATCTCTGAGTTCATTGGATGCATAGGTTTTTAATGCTTCACCCTCCAAACCACATTCCTTTCCAATCTTTACAAAATACTCCAAGGTAGCATAATTCACTATCACTGAGACACAAACTTGTGCACTAATACTGCAAATAATATATATATATATATATATATATATATATATATATATATATATATATATATATATATATATAATATGTGAGCAATATTAGCCACAAATATTACAGCACACAAGATCAGTTAACTGCAATAAATTCTACATGTAAATATAGGAGCAAAAAGAAAATAGAAATACGAACAAAATCACAGCATAAAAGATCACAGTAGAAAGAGCCAACTCAAGATAATACTAATGAATAAACCAAGGCAGAAATTGATGAATAGAAAAATGAAAAAAAATTCGGCTCTACCACATTTATGACAATACAAGCACGTTTTCACAACATATAATACATCTAACAACTGAATGATAGCAAGATTATATGAACAAATTTACAAACAATAATGGAGAATAAACCAAATAAAAATACAATAAACTTGACAACGATTACAAATTTACATATAAACAGGGCAAACAGCTAAAACTAATGGTTATGGTAATCTCAATTGTAGCAGTTAAACTCACAGCTTTGTAGTGCCGGCCCCACTATTTGAGAAAATCATAAACCAAACCTAAAGACCAGCCAATAAATCACGACCGTGAGATTGGTATTGTAAATTAATGGCTCCCTCGCAAACCAACCCGCCTATCTCACAAACATATAAATACGGACATACATATAACATAAAAAAAACCCTGTCAAATGAGATTCTTCAAGTCACACACTGTATGCAACAATAAATACACTTATCTGTTATAGGAAAAACAATTCCTCCTGGATTCAACCTCTGGCTCAGGAATGACAAGTCACATACAGTGCGGCCCTCAGGGTTTGACTTAGAAAATCAGGTTGTAGCGTGTACACACCGCCATCTTGAAAATTATTCTGCACACTGCAGAAAATGTAGCCCAAAGACTTGAAAAATTACTTCACCACATATGTTCATAATCCCGGCTTGAAGCCTCCACGCGTTGGTGTAGCTGTTATGTGTCGTTTTATGTTAATGTTAATAATATATATATATATATATATATATATATATATATATATATATATATATATATATATATATATATATATATATATATATATATATATATATATATATATATATATATATATATATATACTTTTCAAAAAAAGAAACGCATAGCTATCCGAGGGCGCATGTTTATGAGTTTGTAAGTAAAATTTGGTGCTAGGGTATATAAAAACCAGCCTCAAATGTTCTTTACAGTGTCAAATGCACGTGTTGACCTGAATTGCGTTCGTTTTTGTAATCGTTACAACGCAGTGGTCAATAGTGTTTATGACGCAATTTTTGACCACAACTCATGTTGCGCGAACGTGAAAGCAACACAATTTAGGGTGAACTCTATTCACTGACTACGCAACTGAAACCCTATAAAAGGATAACGCTACACACACAAAAATTCAGTTCATTTTCAAGCAGACATTTATTGCGTCTCTATCGATAAATTTAAGGAACATTGCTATTGGCCGACTGCATGTAGGCGAAAGTCAAAGTCAGGTTGCCAGGCATCTAAACGTGCCTCAGAGTACCATCAGTCGACTTTGGCACCGGTTCCAAGCCACTGGCTCAGTTGAAGACCGGCATCGCAGTGGACGACCCAGAGTGACAACAGCAGCGGAGGATCGCTTTATTCGGCTTCGTCACCTCAGAGACAGGTTTACAACAGCTTCCTCAACTGCCCAGTCATTGCCTGCAGGACGTCATGTGTCTGATCAAACTGTCCGGAATAGACTGCATGACGCTGGACTTTGGGCACAACGACCTCACCGAGGACCTGTCCTTAGGCGCCGCCATCGCCAAAATCGACTTCTTTGGGCCAACAGCATCGTCCCTGGGCAGCTGACAATCAATGGAGACGTGTCTGGTTTAGTGACGAATCTTTCTTTTTGTTGCAGCGTCATGATATACGGCGTAGGGTCCACCGTAGGCGAAATGAACGTTTTGCCCAAAATTGCGTTGATGAAGCTCCGCCGCACGGTGGTGGAGGTGCAATGGTGTGGGGAATGATCAGTTACAACGGAAGGAGTCAATTGGTGCACATTGAAGGAGGCTTGAATGCGCAACGATACGTCAATGAAATTCTTCGACCCCATGTCCTTCCACTTTTGGCTGCCCAAAGGTCTGTGTTTCAACAGAACAACGCCAGCCCCCATTGTGCACGGTTGACCACGCAGTTCTTGACTGCCAACAACATTCTCACCCTTCCCTGGCCATCCCTGTCTCCAGACATGAGTCCGATTGAGCAACTGTGGGATGAGCTGCATTTGTCGTGTTTGTCGCCGAGACGTTGCTCCAGCCAATCGTCGTGATCTGTTCCAGGCACTCCAGGAAGAGTGGGCAGCCATCCTACAGGCCCACATCAGACGTCTGATCGCATCCATGCCTAGGAGATGTCAGTCGCTGCAAAAGGAGGCCACACACCATACTAACGGGAAAGCCCGTACGCCAAAAAAACTCTCGTGACCCAGATGCAAAACAACTGTCAATTGATTGGTTGAACCCTAAGGTATTCTTGTGTGCAATTTGAACAATTAACTCATTAAATTAAAAAAGTTATTAAATGTCAAAATTATGGCTATGTGTGTGCCTTCAGTAGCTATGCGTTTCTTTTTTTTGAACAGTATATATATATATATATATATATATATATATATATATATATATATATATATATATAGATATATATATATATATATATATATATATATATATCAGGAAGGTTCCTGATGACCAAGATACCAGCTAGGGTAGCAAATTTTTTGGACACCGCAACCAACCAACACCACTCAGAATTATTAGAATCACAACTGGCGACGTGGACAATATAGTTTATTTTGGACAGCACGCAGCTCCACAAGTAATACAATAATAATAATGGCATATAATCGACAGTAAGTCCATGTCAAAAGGCTGTCATATTTGCTCTCAATATCCTTTTATATTGTTATTAATAATCACAGAACTCCATTTATAAACACTTCAACACCCGGAGATCAAAATCGTACGTCCACTCGCCATTACACACAATTCGTTCCCTGGCTAAGACACTGATCTTAGCCAAAAGGCCGAGAAGCGATTCAATCTTCTTTTACAAAAGATATTGCAGTCTGTTTCAGTTATAAAGTGGGGTTCTTTTTTCATATTTTTGGGTTCGGTTTTTGCCTTCTTGTGGCGAGGCGCGTTTCTTTCAACCTATTTGGTTATATCAGAGCGCATTTACCATTTTTTTTAAGGTCAACTCTGTTGACTGCTAACCCGATCAGTGTTGATAGAAAGGGTTTTGAAAGGGACCAACATTATCTATCTGCTGGCATAAAGCCCCCTTTCTTTTTATTTATTTTTATTACCCCTTCTGGGGCTCAAAGTGAGGTCTATTGACTTTATTGTGTAAAATGTTTTTGATCTCGGCCCTGGTTTAGATCTGCACCAACACAATTGATCTTAGCGAAAAGGCCGAGAAGTAATTGTATAAAGCCCTAATTTTTAATACCCCTTCTGGGCAAGGTTGCCACTCAAGTTCTAGAGATAAACTCAGATTTTCTTCTTAAAAAAAACCCAGAAATACCCAGATTATTTTATGCCTCAAATGCACGGGATAGATGATGCTTACACAATCTTTTAGTGCAACTTTAGCACACATAAGCTGTGTGCTACCAATATTTATTTATGTCTTCATTTTTACTTTATTTTTTATTACCAAAAATTCACAATTATATTAAAATGATTTTATTAACACCCTAATATATGAACTCTTGAAAATGAGATATTTTAATAGTAACATACTTACAGTAGTTACATTAACAAAATGTTCCTCAAATCAAATATAAAATGTTAGTTGAACTTGTTACAGTTGAAAATTGTCACTTGTCAGCGACTCGGCATCCATGTCGACAACTTCTCCTTCGTCAAGATTATATGCATGAATTGACAACGTGGAATCTTGATTGTGAAGTTTCAAAATCTTTGCATATCTCTGCCGACAACGTCCTTCATGCACATCTTCAACCACGCTTTTACTAGGATTAAACTTATGACAAACTCCAACTTTGCCAACTGCTTGCTAAGCTAGTATTCGATTGGAAACTGTTTCACATAAAAAGCTTGTTGGTTTGTTTAGTTTGAACTAAGTTAACCTTCGAAAACACTCTTTCGACGCATGCTGAGGAGTGAGGTAGTGCCATAAGCGTGCACATGAGGTCAGCCAAAACATCAAATTTCTTCTGGTTATTAGCATCTGTTACTTGTTGCAGTCGTTGCCAGAATGCGGGCGGATCCTCATCCACCAGATGTCCGGCCTCATCACACCTGTCTATATTGACTACACAGTGTCCAGAAAATGGTGGGAATTTTTATGGGGATATTAGTAACTACAAAGCGTTGGTGAATGTCCAGCAGACCAGAGGCTCACTCATCTTGTAGTTGTAGCTCTGGTGCTGAAATCTTGTGGTCCCACCTCTCCGTGCTGGCGGGCAATAATGGTGGTCTCTGTCACAAGTACTGCACAAATACACTCGAGTAAAGTCACCAACTGAATAGACACTGCTTTGTTGACAACAGAAACTCACAGCTCTGCAATCAAAGTATGGGCCATGTGTCAAAATCTATTCTCTACCCACGTCTGGACACAACACTGACACAACAACCACATCATACAGACAGGTCAGATCTCTCTGACCAAACAGCACATTTACCATGGTGGTTTTACATCAGATAGATCCTCCCAGACTATAGATTCTGAAAAATATTTATTAGTTTTCTGCCCTAAAAGAGGATAGGTAATATGTTTCATTATTCTCAACACTTGATCTGTCTTGCCTAACCCTTGCTGGAGTTTATGTACGTTGTTGGTCCCTAGACCCTGACTAGGGCGGGGGGTCTAGAGCAAATCCCTACTTGTTTGTAAGGCTAGATTTCGATATGGCAGTATCAAATCACTCGAACATGAAACAATATTCAAAATATACAAAGAAATAATTTCAATCTTACCAGATTATGAATAAATAACACAGAAATGCTAGCAAAACTCAGCTGAGCTGCTGGCTATAGTATGGCGTCCCTGAGTTTATTTCACTTTCTTTCATATGGAAATCACCACACTTTAAAATCTGTGTCTATCACTGAACAACTATTGAGAAATGACCCCAAATCCGCGTCTAAACGCCGACAATATGCTTGTCTGTGGCCAATCACTGCCTAGGTTTTTTTGAATTTCAAATTTCCTACACTAAAGTCATTTCAGTCATGCTTCAGTCAAGTATGGATGTTTATCTGTTAGTCTGTCCGTCTCTACTTGTGTTTCTACAAAAATGTACTTGATTTTTGAACCAACCTTTCTCTCCCCTCCAAAATTTTGTCGTTAAAAGTTATTTTTAGACACAGCCACCACAAATATCCCTTCTCTTCCATACTAAGTAGATTTGAACACCTGCGTCTCGAGGTCGTGTTTTTTTTTTTCAAATAGCGACACTTTTTATTCAATACAGTTCGTCGATGATGTGAACAACACTGTCTTTTGTCATTATCTTCAATATTATCTATCCGTCTGTAAAATTAAGAACATATTAGTTCACTGCTCAGAAAGGGCCATCCGGCCAGCTAATTTTTATATTCCTAACATTAATATTAAGAAAAAAGTACTTTTTAAATTTTGTAATATTTCGAACATCTGCGTTTAGCCGCTGAATTCAAATCAAGGGCTTGGTATCGCAAAAGCGTCCATTCCGTACCTCGTGTCAATTTGGGGGACGTGAATTTTTACTTTCCTCCATCCCCCCCAAATTGCATCTCCTTAGCCTTTCTAGTCTCACGCAATCTTTCCAGTCATATTTTTTTCCTTTTCGATCCGCCGTTCCCCTCCTGTCTAGGCGATCATGTACTATTCGCAGCCTACGCATTATGTTTTTATCCTTAAATGTTATCTTTGGAGGTATTTTACCGTTGTATCTCTGTCAATTTCACTACACATCTCCCCACTTGAAAACATGCCTATGGCAAGTTCCAACACCAGCGATACACATAGGTAAAATTACTCCTCACGTCTGCCGCTACTCTAATTTTGATCACAGGGGTGCCGACTGAGGAAATCTGCACCGACATTCAATTTGCCTGGGATATATTGGATACTGAACTGATAAGGTTGAAGCAACAAAGACCACCTCAGCAATCTTGCGTTTTCATGCTTAGCCTGAGACAAGAACACGAGAGGCTGATGGTCCGTCTCCACCACAAAAGTCCTACCATACAGATAGATTTGAAACTTCTTTATTGCCCAGATTAATGCTAAACATTCCTTTTCGCTTGTGGAGTATCCTTGTTCCGCCTTATTCAATTTGCGGCTTGCATAAGCGACTGGTTTAAGTTCCCCATCAGGTGAAGATGATCTTTGCAACAAAGCCCCTCCGAGTCCCACATTACTTGCATCGGTTCTTAAGACAAAGTCCTGTGTCAAATCAGGCAGTTTGAGAATAGGCTTGCTAGTGAGTTTTTTCCTTTAACTCTTGGAACGCTAGTTCACATTGTGCAGTCCAAATAATTTTATCTGGAAGTCCCTTGCGAGTCAGATCAGTCAGAGGAGCACAAATAGCGTTAAAATTCTTGATGTATTTCTGATAAAATCCGCATAACGACACAAATGATCGCACGTCCTTTTTTGTTTTGCGGCCTAGGTGCTCTCTGCAGTTTTTTCCAAGTTCTTAGGATCAGGGGTCATATTACCCTGATATACAGTGTGTCCCAAGAATTCCAACTCTTTGCATCCAATACAACATTTTGTTGGCCTAGCAGTTAAGTTCGCTCCCGAAGTCTATCAAACAACATCTCCAGAGCTTCAATGTGTTCTTCAAATGTCTCTGTGGCGACGAGAATATCATCCATGAAATTCGTGATACATGGGTTATTCAGGGGATCCAACAATTTGCGCATCATCCTTGAAAACACACTCGGAGCATTTTTCAGTCCGAATGGTGGCATATTGAATTCATAATGTCCATCCGAAGTGCTAAAAGCCAAATAAGGTCTCACTTCAGGCTTCACTGGGATCTGGTAATAGCCTTTACTAAGATCCACCTTTGAAAAGTATTTTGACTTGTTCAGTCTGGCAAATAACTGTTTTGTGTCTGGTAATGGATCCACTTGTCCTTCTGTGACAGCATTCAGTTTCCTGTAATCTATGCACAGTCTGTGTTCCCCAGACGGTTTTCTCAACAAAACGACACTAGAACTAAAAGATGATTCACTGTGCGAAATAATCCCCTCCTTCAATAAATAAACTATTTCTTCCTTCAATGCCTTCTCCTTCGCGAACGGAATAGAATAGGCTCTCATACAGATTGGGTTTGAGTCTACCAGTTTCATGTCATACTGTAGCAAATTTGTATGGCCTGGTTTATCTGTTAATACATCTGTATGTTCCTCCAGAACTTGTTGAACTCTCTCCCTCTGGATTTTAGTCAGGTGCTTACTGACTTTTACCTGTGCTGCTGTTTCACAAGGATGTAATGGGTATTCATGTGAGGTGAGTGGTTCTTTTTGCATCTGGGTTGCAATAGCCAAGGTCAATAAGGGGGTGCTTTCCTGGAGTGGTCTGTCCAGATACTTCTTTAACAGGTTTACATGATAAACTTTTTCCTTCCCCTTTTTGTCAATTTTATAGTTTGTTCTAGACACCTTCTCTAGAACCGTATATGGACCTTGCCAACCAATTTGTAATTTATTCTGGCTTCCGGGTAGTAGAAGCAGCACCTTCTCTCCGACTGCCAGTTCCCTGTCCTTTGCCTTCCTATTAAAATATGCTGCATGTTTCTTCCTGGCTTGTTTCAAATTATCATTTGCCAGTTTCCATCCAGCTTTCAAACGAGTGGTCAGTTCGTTCACGTATTGATACGATGAGGTAACAGTCTCTTCCGCCTTCTCATCTGTCCAGGTCCTTAATAAAGCTACATCTGGATCTTTAATTTATCATACGTATTTTTCATGGAACCCGTCTGGTCCCGTCCCTTAGAAGCTTTATAATGAGGACTTTTCTTCCTAGAATCATCACTCACAAATCGACCACTACCAATTTTTTTCTGGGGTTTGTCTCCCCACTTTAGATTGCTTATGAGAGATCTTCGCTCTCTTGTCTGTTCCTCCAGTTTATATAAGTCTGACCGAGGGATTGTCATCTTATCCTGGGTAAAATTTCTTCTTTGTACTCTTCGCATAGTGGCCATGTTAATCCATTCAAGTGAAGACTGGGTGTGAAAAGGGGGCTCCCATTCCACTTTGTCTACCCGAGTATAATTAGTTTTCCTTTCAGGCCTAAAGTTGCCCCGTGGCGTTTCTAGGTCCTGCACATATTTTCCCTTTGTGGGTGTTCCCTCATGAAATACGCCACATGCTTCTACAAAGTTTTCAACATCGACATTTACGTCGGGCCAATAGTATTTTCGAGCAATCTTTTGGCAGATGGTACCGACTTTCTCATGGTCACCATCTTTTGCAACATGTAAGCTCCTTATTAAGTTTGCCCTATATATCTTGGGAAGAACTAACTGTCCGTGACCAGGGGATCTAGTTCCTGTCTTCCTGTATAATAGTTTGTTCTTCATGAAATATTCCCCCTTGCTCGGAGGTGTGTGGCATTTGGGCAATTTTTTTAAAACAGGGCTTGAGTGTCCTATCCTCAGCCTGCGCCTTCCTCATCTCCTCTGGATGAGCATTTATAGGTTCACCTTCTTCCTCCTTCTTCTGTGACCTGGTCTGCACTGTCGCCATGATCACAGGTTTCTCGGGATTCCCCAAGAAGACGTATCTACACCCCAATATCAGAGGGTGGATTGGTTCATCTATCACTGCTGCTCTGATTTCTCCTTCCACATAGCGAGTTTTCACCGTTATCCTTGCGATGGGAAGTGTCATGAGTGGTATGTCCTTAGTCGCCCCCTTGTATTTCCACTGTTTCTGTGGTATACTGACTTGGGTCCACTAGGCTAGACTTCACAACTGAATCATAATCCAAACCTGTATCATAAAGGCACCTTATGGTGACCCCATTACAAATAACATCCTCACAAACTGGGGGGTGATAAGGTTCCTGTTGTCCCTTAGGATTAACCTTTAATCTTTGCGTCCCCGACTTCATTGCAGCAATGTTTGAAGGTTTCCTTCTACAAAATTCGGTGTTATGGTTATCCTTCTTGCACCATTTACACCATCTTTTTCCTTGGTTCAACGGTTTTCTTTCATTGAACTTTTGGTCATTGAACTGTGAGTTTCTGTCGCGATAGTCATTTCTTGGCGCTCAAAGTTTGTCCTACCTTTATTTCCCTGCTCTCTATTATCAAATTTATTAAATTGCTGTGGAGCTTTAAAATTGTCTATGTGCTTCTTTTTAGCACCACTTACCTCTGCCTGAGCTGCCTGATACCTCTCAGCAACATTTAAAATTTCCCCCAACTTCTCTGCACCTTGTTCCATGAGAAATTTTCTCATGTCTGGAGCCATGGACTCTCTCAATTGCTCAATCATGATCATTTCCTTAAGATCTTGGGTCTTCCCCAGAGCCGTCCATTTCTCCAAATAGGTTTCTAGTCTAGCGGAGAATTGGTGGTATGTCTCCCCAGACAACAGTTTGGCATTTCTAAATTTCTTACGATAAAATTCACCATTCTTCTCGTACCTTAATAACAAAGCCTGCTTTAACATGTCATAATTGTCTTGGTCTTCCCTGTTCATTTTGGCAAATACTTCATAAGAAGTACCTCTCAATCCCTGTGATAGCTTTAAGCTCCACCTCTCTCTCTCTAACCCATATGTAGTAGCTAATAACTCAAAACGTCCTAGGTACCCCTCTATGTCATCGTCTTTTTCAACAAAATGGTCTAAATGAAACCCCATAGCTGAGTTTGAGGCTCCCAGACTGGGCGTAGCATCTGAGGCAAAAGGGCTGGCACCATTTTCAGGAGCCGGGCCTTGTAATTCCAGCTCCCTTAGTCGTAATTCGTGCTCCCTTTGCAACCTTCTATCTTCTGCCTCCCTTTCGGCAGTTAACCTTTTTTCTTCTGCCTCCCTTTGCTGTCGTTTTTCTTCTGCCTCAATCTGCAGCCTCTTAATTTCTCTATCAGCCTCAATTTGTAACCTCTTCTCTTCAGCTACCTTTCTATCTTCCCTTTCAATATATTTATCACATTCAGTCGTTACGAATTGAATTAAAATTTGACCATCCATTCCCATCTCCTTCGCGGTGAGCACAGCAGCTGATCTAAATTTTGCCAGCTCCGCCATACTTTTTAGACAATATAATAATATACAAGATAAATCTCTAACCAGTAAATACACTAAGTACTTCTTATGACTATAGTCTAACCAATTCTAACCAACCAGTTAACTAATTAATTATTACTGGCTGTGAAGATTCACCAACTTTTATCTGCAGGGACACTTTTAATTTTAAAGGGAATTTTACAATTTATTTCCCTACTTTTATTTCTCCCACCAGGAGATCCTAATATTACTGTTGGGCTAATTATCCCTGGACAAGACCCCAATATATGTAGTGGTGTTTGATGGTATTGTATGATGGTGATATTACTAAATGTAATTGTATGAGGCCAGCTGTGAAGGCTCCTGAGATAAAATGTAGTTGAGAATTGTCAGAAGGCCTTTCTTGCTACCACTACGACCTCACACTTAATTTTTTTTTTAATGAATGTGGCTACGTAAAGTGTCTAGGGTTATGATATGTAGTGTGGTGTATTAGGTTATAGATATACCCACAGATATTTAACAAGACTAATAATATTAATAAATGTTAAAATACACTGAACTAACTCACGTGTGTAAAATTTTTTGATAGAATTATATTACATTTATTTTGTTCTGTATCAATTTTTTAGGTTGACCAGAACTTAAAAGGATTTAGAGATTATGAAAGAAATGCATGGAATATTATATCATAAATGCAATAGTGTACATATATATGTACTATACTAGTTAATTTTATTAAAATGTTCTAGTAGTCATCTACTTGGGAGGATAGTTAATGTTTGTGCTGTTGGGGTGGCCTCATCACACCTGTCTATATTGACTACACAGTGTCCAGAAAATGGTGGGAATTTTTATGGGGATATTAGTAACTACAAAGCGTTGGTGAATGTCCAGCAGACCAGAGGCTCACTCATCTTGTAGTTGTAGCTCTGGTGCTGAAATCTTGTGGTCCCACCTCTCCGTGCTGGCGGGCAATAATGGTGGTCTCTGTCACAAGTACTGCACAAATACACTCGAGTAAAGTCACCAACTGAATAGACACTGCTTTGTTGACAACAGAAACTCACAGCTCTGCAATCAAAGTATGGGCCATGTGTCAAAATCTATTCTCTACCCACGTCTGGACACAACACTGACACAACAACCACATCATACAGACAGGTCAGATCTCTCTGACCAAACAGCACATTTACCATGGTGGTTTTACATCAGATAGATCCTCCCAGACTATAGATTCTGAAAAATATTTATTAGTTTTCTGCCCTAAAAGAGGATAGGTAATATGTTTCATTATTCTCAACACTTGATCTGTCTTGCCTAACCCTTGCTGGAGTTTATGTACATTGTTGGTCCCTAGACCCTGACTAGGGCGGGGGGTCTAGAGCAAATCCCTACTTGTTTGTAAGGCTAGATTTCGATATGGCAGTATCAAATCACTCGAACATGAAACAATATTCAAAATATACAAAGAAATAATTTCAATCTTACCAGATTATGAATAAATAACACAGAAATGCTAGCAAAACTCAGCTGAGCTGCTGGCTATAGTATGGCGTCCCTGAGTTTATTTCACTTTCTTTCATATGGAAATCACCACACTTTAAAATCTGTGTCTATCACTGAACAACTATTGAGAAATGACCCCAAATCCGCGTCTAAACGCCGACAATATGCTTGTCTGTGGCCAATCACTGCCTAGGTTTTTTTGAATTTCAAATTTCCTACACTAAAGTCATTTCAGTCATGCTTCAGTCAAGTATGGATGTTTATCTGTTAGTCTGTCCGTCTCTACTTGTGTTTCTACAAAAATGTACTTGATTTTTGAACCAACCTTTCTCTCCCCTCCAAAATTTTGTCGTTAAAAGTTATTTTTAGACACAGCCACCACAAATATCCCTTCTCTTCCATACTAAGTAGATTTGAACACCTGCGTCTCGAGGTCGTGTTTTTTTTTTTTTTTCAAATAGCGACACTTTTTATTCAATACAGTTCGTCGATGATGTGAACAACACTGTCTTTTGTCATTATCTTCAATATTATCTATCCGTCTGTAAAATTAAGAACATATTAGTTCACTGCTCAGAAAGGGCCATCCGGCCAGCTAATTTTTATATTCCTAACATTAATATTAAGAAAAAAGTACTTTTTAAATTTTGTAATATTTCGAACATCTGCGTTTAGCCGCTGAATTCAAATCAAGGGCTTGGTATCGCAAAAGCGTCCATTCCGTACCTCGTGTCAATTTGGGGGACGTGAATTTTTAATTTCCTTCCTCCCCACCCCCCCCCCGCCCCCCAAATTGCATCTCCTTAGCCTTTCTAGTCTCACGCAATCTTTCCAGTCATATTTTTTTCCTTTTCGATCCGCCGTTCCCCTCCTGTCTAGCAAGTCAATTATTATGGAGGATGATGACCCGCGGTCTAGGCGATCATGTACTATTCGCAGCCTACGCATTATGTTTTTATCCTTAAATGTTATCTTTGGAGGTATTTTACCGTTGTATCTCTGTCAATTTCACTACATCGCCCTTGATCAGACAGACGATCAAGGCTCTCTTCTTCTTTGTTCGTCCTGAAAAGGACGTTGGTTGCGTTGTGTCCGTTTACAGCGAGGCTGCGATATTTGCGCGGACACATCCGACTTCAGCACGGCATTTTTGGGACCGGGTTAGCCTTCCCTCTTCGATCTCTACTCACTCAGTCAGACTGCAGTGATGCAGCCTGTTTCCAGGACCACCACTTGGAGGTGGAGTAGGGTCTTTGTCAGCTCTGGTTCGCTGACGCAAGCAGTCTAGCTATCAGGCTATCTTCTGAAACAACTGTTGGGAACTGCGCTGCTAATGGAATGACAGAAGGTTTGTTGATCTCGAGAGCTTGCTTTGGATCCAAAAGCTGACGTAAACGAGTAAAAAAACAACGTCATTGATGTGGTTAAAAACAAGAATTAAATTTAAGTGGAATAAAAAATATATAGCACATAATGTTTTACATTTAATTATAATATAAATATAATGTATAATGCTGAGTGCCTAGAATAGACATACATTGTACAGGCCAATTGTCAAATATACCCAGATTGATGCAGATTTGGAAAAAAATACCCAGATACCCAGACGGAAGCCAAAAAACACAGATCTAGTAAAAAAATACCCAGCTGTGGCAACATTGCGTCTGGGGCTCAAAGTGAGGTCTATTGACCTTATTGAGTAAAATATATATGATCCCAGCCCAGGCTACGACACTTTGATCTTAGCCAATAGGCCAAGAATTTTTTTTTTTTTAATCATAAAAATTAACAACAGTCACAGTTTACTGCGGTGCTAACATGTGTCCTTCATATAATACATTTTCAAAACAATTCAACATTAAATAATACAATTATACATATGTAAAATCTTTACATAACTAGGCTTTAAAATAAATAAAAAAAAAAACTATTTAAAAAAAATCTTCCACTGAATTCATCACAGTTATTATAAGTAGCTGCACTATCTTAGCTAAATTAATGACATATGACTTTAGTAGACACCTTTCTAACGTTACTGTACGACCAGTAACACATGAACAAAATAATTTATGATGGTGACATAATAAACACTCTACACATCTTTATATATTTCCTACTAAGGCTTGTGGTATTCTGACAGACAATTTCTACCTGCGTGAAAACATAAAAAAGTATCACAAACTTTACATTTAACTTTTGTTTTTCTTTTAATCTTTAAAGTCTGATAGCACAGCTGATAATTTATTGTTCTCTTTGTAAGCTTGGGGTCCATGGCATAGTGAGAAAAAATAAACTGGTGGCTTTGAAGTAAGTGACGCATCATCATACACACCTATGTCCCAAAATTCCCTGATTAGCTCTTCTATAAAATCTAGCTTACTATATCTCTCTGGGCTTTTTATGTCTTCTAAATTTGGGTGTTCTTTTTTTCTGCCTTCTTGAAATAAAAAAATAAACACTTACCTTAGCAATGTCCAGAAAGTGAAATCAAAGTTTTCCAATATTTATTGGTCTTTCTCCAAGCAATGTATTTGTCAATAAGTTGGTCCCTCATGTCTACCTCTGTCATGTACATTTTGTAATCCCTTATATGATTTGGCTGTTAAATATTACCTTCTCAAAAATTCTCATTAACCTTAGCTCATTAAAGTATGCTTAGTACACCTTTGTGCTTTTACACTGTGAACGCACCAAACTAGTTTTATAGTGTTGACGGCACTATGTGCCTGGGAGTAGTTACTTATTACTTATTACTTTAAAAAAAAATAATTTTTTTATGTCTTTATTTTTTATTGTCGGTTTTTTAGATCTTTATCCGTATTCAGTTTGTACTTACAAACATGTTCATTTTACATATTTCAATAAAGAAGTTTCAAGGAGAATACAATGCGCAGCTGCTTAAAAAATGAACTGTCGCGAGAGGTTTAGATGTTATTAAGGAATAAGATATCCTGGACATAAAGGTTTATCAGATAATACCAGGATAGTGCCAGATAAGAGTCTGGTCTTATCAGTAATACCACCTTCTCTGAAGAGGGTAAGGGTGTATAGACACAAAGGTAAGGTCAAGCTATGTAAGTTCCCAGAGAAGATGGTGATGTAGTACTCTGAGTCCCTAACTGCTACCTCTCCTGATCCGCCTCTGTGATTATGGTATTTAATATGGTTCTGACTCTGCTAGGGGTAATTTATATAACTATATTCACCAACAAGAACTATAATTCAACTTAAAGAATCTAAGAAAGTCTTCTGGTGAATGTTTACAATTTAATTAAACAGTTTCTCTTTTCTGTTTGAAAAGTGTTAAACTCAAATATTTTACAACATTAAATAAATAATAATAGTTAACAAATGTTTTTCTCTTGGGTCAAAATGTCTATCATCTTGTAGACAACTTTCACTTGCTTGATCATTCACTTGTTGGATTATTATTATTATTACTATAAGTTTATAGACACACTCTACTTGTTTAGTCATCACAAACTGAAGCGTATATGTCTTTACTGAATCTGGATAAGCTGTACAGTTGCTTTAAGCAACTTATCTTCGTCACTGCAGATGGCTCCCTTATATGCTGGATATACAATTCAGATGAACTCGTTCCAGTAGCTACAACGTGATGACGGGCCTGCTATCACCAACTGGCACTGTATACGTTGCAACTTTTGTAAGAGCAGCCTCTTCTGATTTTGAGACTTGTGTTAAAGGATTAAACCTGCAATGAATTCAAACGCAATCCCTGTATTTTCTATCCATACCCCTCTTATGACACAGATGGGGACGATAGACAGTTTCAGATAAGCGTGCAAGCAGATGCACAAGGTATAGTATAGTTATCAACAATCATTTCAATTCAAAGTGATCACAATTTACTTCTACCTTCTGAATTATAAGTATTTTCCCATGATTCGCCTCCATACAATAATTTGGTTATGAGTAAAACTATTAAATAATATGTCAAACGATACTGTGAATCAATCCCTTTCATCCTTCTTTATGTTCCTGATAGGTGTCTCAATCTATTCAAGAAATACTTCTTTAAATACCTTTCCCAACTTACAGACACAATTAGCCATCTCTCTCAATATATTAAATATCTCCGAAGGCGGGCTTTGCCTCTAGAAGTACACATGAGCCTGTAAGTTTCATCAGAAGACACAGTCCATTCCTAACACATCTTATACACATCGTATCGCACCATTGGATTAATCAATATAATTACACACATATATATATATATATATATATATATATATATATATATATATATATATATATATATATATATATATATATATATATATCTATATTTATATTTATATATATATATATATATATATATATATATATATATATATGGGGGTTTGGGATGTCAGGTATTGGTAGTACCTCTGGTTAAGGAGCTGTCATGCCCTTTTCAGGGCAGCTCGGCCACCTTTGGTCCAAATCTGGCATTCAGCTCTCACCTGTGGCTCCTCGTAGCTGCTAAACTAGGTGAAGGTAGCCGACTGGTTATAAACCTTCGGTGAGTTAGGGTCTGCCTACCCATGCATGCGAAGACTGGATTCGGTAGACTGCGCGGAAGAAACCACCTGTTGGTTCAACGGGCATGACGGCGATTACCAGCAACGCGCTGTGGAGCGTAAGGAGCATGGCGAGGCACGTAGAAAGCCATGGTCATCCACTGCACCTGACTTCATCTCCAGTCGTCTTGACTTGTCTTGCCACTGGATTAAGATGGACCCAGGCGAGAGAGTGAGGTCGACGAATTGCGCAACTCTTCCTCACTTTAAACCAAATCACTGCGCAAGTCACTCTTTCATCCACTCATCCATCCACTCACAACAAGTCCTGTGGCGATGGGCGAGCGGCGAAGCGGCAGGCGTGGGTGCGCTGGCAGTCGTAGTCGCAGACCTACACACAGGCGGCTCAGGCCATATGGTCGTCTTCCACTGATCGGAGCAGCAGTGGGATTCGGCAGCCCCCTGAGTGACTGAGCAGCCCTCTTTAGGAAAGCACTGCTCACCACCATGGCATGAGGAAGGGGCTAGAAAAGGTGCCCTAAACATTGCCTGCTCCACCATTACCTAACCAGCTTACCGCGGTTGGTGGGTACCCTACTTCAGCGGGCGACACATAAGAAAAAGAAAGGACAGATTTTTCCCCCTCATTCTAGGCGCATGGAATGTGCGCACTCTACTCGACAAAGACTTTAACACAAACAGACCCGAGAGGCGAACTGCCCTGATTGGGAGAGAACTGGCCAGATACAACATTGACATAGCAGCACTGAGTGAAACTCGACTTGCAGGAGAGGGCCAACTTTGCGAAAAGGGTGCAGGTTATACATTCTATTGGAGCGGAAGAGGAACTGAAGAAAGACGAGAAGCAGGGGTTGGATTTGCAATCAAAACAGCAATTATTGGCAAGCTAGCGGAGCCCCCAAAGGGAATAAATGACCGACTCATGACGGTCAAGATCCCGCTGCTTTATGGAAGGAAACATGCCACCATCATTAGCGCGTATGCACCAACTATGACAAACCAGGATAACGTCAAGGATAAGTTTTACGAAGAACTACATGCAGTCATTGCATCAGTTCCTAAAGCAGATAAGCTTATTATTCTTGGTGACTTTAATGCAAGAGTAGGTTCAGATAACATCTCCTGGAATGGCACCATCGGAAAGTACGGCGTGGGTCGCTTTAACAGCAATGGACTTCTTCTCCTCCAGACTTGCGCAGAACATAACCTCCTTGTCACCAACACCATTTTCGACTTCCTATCTGCAACAGGACCTCCTGGATGCACCCTCGCTCGAAGCATTGGCACCTAATTGACTATGTAATTGTTTGGAAGAAGGACAGGCAAGATGTCCGGGTGACCAAGTCCATGTGTGGTGCCGAATGCTGGACTGATCATCGCCTCATTGTGTCTAAACTTAAAATTCGTATCCAACCTGCCAGGCGCCCTCAGGGAAAGAAAACTCAAAAAAGGCTGGATATTACCAAACTAAAGAAGACAAAAATTAAACAGTCATTCACTGACACCCTAGAAGACCGTCTCAAATCTATCTCGTTAGACGGCCAAAGTGCGGAAACAAATTGGACAGCCCTAAGCGAGCAGATCTACAACACTGCTACAGAGGTCCTGGGTCCCGCCATCAAGAAACAAAATGACTGGTTTGATGAGAACTCAGATGATATAAAGAAGATGTTGGCTGAGAAACACCATCTCCATAAAGCATATTTAAATGATCCAAAATCTACATCCAAGAAAGACGCTTTCAACAACATGCGTAGAATCGTCCAACATAAACTACGCCAGATGCGGAATTCATGGCTGAGTAATAAAGCAGATGAGCTCCAAGGCTTTGCTGACAGCCACGACTTGAAAAAATTTTACCATGCACTCAAAGCATAAGCGCTAAATTTCGCTCATCAGTTCAAGACGTCAGAGCATACAGAGGTGCAGAGATCGGAAGCGATCATAACCTCTGCATAGCTAAAATGAGAATTAAACTGAAGAAGTTATACCAACCGAATAAAAATAGAAGAATAGATGAAAACTGGTAATAGTAGGTGCCTTTATCAAATTACAAAACAACTATGTCACCAGCCTACTGCTATGGAAACACCTGTTAAAGGTAAATTAGGGAATTCAATACCAACAGAAAAAGAACAAATGAAGAGATGGGCTGAGCACTTCATGGAGGTGCTAAACAGACCACCACCAACAGTAACACCTGATTTTAATAATGAAACATCCACAACCACTTTGCCAATAACTTGCGATGAATTCACGCTGGACGAGATCAAACAAGCCGTTAAAAGATTAAAAAATTTTAAAGCTGCTGGAGTTGACGAAATTTCAGGGGAAATGATTAAAGCAGTTAATGACAACAACCTCTTGAGAATTTTAGATATTATAAATGAAGTATGGAGAGAAGAACAACCACCACAACAATGGAAAGACAGTATTATTGTAAAGTTACCGAAGAAAGGTGATCTATCAGACTGTAATAACTGGCGTGGTATATCTCTATTATCAGTACCTGGAAAATTATTATGTTGCATGATGTTAGAAAGACTTAAATTGCATGCTGACGAAAAGATCAGAGAAGAACAAGCGGGTTTCAGGCCGAAACGATCATGTATTGATCAAATATTCACACTAAGAACAATTATAGAAGAATCAGTGGAAAGGCAATCGCCACTTATTATCACCTTCGTCGATTTTCAAAAAGCCTTTGATAGTCTACACCGCCCATCATTGTGGAAGATACTTACAATCTATGGTTTTCCAACAAAATATGTGAATATAATCAAAGCGCTATATGACAATGCAAGATGTTGTGTTAGAACAAATAAAGGGAATACAGAATGGTTTACAGTAGAAACAGGGGTGAAACAAGGCTGTATTATGTCACCACTACTTTTTGGAATAGCTATTGATTGGGTTATGAGAAACTATACCCACAATGAACAATTGGGTATAAAATGGACAAATGGAAAATTCCTGGGGGACCTGGATTTCGCAGATGATGTAGCATTCTTAAGTTCAACACCAAGACAATCCCAAGAAGCAATAAATAATTTGTGTCATCTCTCGGTTAAAATTGGTCTCCAAATAAATGCCTCTAAAACTAAAGCTATGAACTTTTCTAACGAGACCTTTGATATCATCTTGAACGGGGAAAAGGAAAAAAAACTACAGAAAGTTGAAAGTTTCAATTATTTAGGCAGTAAAATGACTCAGGATGGTGACACAACAAGAGAAATCCATACTAGAATTGCTTTGGCAGCTAGCGCCTTCAATAGATTATCTAACATTTGGAAATTACGATCATTGAATATACATACCAAGCTTCGTCTGTTTAATTCAAATGTTATCTCAGTGTTAACATACGGCTGTGAGAGTTGGAAAATAACAAAATCATTGGAGAACAAGCTGAATACATTCGAGAACAAATGTCTTTTAGAAAACTCATGAACATCAGTTGGAAAGAATTCAAGACTAATCGACAAATAAGAGAAGACTCTAGGCAGAAATATGTCTCCGACTATATAAGGAAAAGACGATGGTCATATATCGGTCATGTCCTACGAATGCAAAACAACAGAATACCACTACAGGCGCTCACTTGGGTTCCTGAGGGTAAGCGGAAAAAAAGGAAGACCAAAAGAAACACTCAGAAGAACAATAATAAGAGAAGGAAGAACGTTGGGCCTAAATAATGTGCAAGAGCTAAGAGGAGTGGCGTCACAACGAACAACCTGGAGAGCACTGGTTTCTGCCTTATGCGCCGTGTTTGGCGCTTAAAGAATTTATTATTATTATTATTATTCAAAGCGGTCTATGGTCCAACATCATCAGGATCATTTCCCCTCCTTAATGAAGATGGAAAAACACTAATTACAGACAAGGAAAAAATCCTCCAACGCTGGGTCGAACACTTTAATAATATTCTGAACCAGCCATCATCTATTAACGATGAAGCCATCAACCGACTGCCCCAAATTCCTATAAATGAAGCACTAGATGATATACCGACTTTGGAGGAGACTCAAAAAGCGATTCGTCAACTTTCTAGTGGAAAGGCCCCCGGCTCCGATTCAATTCCTGTTGAGGTTTATAAAGATGGCGGTACAGTTCTGATAGAGAAACTTCATATGATCTTCCAGCAAATGTGGCTGAGTGAAACCATCCCACACAATCTCAAGGATGCGTCAATTATACATCTTTATAAACGTAAAGGTAATCGCCAAGACTGTAACAATCATCGAGGCATCTGACTACTATCAATCGCTGGGAAGATATTTGCCAGAATCCTTCTTAATCGCCTTACGGCTCATCTTGACAAAGGTCTTCTACCTGAAAGTCAGTGTGGATTCCGGAAAGAACGTGGAACCACCGATATGGTGTTCGCTGCAAGACAGCTTCAAGAAAAATGCCAAGAACAGCACTGTGACCTGTACACAGCTTTCATCGACTTGACAAAGGCGTTCGACACGGTCAGTAGAGAGGGTCTATGGAAGATCATGGCAAAATACGGCTGCCCAAAGAAATTATCTCAATAGTGCAGCAGCTGCATGATGGAATGCAGGCTAGAGTTCAGGAAAACGGTGAGCTATCGGAGCCTTTCCCAGTCTCAAATGGAGTTAAACAAGGGTGTGTACTTGCACCGACTCTTTTCAGTATCATGTTTTCTGCTATGCTGACTGATGCTTTTAGAGACGGGGACCAGAATCGAATAGTAAGACAATGAGGTTTTAAGGTAACAAGGCAATAACTCTAACAAAAACCAATGATGGAAATCTCCTGAAGAGGGATGTACTCACCATTGACACGGATCTGTGCCCTCAAGTCAAAGTAAATGCGCACTTTGTGATGAAGAAAGAAGTCACGACCAAGAATGAAATTCCTAGTCATCCCACTAGCAACAATAAAAGGATGCGCAAGAGATTGAGATCCAATCTGGAGGCGAATGATAGCCGTTCCAATGGAATGCAAAGGTTGTCCAGTGACAGAAGTTAAAGAAGTGGAAGAAGGAAAGAATTGAACGTGTTTGTACACTATTCCCGGATCTAGCGAAATAACTGTTGATTATTAAACTAACAGTAGCACCAGTATCCACAAGAGCGCGATACATTCGTTTTTATTAATGGCAATTAGACAAGAAGAAGGGTCAGAGTGACCAAAGGAGGAGGGATATAAGAGATGGAAGTCGGATGAGACCGTAGAAGGCGCCACGAGAAGAAAAATTTTTCGGACTTTCACAGGACTTGTAAGGTGAACATCAAATGTGTTTGCTTTGCGAGAGGATCCCTACCGCCGTTCAAAAGAGGTGGTTAAAGCCACACGACGCGATCCTATCTATCAGGGTGGGCGGAATGTTTCCCTGGCCCATGACCAGGCTGGGGTGGAACTGTCCCACGGTTGAATGAACGTGGAGGGACACGAGGTGGTTGCATGGGGTTGGATGGTAACCATGAGAGCTGGTGCGGCTGACGTTGATCATTCACCGGGTGTTGAGGTTGTGATCTAGCGTGGTTCAAGGTCCTGTTAAGATTATGTTGATTCTGCACACAACTTTTTGATGTGTGTCCGGCCAAACCACAAAAGTAGCATATGACTGGAGCTACTTGTTGAACTTGTAGAGCAGAAGGGTGACGTCGGTGTTGAGTGCGCTGAACAAACCGTTGACGATAAGATCCCGGCAATGGAGTCATCACACGGCTTGTAACATGGATGGTTGCTGCCAAGCATGCCGGTAATGACTGATGTCCATTGGTTCTTCATCTGTGTGATTGTGTGCACGAGGTTCACGCAAAAGTCTATTTGCAAATCGTTTCTTCACATTGTCTTCATTTATTGCTAGTTGAATGGCATCAAGGATTGTCTGTGGGTCTTTCCTTATTAAATGAAGTTTCAGTGCATCTGACTGGAGACCATCGATAAAAATGCCAACAAGTTGGTTTTCCGTATCAGTAGATGCAGAGGAAGGTTCCACTAAAGCATCTTCAGCCAGGTTTAACAACCTATCGGCAAAAAACTGAACCGACTCGTGACGGTCCTGATGGAGTCCGCGAAGCAAGGTCCAAGCATGTTGGTGATCCTTAACGGAAGAGTAACGGCGGATGAGCTCCTTCTGTAGAGTGTCGAAGGTCTCGTCTGGAAATAACTGTGCACGGCGACGTAGATAGTCAGTGACAAGTGACTGAGATGATAAGAAAGCAACACGTTTGCGATCGGCATCAGTGGCTGATGGAATCAATGAAGAAAATTTCTCAATGTCACGTAACCACTGCCGAAAAGTGGACGGATCGCCACAAAAAGGCTTAACAATGTTATTGATGTTGTGCAGATTCGCACTCTGTGTAACCAAGCTAAGGGTGGTAGCAATAGCTTGTAGAGAACTATAAGGAACTTCAGCGTTATCTGGCAATGGCTGACTTAACGCATGCTGTTGTTGCATGTCATGTATCTGCTGTTGTAATAACAGATTTTGTTGTTGGAGCAATTGTACTTGATTTTCAAACTGCTGTTGCATATTTGGATCCATCATGCATAAGCTGTACCACACCAAAAATGACAATCTCTGGTATGTGAAAGGTCACGGGCACCAACAGTCAAGTTATGTGACCGGGGAAGGAAGGGAACGGCACTAAAAGTCAAGGCTAGAGTGACTTTGTAGATCGTGATAGTGGATTTTGTGGAAAGGGATGTAAATCTGTATATCACTTGAGATAAGGGAAATAATCCCAAGAGTTTCCTTATTGTGTTTCTTCTGGTAAATACTGGTTATACACCAGAGATAATAATTCCAGAAGGGAGGAACAACCCAGGTAATTAGTACTAGTAGAGGTCGTAAGAGCCTTGATGGATCCGAATTTTATCTTGAAGGGTTGAATATAATCGGCAACTCAAACAGTCAAGTGAAACTTCAATAGAACAGATCACTTGAAAGATCCGAATAGTTATATAAAAGGTGTACTTTATTCAGTTTCGTTTGAGGAAAATGATGCTGTGGCAGTTCGATAAGAATTTCTGGTGGGGGATAGCAAAACTGCCAGCTTTAGCCTCCAAGGCGAAAGGCTTACGGAGTTTCTCATATACTGTAGTCGTTTTGTTACCTCTGTGGAAATCCTAACGAAATGAAAATTCGATTCGAGACTTCAATTATAACTAAATCGAACTTACCTCCTGTGGAGTGAACCACAAATATAATCGTTGCAGGGGTTAGTGCTGGGTCACTTAACTGTCATGGGTGGTAGAAGATCTCTAGTTGGATATTAGTATCCAAACCGTAGGAGTCAAGGGCTTTTTCGTTCAATAGTAGATGTAGCGCCTGGTTGCTCCAAACCTAAACTAAAGAACGCTCTATGTGGATTTGACTCTAGCATTGAGTTACTGTCTCAAGCTCTCTCTGGTTACTAAGATGCATCAGTTTTTATACTTGTCTGGTGTTGCCAGAGGAAGTATTTCTCATTGGAATTAAGACCGGAAACCTTCTAATGATTGGTCTTGGGGGCTAGTGGACTGTTGAAATAATCTTTAACCTAACTAACTACGAATCCTCTAGTCTAAAATTATTGTTTCTATGTGATGATGACCAACCATTGTTTAAAGTTCTCTCTAATCTAAATGTTTTCCGGTCTGACTTGTATGGAGGCCACACAAGGTTTGATGACATCATGGGTTCATGTGTGTCATGACTGATGATGTCATTGATTCTTGACTAGTGGTTTATTTATCTAACTAGTCATTCATAAAATACTTTACTATAAGGCTAACAGTTGTAGTTACTTAATAGTCTACCCTGTCTGTTCAATGACATGTCCAGAGGTGTTAGATGTTCCTCAAGGTTCCAATAGTTATGAGGATTTCATCTATAAAATTGGTGATAGCTGAGTTTCATAAGGGATCCAGTAATTTCCTCACCATCCTGGATAAAACACTCGGAGTATTTTTCAACCCAAAAAGCAACATATGGAACTCATAGTGCCCCTCCGAAGTGATCACAGCCAGCAATGGTCTGAGTCTCAGGATTGACTGGAATCTGGTAATACCCTTTAGTAGATTCACTAGTGACTCTGGTACTGTGATTATTTCCCAAATGCAGGCAGAGTCTATGTTCACCAGAAGGTTCTCTTAGCTAAACCTCACTGGAGCGATAATATGATTCATATGGGGAAATGAATTTCCTGCACCAAGAAATCAATTCGCCCTTTTGAATGGCAATATAATATTCTCAGTCCATGTCCGTGTGAAAACTTCCAATGGACCGTGTACGGCCGGCCAACTACCACTGTTACCGGTGCCCTCATAATGCTAATTTAATAGTCGTATGGCGAAGTGAGCTAAGCATTAAGCCAATTGCCCAATCTCCCACTCCCAATTTTTCTGGAGTTATCCCTCAGTTTCGTTTTCAAATTTGGCTGACAAACCATTCTATTTTTAGCCAGTTCCAGGAATTTTAAACACAATTGTGTCGGCGCGGGATGGGTTGGTTCCTCTCTCGGTTGGAGACGGAGAGTTACCATGGTAACTAGTTTATTGGAAGACTGGGTGTGAGAAAGGGCTGTCCTATTCACGATGTCTACCTTGTTATTTTCATTTTCAGGCCTATGTTCGCTACACTGCTTTTCTGGGTCCTGTTGCTTGTCTCTACGTATGGAGTTTACCTTGCTACATTGGGCACGGGTGATCACATACTGAAATATGTCTTCAGCAATCCCTGGCCAATAGTAATTTACAGATGTCCGTTGACAGGTGGTACCAATTTTCATATGTCCACCGTCTGGTACAACATGTCAACGCAAGGTTTTAATGTTTTATCTTTAGCCTGGGCTTTTCTCATCTTTTTAGGATGAACATTTAGTGGTGTTCCCTCCTCCTTCCTGGGACTTGACCTGGTCTGGAGAGTTGCCATGACCACAGGTTTTATTGGGTTCCCTAAGAAGACATATCTCCTTCCTAACACCAGCGGGTAATTAGGATCATCACACACTGCTGCACTGATCACTCCTTCCACATAGCGAGTCTTGACATTGATTCTGGCTAGGGGAAGTGTCATGGTGGCTGTTCCTTTTAATGCCCCTTGTATCTCCACTTTTCCTGTGGTATATTGATCAGGGTGCACCAAGGAGGCACTCACAACTGAGTCATATTCCAATCCTGAATCATAAAGGCACATAATCTTATGGCCATTACAAGTTACTTCTTCACAGATGGGGGGATAATGGAGGTTTGTCTGACTGTCTGTCAGGTCCTTCCTGCCCTTTCCCACTGTTATCATACATGCAGCGTGATATGGAGGGACTTTCCTACCACATTCCAGTGTATTGTGGTTGTTCATTTTGCAAATTTTGCACCACTTATTTCCCTGTCTGTAGGGTTTATTATCTTGTAACTGAGGGTTCCTGTTTTTATGCTCAAATCTGGGTTTGTCATAGTCTTGTTTGTATCTGTGCTGGTCCCTATTATCATACTCATCTTGGTTTGGGGTTGGCCTACTATTGTCTACTTGTTTTATCTTAACTCCAGCAATTCTTTTCTGACCTGCTTGATATCTTTTAGCAACTGTTAAAATCTCCCCCAATCTCTCTGCACCTTGTTCCATAAGAAATTTTCTCATGTCTGGAGGCATAGACTCTCTCACTTGTTCCTCATGACCATTTCTTGTAGGTCTTGACACTTTCCAAGAGTAGTCCACTTCTCCAAGTAGGTTTCTAATCTTGCAGAGAATTGGTGGTAAGTTTCTCCAGAAAGTAGCTTGGCAGTTCTAAATTTCTTCCTATAAAATTCTAAATTCTTTTCATATCGAACCAGCAATGCCTGTTTCAAGATTTCAAAATCTTCTTGTTCTTCTCTCCCAAGTTTTGTGAAAACTTCATAAGAAGCTCCCCTCAGCCCTTGTGATAACTTAAGGCTCCATTTATCTTTCTCCAGGCCATTATTAGTAGCTAATCGCTCGTACCTACTGAGATAAGACTCAATGTCGTCTTCTTTCTCCACAAATGGATCCAAATGGAAGTTCATGGCACCATTAGAGGCACCTTGACTTGCACTCATGTCAGAGGTAGTTGGGCTACTTCCATTTCCTGTAACATGTCCTTGGAGTTCAAGCTCTTTCAGCCTCAATTCATGTTCTCTTTGTAACCTCTTTTCTTCAACCTCCATTTGCAATTTCTTTTCCCCTTTCTCAACCTCTCTTTCAGCAATCTGTCTTCTTTCCTCAGCCTCTCTTTCAGCAACCTGTCTTCTTTCCTCAACCTCTAGTTGTAATTTCTTAGCTTCCCTATCAGCTTCTATCTGTTTAGCCTTCCTATCAGCCTCTAATAGTAATTTCTTAGCTTCAGCTTCTAATTGTAATCTTTTAGCTTCCTTATCAGCCTCTATTTGTAATCTCCTTTCAGTTTCCACTTTCTTATCTTCTCTTTCTATATACTTGTCACATTCAGTAGTGACATATTGAATAAGAGCCTCCCCACTTAATCCAAACTCTTTTGCCGCCTGCACTGTAGCAGACCTAAACTTTGCCAAGTCTGCCATACTAATAGTTGCAGACACTCAATCACTACTTCAACAGACCAAACACACACTTAATTAATACTAGGCTAATTAATATAAGACCACTGTCAGCTTATCCAGTCACCAAAATTATTTAACTTAAGTTTTTTTCTAACTTTTAATTTTAATTTATTTTTAATTTTTACTCCTACTGCTAACTCAGAGGATGTAAGTAACTATTAAAAGACTGAATGTCTCAAAGAAAAGACCCCAAGGTAGTAAATAAAATTCCGGACTGAGACAACAGATGTCGCGAGAGGTTTAGATGTTATTAAAGAATAATATATCCTAGACATAAAGGTGTATCAGATGATACCAGGATAGTGCCAGCTAAGAGTCTGGTCTTATCAGTAATACCCCCTTCTCTGAAGAGAGTAAGGGTGTATAGGCACAAAGGTAGGGTCAAGCTATGTAAGTTCCCAGAGAAGATGGTGATGTAGAACTCTGAGTCCCTAACTGCTACCTCTCCTGAACCGCCTCTGTGATTATGATATTTAATACGGTTCTGACTCTGCTAGGGGTAATTTATATAACTATATTCACCAACAAGAACTATAATTCAACTTAAAGAATCTAAGAAAGTCTTCTGGTGAATATTTACAATTTAATTAAACAGTTTCTCTTTTCTGTTTGAAAAGTGTTAAACTCAAATATTTTACAACATTAAATAAATAATAATAGTTAACAAATGTTTTTCTCTTGGGTCAAAATGTTCATCATCTTGTAGACAACTTTCACTTGCTTGATCATTCACTTGTAGGATTGTTTATTATTATTACTATAAGTTTATAGACACACTCTACTTGTTTAGTCATCACAAACTGAAGCGTATATGTCTGTATTGAATCTGGATAAGCTGTACAGTTGCATTAAGCAACTTATCTTCGTCACTGCAGATGGCTCCCTTATATGCTGGATATAATTATAAGTATTTTCCCATGATTCGCCTCCATACAATATTTTGGTTGTGAGTAAAACTATTAAATAATATGTCAAACGATACTGTGAATCAATCCTTTTCATCCTTCTTTATGTTCCTGATAGGTGTCTCAATCTATTCAAGAAATACTTCTTTAAATACCTTTCCCAACTTACAGACACAATTAGCCATCTTTCTCAATATATTAAATATCTCCGAAGGCGGGCTTTGCCTCTAGAAGTACACATGAGCCTGTAAGTTTCATCAGAAGACACAGTCCATTCCTAACACATCTTATACATATCGTATCGCACCATTGGATTAATCAATATAATTACACACATATATATATATATATATATATATATATATATATATATATATATATATATATATATATATATATATAAAAGTAGATTCGTTCTTACCCTCAGGTACACACACAGACTAGCCCTCAATGGTTGAATAAGTTCTGCTAACAACTGCCGAAGGCAAACGCTGGCATTAATATACGCTCTGCTTTCCCCGCTCTCTGTGTTTTTTTCAAATCGTGACTGTCCGGAGTTGGTTAGGCAAGTCTATTTGTAGTCTGACCTCGGATGTACGAAATGGAATCCCCTAAGAATGCAATAACTATCCTAAAATGTGGGTACCGTTTGGCCTTTTGTACAATGTAGGAAAACTACTTTTTAAAATTATCTCTGTTATTCCTGATGCGATTTTAGTCTATTAAAGTTTACCTTATACTTTGAATTAGGCTTTACATATCTATATAATAATCCTTTTGGTTACTACTCGCATTTTCTGTTATGCATAGTTTAAACAGCTAAACTTAGGCCAACCTGAAGATTCGAATGCATTTAACCTAAGATTTCTGCCGTCCTATAATAGTATTAGTAAAAGTATTACTACTTACGGGTAGAGTAATATCCCTAATATTGTTTTGATAACCTCAGCCAAGTGGTACTCTTCTATACTTCTGTAGCAAAATTCCGAAGTTAATCATGTTACACAAAATAGGGTCTGGCCATCTTTATTTTCCTAGCTGTAGTAAACACAGGACCAAAAAAGCGTTTTGATTGGTCGGTGTATCATATCTTTTTACAATGTATGGCGCGCCGCTAGGACCAGAGTTATTAGAATTCGTGATGTGAAACAGACGTCATTCCACGACATGAACCCAACTGCGTTCTCTGTCACAGGAGGCACCACTCAGAATAGATTTCGCGGCGGCGTGAAGACAGTTAGATCAGATAGATCCAAGCTCCGAATTCTGACACCGTAAATCAGGGAAATTGGACTCTTGACATGTAGTAGAACTAAATTTAATGTCGACGTGTTGTAACGTTCTGGCCTTCTAAGCACTTAGACAGCGTAGACTACGCTGGCTTGGCTGTGTTTGCTTTTTTTAACCCCTCGTGCGTATGCGTTATTTGTTATTTTAAAAAAAAATCAATTTATTGAAAATGTAAGATCAATTTTGCCCATCTGAAAATTTGTTTTGATTTTATTTTTATTTTTTTTATTTATTTTTGTGTGTGATTACTTACGATGCATTTTTTGTTTGTTTTCCAATTATACAAAACCCTGTGCATTTAGCAAAATGGAATACAAGGAGAGTACATTCATAATACATATAAATACTCAAAACTTACACTTTCATTGGCACAACACAGACACGCAAATACTACTGTATATATTTGTTCACATACACATTTATACTTGCACCCAAATGTTATTAGGCTTCCTTATTCGATGTCTCAAGATGAATAGAGCCAAATTAAATTTGGCCTCAATAATGTTAAAGAATAGGATTGTCCCGGTTTGTAAAATATTCCCAATGGAAAATAAAAATACCCATCGCTCTCACACACACACTTACATACACACTTACGCACACTTAAACCGATTTCCACTGTCGCTATTTCAAAAGAACGCTATTGACGACTTCCAATGCTGGCATTCGTGACTGTCCGGGTCCCCATAATTACCGGTGTTGGATACCGTTGATCGTAAATCTTCAACGTGTCACAGCGCTCCATAGATTTAGAAACCGGCGCGAAACGCCCAGGGTCAGCATTAAATTCGCTTTAGAACATTTTTCCAACTCAGTTTTTTTATATTTTTTATTTGGACACCATCATATTCTGACCAAAGACCACACGGTCTGCTGCTGACTTGAGCAAAAATTGTCCTATTAAAAAAAAATTCTTCCTTCTGCATCATCCGTCTTGTAATAATAATAATAATAAATAAATACAAAATAAATAATAAAATAGTCTACACATGTACATATGCATTAAAATTGTAAAAATAATAATGACAATAATAGATACATAGAAAATAAAATAATAATTTAAATGCAGGCTTCTCTCTGCGGACATGACAAAAAGGAGGATGAAAAATTTTAAACATGCACACACTCTCTCACACGTACTTTAAGATAAAAATATTGGGTGATGGAGTCCCTCACCTTTAAAGTTGTGTGTGGGGAGGAGGGGGGAGGATGAGGATGTATGGTAAAGGGGGGTGAGGAAGGTAGAAAAAAAACACAGGTGATGGAATACCAAAGTAATTGGCAGTGAGGTGTGGGGTGGGAGGAGGGAGAAAGGGGGAGGTTGTAGGATAGTGACCTTCGTATAAACTAAGGGCTTGGATTTAAGAATATTTGGCAGGTCTAGGTACAGGCTGGGGATAGTGGACAGGTTTTAAAATAAGCGTCACTCGCTGGAGGAACAAATTTAGGAGAAAGGCTGGGCGGATAACTTTGTACCCAAGTACTGATTGAATGCGACATGTCCATATTAAAAAACGAAATTCCGAGAGCAAAAGAATTAATTTAAATAGATGTCTGGTACTGTCTTGGGAATTGAATTAAGCATAATGGCTTTGAAAATGTCTGTTTTTTGTGTCGTATGTGTGTCCAGTATGTCTTGTAAGATTCTCTGTGCTGGTATAATTGCACTACATTTATAGAAAATGTGTTCCTCACTTTATTGTACATTTGCCTGGCACATCTTGCATCGTGATTTTAGTTTTAATCTATGCGCTGCCCTTTCTGTGGTTGGTGTCATGTTATATAAAAGTCGATATGTGACTTCTCTGGCTTTTGGTGCTATGCTTTTGTTGTGAAGATCGGTGAAAATCTAAGTGTAATCTGTTATAAAGCAATTGTAACCTCTTTTAATTTTTAGGTGTAAAGGTGGTGCTTGTAACCTGACTAAGTGTTTGTAAATGTTGTTTGTTTTCTAGTTAATTAAAATTTCGTGTCCTCTGATGGCTTGTATGCATGTCCTGTAAAAGTGTGGTAGTGTGCCGTAATGGTGTGGGACATGGTTATTTAGTGGTCTCAGTCTTGCAAGTCTAAGCCCTACGTAGTAATGGGCTAATGTGTGTTGTTCTGGGTCTCTTATTATGTTTCCTACATGTCTGATTCGAAGTGCCTTTATTTTTGTCCCTATATCCTGGAGGGCAACTCCCCCGAATCTTTTCTCTTGCATGAGTGTTTGATGTTTAAAGCTAAATAAAGTGTGCCCAAAAACAAAACGTCTAATCTCCTTGTTTATCTCTATCACCGTATGTTGTGGAGGGTCAAAGACTGTAGCAATGTAAATTATTTTTGGAATAATAAAGCAGTTCACTATTGCACTTCTGGAAAAAAAAATGGTTGTATTTTTGTATTTGTAGCGGTGAAGCGTGTCTGTGATATATGCGACTAAGTTCTGCCATGTGACTTTGTGTGTGCGGTTCGGGTGAGATGGGAAGTATATACCGTACAGTTTCATGTTTGTTGTTGACGTTAAATCAAAGGAAAAATCTGTTTTGTTTTTCCATCTGCCAATACCCATAATTGTAGACTTTTGGACATTTAATTTTGACCCACTACCTTTACCAAAATGCGTGAAAGTGTCTAGAATATTTTGTATAGACCTATCATTGGGGGGAAAGAATGTAGTATCGTCTGCGTAGGCAAGGAACTTTTGTTCCCCTTTACCCTGAATAGAAATGCCTCTGATGTTACTGTCTTGTCTAATTTTCTCTAGCAGTGGTTCTATAGCGAGTACATAGAGGAGAGGAGAAAGAGGACATCCCTGCCTAACAGATCTTGTCTGCCCAAAGGCCCCAGTAAATGAATGATTTACCAAAACCTTGCTTTCAGGTTTTGTGTATATAATTTCAATCCACTTTCTAAAGTATTCACCAATGTTGCAGTGTAAGAAAGTTTTATGGAGGAATGAGTGGGATATTCTGTCAAAGGCTTTTTCCTGGTCTAGCGATAGGATTGACGACTGGCAATCCTTCTGATGTGTGTAGGTGATGATGTCTCTTATGAAGTGTGCGTGCTGATGACTACACTGTTGGTCTTCGTGTATAACTGTAGCCATGAACGGTTTTAGTTGGTTTGTTAGGGTTTGGGCTAAAATTTTATAGTCCGTGTTTAGGAGTGATATTGGTCTGTAGTTTTTAAGCTTTGTTTTGTCCGGATCGTGCTTAGGGATTAGAGTGATGTATGACAGGTTGAAACTAGATAGAAATTCCTTTTTGCGAAAGATTCTGAATGTACTTTTAGTAGGAGTGGGTCTAACATGGGGAAGAAATGTTGGTAGAATTCAGCTGTGAGTCCATCTGGTCCTGGTGACTTGCCTTTTTGCATTTCGCTTACTGCGTGTGTTATGTTTTCTAGGGTCAGTTCTGCATCAAGAGATTGTTTATCTTTGTTGCTCAGTTTCTTAGTGTATTGCATAAAAGTGTCCTGTATATGTAGTTGTGTTTCTTCTTCTGTGTAAAGATTTCTATAGTAGTCCTCAAAAGCTTGTGCTATATGTTGTGCCTGCGTTTGTATGTCTCCGTGTGAGTCAACTATTTTGCCTATTTGCTTGCTTCGCTGTATGTTTTGTTCTATTACCATGTATTATTTGCTGGGTATCTCTTGTGTGATTGTGTTCAGTTTTGTCCGTAACAGGGCACCTCTTAATCTATGGTGTTGATATTGTTCTAGTTCTTCCTGCAATGTAATGATATGAGGTGCTGTTTTATCAATTAGAGTTGCGAGTTTAATGGCTTGTTCTAGTATCTTTTCCTGTCGTATTTTGTCTCTATGAATCTTGGTTGCCAGTATTTGTGTTCTCTCTCATATAGTATTCTCTAATAGCTCCCAGTGTTGTTGTATGTTTTCAGTGGGTAAATCTGTTGTGTATGTAAGAATGAGTTGCGTCATTTTCTCAGCGTATGTTTTATTTTGCAGCAGTGTGTTGTTGAATTTCCAGTGAGGTGAGCGTTTGGATGTGATATTTGTGTGTGACGTGTTTACAGTTGCCAAAACTGCTTTGTGGTCTGTGAATTTGAGTGTTTCTGGTAAGTGTTTGGACTCAATTGTACAGTGCGTTGATGGTGAATAAATTCTATCTAATCGTGCTGTTCTGCCATGTGCGTTATTTGTGTGTGTGGTGTCAGTTCCCTTGGGATGTGTCTCTCTGTAGGTGTCCTTTAAGCTGTGCATGTCTACTATGGTTTGTAGCATATCTAGCTGGTGAATGCCTGTGACGACTGGCCCAATCTTCTCTTCTCTTTTTTTATTTACGAGACGCCATTTTTTTCTCATCTTCAATGCATGATCGAGTAGCCGGTAAAATCACGGAAAATTTCGCTCGTGGATGTTCTCCTAGCGTCTAATACTATTTTTAGATACGACGTCATTGTTGACCTGACCTCGGTAGCAAGAAACCTGTTTTAAATTAGGACCGACTACTTAAACTTAGGTAGAACCAGTTTATGCCACTTTAGGAAACCCCCCACGTGACTTTTAACGTTAAGGATTGGAGCGTCTATATGATGCCAAAGTCACGTGATGCTCGCTTTGGGTCACGTGCCCAAGCGGAAATCACCCGCTAAAAGTGCGCCAAACCCGGCCATTTTTCACTTGCACACAGGAAACCGAGAAAGCTAGACCTAATCCAGATAGCGGCGAATTCACGCATTAAAGCACTGAAGCCACGTGTCTAAATTGCTGGTTAGAGTCCACCTCTGAGTAGGTAAGTGAAAATCTCGTTAGAAAATAGTATTGTGATGAAATGTGTAGTACCTTGCAAAATCGACGCAGTGATTGGTACGAACTGGGTTTACGTTATTCATTTTTGCTGTTCGATCGCATTTTATGATCCCACGGGATGAGATTGTACAAAATGTTCATAATAAGGTTAACTGGAATATATATAGGCATTGGGTCTTCACAGCATTATTCGTGCTGCAAAACAGGATGTCATTTTTTTTTCCTCGCTTGAGGTCGCATATTTTTTCCTCGCATGAGGTCGCATTTTCCCCGCCCCAAACCCGGCTCTGGTCAAGACCACATGTCCCAGCACAAGAAGACCCAATGACAAAATGTGTCACCATAGTGATCCTCTGTGATCTCCCACAAGGGACCTAATGAACCATGAATGTCATTGTACCTTTTTATTTTCCTCGCTTGAGGTCGCATATTTTTTCCTCGCATGAGGTCGCATTGGCACCCACCCCAAACCCGGCTCTGGTCAAGACCACATGTTGGGACAAGAAGACCCAATGACAAACTGTGTCACTGTAGTGATCCTCTGTGTTCTCACACAAGGGACCTAATGACACATGAATGTCACTGTACCGGTCCCTGCGTCTAGACACATGATCCTATTTTTTTTTATCTTTTTTTTTTCCTCGCTTGAGGTCACATATTTTTTCCTCGCATGAGGTCGCATTGTCCCCGCCCAAACCCGGCTCTGGTCAAGACCACATGTCCCAACACAAGAAGACCCAATGACAAACTGTGTCACTGTAGTGATCCTCTGTGTTATCACACAAGAGACCTAATGACACATGAATGTCACTGTACCGGTCCCTGTGTCTAGACACTTTTTTTTTCCCTCGCTTGAGGTCGCATATTTTTTCCTCGCATGAGGTCGCATTATCCCTGCCCAAACCCAGCCCTGGTCAAGACCACATGTCCCAACACAAGAAGACCCAATGACAAAATGTGTCACCGTAGTGATCTTCTGTGTTCTCACACATTTTTTTTTTTTTTTTTTTCCTCGCTTGAGGTCGCATATTTTTTCCTCGCATGAGGTCGCATTAGCCCCGCCCAAACCCGGCCCCGGTCAAGACCACATGTCCTAACACAAGAAGACCCAATGACAAACTGTGTCACTGTAGTGATCTTCTGTGTTCTCACACAAGAGACCTAATGACACATGAATGTCACTGTACCGGTCCCTGTGTCTAGACACATGATCCTAACCAAATTTTTTTTTTTTTTTTTTTCCTCGATTGAGGTCGCATATTTTTTCCTCGCATGAGGTCGCATTGTCCCCGCCCAAACTCGGCCCTGGTCAAGACCACATGTCCCAACACAAGAAGACCCAATGACAAACTGTGTCACTGTAGTGATCTTCTGTGTTCTCACACAAGAGACCTTATGACACATGAATGTCACTGTACCGGTCCCTGTGTCTAGACACATGATCCTTTTTTTTTTTTTTTTTAATTAACCTTTATTGGGTCAATATTTTACAACATAGTATTTACATAGTTTTTACAAGAATTAAAAATTATAAACATTACAAATAATGTAAATTTCATAGTATAAAACTACCACCCCCCCCCCCCCCCCCCCCCCCAAAAAAAAAAAAACTTTTCTCAAAGCTAAACAGTATTCCAAAATATAAACAGTAGCACTTGAAGATAGTCCCCCCCCCCCCCCCCCCCCCCAATATTGCAAGTCAATATTTGAAAATAGATGAACATGGATGATGATGATTAATGATACATCGACAAAGGGGTGTGACCCCCTACTATGAAATGAAATGATTAATGAAGACATGTGTTAAAAAGTTTTTACAGTGTATGATAATATTTACAACAAAGCTACTTGCTTTGTGTGGTGACTGAAGAGTCAAAGATTTATTTATCAACAATCAAAGAAAAATTAAATTTGTTCTGTTATGTTATGTGTTATTTGTTCGTATATTTGTGAGAAAATTCTACTGTCGTAATGTATGCCGTCATGTACTGCCCTATTCCTACATATCCACACTAAATATCTAAATTCAGCTAATAGAGTTAACAATTTAAGTTCTGTCTGTCTCTGTAATGTAGGTAAAGTATTCAACATGACCGCTTGGTACATGTTGAGTGATCGTGATGTCTTGGAAGCTATCAATGTTCTTAGTTTGTTTAATGTAGGGACCACTGTCCTACAAGTGTAAAACAAGTGGTCCTCTGTTTCTATTGTGTTGTTACTGCACAGTTTACACCTTGGTGGCGCCTTGCCTGCTTTCATTGCTGAATGCTTACTCATGATAGGTGTTAAACCGTACAGTAACCTAAATGTAACTTGTTTGGCTTGCGGCTTGATGTCTATTGCATGAATGTTTGAGAAGCTTTGTGTGTAGTCCGTTATGAAGAGATTGTACCCTCGTTTAATCCGTGTACCTAAATAGGGTTCCTGTGCTGCTACTAATAATTTGTATATGAGTTTGGTGTCTTGCTTTACTAACTGTTCGTTTCCCTTTAAATTTTGTAAGCATATCCTATAAAAGGGTGGTGGGGTCCCAAAGAAATGTGGTTGAGCGAATAAACTCCATTGATGAGTGGTTTGACTTCGAAATACTATGTAATAATTAGTAAATAAACAGAAACTGCTTTGCAAAATGTAATTAAATTTGATTTTAAAAATTATAGTAACTTTCATATACTACATCATATAATTTCTTTATAATTTTCGCATAAAGCATTGGTGTTGCTTTAAATAATTTAAATTAATTCATATTTTTACCATATAGATTGCTTCCCTTGATAACATCAGTTACCTAGACATTTTCTAAATTTTAGTACTAAGCGGGGACTAAGGTTTATTTTAAAAAAAATTCTGAAGCACGTCAAAATGAATGAATGCATAAATCTGCTTTGTCAATCAAAATAAACATACATTCAAATGAATACATATTTGACAAAAAGCCACCAGCTTATTATTTTTTTTAACCAAAGCGGTAAAAACCAAATTATGTGACCTGGCAACCTGTGAAAAAATAATTTCCATTTAAACGGTCCTTTAACGATCATAGCTATCTGATAATTTTGTTTTCTGCAACAACTAAAGATTTTACTATAAAATAACTAATTGCAACGGGAAAAAAAGCTACTATCAAGTGAATTTGGTTTTTACATGTGTTGATACAGTTATTTAAACAACCAGACTAAATCCAGGCATTTTCTAAATTTTAATACTAAGCGGGGTCGAAGGTTTATAAAAAAAAATTCTGAAGCACCGACATACCATAAGTGAAAGCGAATAAGTTTGCTTTTTCACTAAAAATAAACTTACATTCTAATTTTGACCACGCATTTTAAAAATGTTGTAAAAAAAATAATACTATGTAATATTTTCATTAAGATTAAACACGCACTGTGAATGTTCATGCTCAGAGTTGTGTTGTTGTTTTGAAAAGGTGATGGGTGGAGAGCGAGCACTTAACAGCTGCCCGTTATTGCCTCTTCTCGTTCCATCTTGGTCAACCCTGTTCAACCTGAAAATTGGTTATAATTGGGGTATTTAGCGTAATTTTTTTTTTACTAATTTTGTATTCAATTTAAATAACTATTGTCTTTTGCAGTTGCTGGTTTTAATTTATATTAGTATTTGTCATTTTATTTTCTGTTTTGTATTGTTTATAGATAACTATTGTCCTTTACACTTGGTTTTAATTTGTATTACTAGTATTTGTTCTTTTTTAGTTGTTTTTTTTTTAAACCTCGTTGTCTTTCCTTGTCCTATGAGTAGTTAGTAAGTTTGCTAATTTTTCTGTTTTTTTTTTTTTAATGATTTGTTAGTTCTTGATGCTTAATTTCTATTTGGTTGAATGTCTTTTCTGAAGTACTAACCTTATATGTTTTCCTTTGTTTTATGTATATATCTTTAAAGTATTGATTGGGCTTCTCCTGGGGCATCTATACTTAAAACCTTATCACCTGTCATGTCTATATTGTGATTTCTATAGTAAGTCTTTAATTCAAGCCTTTGTTGTTTGTACTTTTTACAGTGGATCAGGTAGTGGTCTATGTCATTTTCTTCCTGAAATTCTTGGCAGTGTATCATAAAGTATGCTGCACCGAGACGGAGACGCCACAGCTTTTTGTTCGATGGTATCTTTAATTCTTCTCTGACCTGGCACGTCCTTGTTGGTTCTTTCCCATCATTATGCTTGGGGTGGACAACATGTAGACAATGTAGGAAAGCGCCTACTTGACTTTATAGAAAACAATGACTTGCTAATACTAAATGATGGAACTGCAACTAGAATTAATCCACAAGCTAACAGGGCAGACTCAGCAATAGACATAAGTATAGCAATGAACAACCTAACGAATGTAAATTGGGAAGTGTTACAAGACACAAACTCAAATCATCAGCCCATTGTAATAACCATGCATGAAAACGTCATTCCAAACCAAGAACCAGAGAAACCGACTTTCGACAATAAAAAAGCAAACCAGGAAGCCTTCCAATCAGAGCTGGAGGTGATGGAATATAAAGACATGGAATCAGATGATACTGACTTGTGGGCAGAAACACTGACCAATGAAATTGTTAAAATAGCAATAAAATATATACCAAATAAAAATATGCCACAGCACCTAAAACCAATAAATGACATTAATAAGAAAAGAAAAACTCAGTGGAATAAAGAACCAGTTGCCTGGTGGAATAAAAGCTGTGCAGAAATTCACGAGAGAAGAAAAAGGGCCTTACAAAAATATAGAAATAACAGAACAGAAGAAAACTATGAAAAGTATAAACATATTAGGAATGAATCTAACAGAATACAGTGCAGATCGCTTAAGGCGATCTCGGATGTGGCGAATTTCTGTTGTGAAGAACAATTTGTTTATCCCCGGCAATTTTTCTTCTTTGTCTTTGTAAAAAATGTCCGGTTAAGCGGAATCCGTTTATCACGAATTTTCGGATATGCCGAACGATTAAACGTGTCCCGACTATATTAATTTGATCTGCTTAAGACGAACTTTTTTTCAAATACAGTACCTGGACATTTGTACAACTGTTCGGCTATTTTCGGAAATTGGGCGCTTCGTCGATGTTAGAATTTGAGTTATTTCCCCTCTAAAAATGGCTGGAAAGTTAAAATCCATATCTTTGAAAAGAAAGATTGAGCTATGACAAGAAGTGGAAAATAGTGGCAAAAAGAAAATGGAAATAGCAAAGGAATTCGACATTCCAAAATCAACGCTTTCAGGAATCATAAAAAATAAGGATCGGTACAGAAAAATGTTTTATGGTGGACAAGTTCATTGTCACAGAATGAAGAACCGAAAAGCGGCGTGTGATGTTGTTGACACGGCACTCCTAAAATGGTTCACCATTGCGAGATCAGCAAATGTTCCTGTAAATGGACCTATATTAACTGCAAAGGCAGAAGAGTTAGCGCTTCTGGAAGGTCGGACTGGCTGGAAATGTAGTCCTGGCTGGTTGGGTCGTTTTAAATAACGGCACAACATTACTTACAAAGCTTTGTGTGGGGAAAGGCATTCTGTTAATGAAACGACTACCGAGTCATGGACGGAGGAGGTGCTAAAACCAGCCATGAGTAGGTATAATTCCGCTGATGTGTTTAATGCTGATGAAACTGGATTGTTTTGGAGATTGCTGCCTGACAAGACTTTTTCCTTCAGAAATGAAAAGTGTCATGGGGGGAAAAAATCGAAAGAAAGAATCACAGCTGTTGTGTGTACAAATATGGATGGTTCAGAAAAATTGTCATTACTTGTAATCGGTAAATTCAAACATCCACGCTGTTTTAAAGGTTTGAAAAAATTGTGTGTTGATTATGCAGCTAATTCAAAAGCCTGGATGACATCAGACATTTTCACCAAGTGGCTACATGCATTTGATCATTCTATGGAACGTCAATATCGCAAAGTTATTTTGGTGCTTGACAACTGTTCAGCCCACCTAAATGTTCAAAATCTAAAAGCAACTTTTATTTTTACCACCAAATGCGACATCCAAACTTCAGCCTTGTGACCAAGGTATTATTCAAAATCTGAAGGTTCATTATAGGTCAGCAATGTTGTCCAAACTTGTAGGTCACATTGATGCAGACTTGGTTGCTGAAGACTTCAAGATAACCCTTCTGGACGCTATTGTTATGTTGAAATCTGCATGGGGTAAAGTGTTGCCTGTGACTATTGCAAACTGTTTTCGAAAAGCAGGCTTTAAAGTTGGAGATGATACTGATGATGAAAACACGGTTGTATCAAATACTTGTAATGGCAGTATTATAATTGAAACTTGTGTGGAACCTTTGCTTCATCGACTATATCAGGAACTGAACATTTCAGCAGAAGATTTTGTCAACATTGACAATGATATTGTTACTACATGTAGTGCTAGCCTTGCCAGTGCTGATATTCTAGGGATGTGTATGCCAACAGTTTCATCTTCTGTCCTTTCCAGTCCTGACCTAGATGGAGATGATGATGATGACTGTGGGTTGCCAGTGCAAACTGTTTCACAAATGGAAGTTTCAAATTGCATGGATAAAATTAACATGCATATAATGCAGGCTGGATTACAAGATGATTTAATTTCTCATTTCTTTGGATTTAAAGAGGCCATGGAAAGACATTTTATTAACTCAGGTACCAAGGCACAGAGGAAAATTACAGACTTTTTCATTTAAGAGTGCTTTATCATTTAAGAGTTTACAAATTCTAGAGATAATGATGACTGTGGGTTAACAGTACAAACTATTTCACAGTTGGAAGTTTCAAATTGCATGGATAAAACTTCTTCTTCTTCTTCTTCTTCCATCCTTAGCCACCTACCGACAAAGCAGTCAGTGGCCAGTACGCCTAGTGGCGTCTTAGGGCAACAACAAATTGATTTCTTTGCCATTGTAGTCCGTCATGCCTCGTGGCATCTTTAGGGCAACAGCAAATTAATCCGTTTGCCGTTGTTTCCGTAATCAAATTGACTAGCAAACAGGTGATCAGCCCGTTGTAGATGGATAAAACTAACATGTATATAATGCAGGCTGGATGCCAAGATGATTTAATTTATAATTTCTTTTAATTTAAGGATGTCATGGAAAGACATTTTTATTCATTCAAGTACGGGTACTAAGATACAGAGGAAAATTGCAGCTTTTTCTTTTCAAAGTGTAAAAAGTGCTGTTATTATCTAGATATCTGTGCCAACGTTGTACATTAACACTTTTGGTGATTTACATATTTTCTGTGTCATACATCTGTCGTATTCAACGCTAATTCATTATTGCATTGTACGTTGCAAATGCATTACCATATGCTTGAACTCTTATCTGATAAGAGGAATTTCTGATAAGAAGAACTATTTCTTGGGTCCCTGGTGAGTTCTCCTTATCAGGTCTGCACTGTAATATTAAAAGCCAAAGAAACTAACTGGAAGGATTTTTGTCAGTCACTTAAACCTAGCACATCTTAAAGAAGTATGGAAAAAACGTAAGGCAATCAAAGGGAACAATAAGAAAACATAGAAACTATTGTCCTTTACACTTGGTTTTAATTTGTACGAGGGAAGGTAAAAAAGGAATTCCTCCTATTTTTTTATGTATGTAAATACTGCATCGGTGTGCAATTTGTAAATTTAGCAGGATGCCTCAATCACTCTTCTGCACTGTATAGCATTACCAACCTGTTTCAGTAACAGGTGGCACCACTGTAACAGTTTTAAAATGGCTGCCAAAGACGTTCGGTTAAAACAACGTTATGTCATAGAATTCCTCAGTGCTGAAGGCGAGACCCCAATTCGCATCCACGAACGTTTGAAGAATGTTTATGGAGATTTAACAGTGGATGTTAGCACTGTCCGACGTTGGGTACATCGTTGTGATGAAGCTGAAGTAGGTCAATCCTCAATGGCTGACGCAAAGCGGACTGGCCGTCCGTCTACCGCAGTTACTCCACACAACATTATTCGAGTTGATGGCATCATTCGTGTTGACAGTCGGGTAACACTGGGTGAGCTTTCTTCCATGTTGTCCATTAGTAAAGGCAGTGTCCAGAACATCATTAAAGACCTGGGTTATTCAAAAGTTTGTGTATGTTGGGTACCCAGAATGTTGACAGACAGACATAAAGAAACAAGGAAAACCATAGCCATCAAACTCCTGCACCGTTACGAAACTGAAGGAGAAGAGTTTTTATCGAATATTGTGACAAGTGATGAGACCTGGGTTCATTTTTTTAAACCAGAATCCAAGAGGCAGTCAATGGAATGGCATCACACGACATCGCCGACAAGACAGAAGTTCAAAAGTTCACCATCTGTAGGGAAAGTTATGGCCTCCGTGTTTTGGGATGAGAAGGGTGTGAAACACACCGCTAAACGCACCATTGATGCGATTGCAGAATTTGGCTGGACTTTATTACCACATCCCCCTTACAGTCCCGATCTTGCACCTTCTGACTTCCATCTGTTTGGACCACTGAAAGAAGATCTTCGCGGACATCACTTTGGAGACACTGAGACCCTTAAACGCGCCGTACGCCAGTGGTTTAGGAAAAAGAACACAAATTTTTACCGTGCGGGGATACATGCCCTTGTGAGAAGATGGACAAAAACTGTAACAAATAACGGTGACTACATTGAGAGATAAATTTTTGAAGTTCAGACTTGGGGCTACATTTCAATGTGAATTTTATCTGTTTTCTTGCCTATTGAATGAAATTAAAAATTACGAGGCATTACTTTTTGACCGTCCCTCGTATTACAACAAATCAAACCACCAAAGAGAGCAGAAACAGATAAAGAAAAAGCTAATGCCCTTGCTGAGTATTTCTATAAAGTCAGTGCAAAAAGTAGAATGAGAGAAGAGAAAGACTTAGGATACAGTTTTTAAAGGAACTACCAGACCAAATAGATGAAACAAACTATTTAGATGCTGATATAACAGAGAAGGAAGTAACTAGTGCAATAAAAGAGAAATCTAATACTGCCTCAGGGCATGATATAATTAGTTATGAAATCCTTAAGAAAGTACCCAAAAAAACTAATGTTTATAGTTCCCTTTATAACAAAATCTGAAGCTTAGGAAAGATACCAAAAGCATGGAAAGTAGCTATGATAGTACCCATCCTAAAACCCAATAAGGAAGCCCATGATGTAAGTTCATATAGGCCTATCTCCTTAACATCACAACTAGGTAAAATACTGGAAACTGGTTGATAAAGTTGATATTTAGTTGGATATAATATATGTTGATAAAGTACACCAGAACACTCCTAGGCGGGAAGACAGGCGTCTATCATCATCAGTTGACAAGATCCCTATGGTGTTGCCTGCCCCACTGTAGTGTATGGAATGTCAACTTGACCTACGCAGTGTTGTGTAGACATGGATGGAGTGTATAATGTGCGAATGATGATAAGGGTTCGTGTTGTTGACAAATGTTCTCTTCTCACACTCATGTATGACCGGAAGTCATCGACACCAACGACTGTGTACCTTTTCTAAAGTTTAATTGGACGTACACACTCGACAGCACAGATAGTGACAAATCACAGGTTGCCATAATACATCATCGTACAGTGGACAAATGGTCTTGCAATGTTACATGGGCACTCATGTAGAATAATGGTATAATGGACTGTCAATAGCCAAGCACTCAGTATCGCCCATACATATATCATCTGACGTCACTGACTGAGCACGTCAGCTTGTAAACAATATTTCAGATGACTTCTAAACCTACTCTCGTTTAGCAACGATTCTTCAACATAATGTTCAGCACATATTTTTCCATATAATAATATTGAACCACTAACAATGGGTTCTCATGTGTAGCAGTGATCTCTGGACTGATCAAGCGATAATACGGGCATCCCTTTTCTCTTCTTGAAAGTCCTACATGTTTTGGTTCCAAGATGGCTCCACTCGTGAACTGTCACTCACGTTTGAATACAGATAATGAATCTGTTCTAAAGTTAGTCATTCATACAACATTTCGTTGCTCTGTAGATTTGGTCATGAACAATAGACTGCATTCTACAGAATATAGTGCTGCTAGGAATCGAAGTCGTTTTTCATCGAGTCAAATATATTCTCTTAAACATTCAAATCGTAATTATCGACAATGGTGGCTTCGATCGAGAGTTCATAAGAGTATCTTTGATTACCTTGGTAGAGGGAATATGAAACTGCCATTCCTTGGCAAGATGAATAAACACTGGGGTAAAGCATACACGATAGGTCTAGACGACTATCACTTTCCCCAAAACCACTGAGATCACTTTTCAAGGCATCAAGCCGACATAGCAAAACACACACATTCCCTATCAGGACGAAGCCAAATCACCCCACTCAAGCGACACATCCGCCGAATAGCCTTTGACCTCTCTAGAGACAACAGAACATATAGTTCGACCTAGATATGTAAAGATATACAGATATAAGACAGACTTGTCCTACTCAGACAAACAATACACATAAATTCAGGCCATAGATATTCTGAAGCAAGAACAATCTATTATTACCCAAACAACGAATAAATCGCAGTAAAATGTATTTATCCGCGGAGTTCAAGGGAAGTAACTCAATAATGACTTTCCCTTAAGCACTAAAAAATTACCTATGTATAATATTGTAAGATATCAAAGACTGCACGTAACAGTCTTACCACACCTCCCGGGAAAAAAAAAAAAATGGAACATTTTTTTTTTTTTTGAAATACATCTAGGAGCAACGTACAATAGGCTCACACCGCATGAATAATGCGCAGATGAAAATATCAGGAATACCTATAACGCCTAATATGAGGCTAAGTCGACTTATGGAGCGACTGGTGAGAATGTGTCTCATAAACTGAGAGAAATTATTTCTCTACAAGTATATTTTTCCAGGAAGGTGTCATCAAAGTATAATACAATTCTGGCAATTACACAATGCCTAAAAAATTCATATCATCACTACGTATTAGATATCTTAAATTTATGATTTATGAAGTAAAAATCATCAAAGCACAGCGGTGAATAAACATACATGAACCGCTATGTAGTGATACAATCATTATATTATTAAATTACAAATGTGTATCTATCATGATATAGAAAAGGAACTACTATAGAACTAGACATATCAAGAAGTCTAAGCCCTAATAGTTATGTGGAATCATGTGGGCATCTTGACAGAATGTCTGCCATCACATTATCTGATCCCCGAATAGCTCGCACAGAGAAATGAAAAGGTTGAAGAGCAATTGCATATCGAGTAGACCTCGAGCTCTTCAAATTCTTACTCTGTATAGCAGTAAGAGCTTTTTGGTCTGTTTCTACTATGAAATGTGCGCCTAGTAGGAATCTCTGTAGTTTGAGGATCGACCAAACCATAGCTAATAGCTCACGGTCTAAAACCGAATAATTCCTTTCTGCCGCATTAAGTTTTCTGGAAATATACATTACAGGATGCAGAGTTCCAGAGTACTCTTGCATTAGTGCCGCTCCAATCCCAGTGGATGAAGCGTCACTACGAAGAACGAATGTCTTATCTTTAGTGGGTAGCACTAAAATAGGTGGTGTTGAAAACAGTGTTTTAATCTTATCCAGAGAGCATTGGCATTCCTGAGACCAGTGGACCACATTAGGCGAACCTTTCTTTAGAAGTGTTGAGAGAGGTGCCATGATAGAGGATAGATTCTGAATGAATCTGCCATAAAATTGAATAAGACCTAACAGACTTCTCACCTGTTTTTTAGTCTTAGGGATTGAGATGTTAAGTATCTTACTAGTATTATGGTCCTCTGTCTTTAGGAAACCATGACCAACTCGGTGGCCTAGGAAAGAAATTTCGCTAAAACCAATATAGGCTTTAGAGGGTTTCGCTGTCAGGTTGTGCTCACGCAAAGTAGACAGCAATTCATCTAACCCTGAATAGTGATCTTCCCAAGTATCGCTGAAAAGACAGATGTCGTCTAGATATGCAATGACATCTGACCGATAAGATAGGATTCGGCGCATCATGCGTACGAACGTAGCTGGTGCGTTCATAAGACCGAAAGGCATAAAATTCCATTGGAACAAACCTCTAGGTGTTGAAAAAGCCGTGAGAGGTTTGGCGCGTTCAGATAAAGGAACTTGCCAATATCCCTTAGACAAATCAAGTTTAGTGAAAAAATGAGATTTGGAGAGTCGAGTAAGTAGCTCTTCCAGTAAAGGCATAGGTTCGGCATCGAACTTCGTTACTTGATTCAATTTTCGATAGTCAACGCAAAGACGTATGTTATTGTCTTTTTTACGCACAATAACCATCGGCGAAGAATACGCAGAGGTGGATGGTTCGATTATTTTCAAATCTATCATCTCATCCAACTCTTTCTCGACCTGTGCTTGAAAATGTATAGGTATAGGATAAGGTCTAACCCTAATAGGAGTATGGTCAGTTAGCACAATGTCATGTTGAATGACATTAGTTTGTCCAGGGATGTCAGTGAGTACATCCTGAAATGTTTGCAACATAGTTGAAACTTGTCGCTGTTCTCCTAGAGACAAATCAGGAGAGACAGTAACGTTCTTCCATGATTCACTGGAATGAAGTGGGATCATTGGAAGAGGAAGATTTACATCTGAAAAACTTGTTTCCTCATCCTGTATCACGGACAGTGATGAGTAATGACCATGTGGTACTGGAGAATTGTCCGTTGCTTGGAAAATGGGTTGCAAATAATCCGGACGTTCATGGAATTCAGTAAGCATATTGATGTGGAAGGTTTTATGCTTCCCATCAATATCGACAATATAGTCGACATCGGAAATTTTCGATATTATATCGTACGGACCTTTCCAAGAAATAAGCAATCTGTTTTCCCTACAAGGTAGTAATACAAATGCTTTGTCACCAGGACAAAGTTGTCGTAAGCATCTCTTCTTATTGGCAAATTGCCTTGCCTTCTGTTTCGCAAATTCAGAAGAAGAAGTTGCTAATTTGCATGCTTCGATAATCTTTTGTCTCAACGCGATGACATATTCGTAGGATGACTTTGTGTCATCGTCAATATTGTCAGATGTTATGAGATCGTGAAGCAACGACATAGGGCCACGCGGACGCGCGCCAAAGACGAGTTCAAAGGGAGAAAATCCCGTATGTTCATTGGGTACCTCTCTGTAAGCGAAGAGGGCCGCAGGTAAAACTCTGTCCCAGTCTTGAGGATGATCCTCAGTTATCTTCCCCAGTAAGTTTTTAAGTGTTCTATTAAGGCGTTCGACCATACCATTAGACATTGGATGGTAGATACTACTTAAAGATCTATCTATCTGCAGGGTAGACATTACTTGAGACATGGTATCTGATATTAGTTGGGTGCCATGGTCTGACAATATCTCTCCGGGGAACCCCAGACGAGAAAATATAAGCCAAAGAGCATCTGCAATATCAGCAGTAGTAATGCTCTTCAGAGGAATAGCCTCTGGCCAACGTGTGCACATATCAACACACGTCAAGATAAACTGATGTCCTCTGGCAGACTTGATCTTAAATGGACCAATAATGTCTATGGCCATTTTTTGAAACGGCCGAATAGGAATGTCCGCCGCCTGAATGGGTGCAGCATGCCGTGGACCTTTGGATTTAACTTCCTGACATACTTTACAAGATCGACAATAAATCCGTATGTCCTTGTTTACCAATGGCCAAAAGAAAGCCGCAAGGACTCTTGACTTAGTACGGGAAAAACCCATGTGTCCAGCACACTGAGAGTCGTGAGCGTGCTGCAAAATTTTAACTCTCAAATTCTTGGGAACCAGGATTTGAGAATGACTTGACGTAATGGAGTCTTGAACCATACGTACAAGTACGCCATTCTTCTTTGTAATCCACGATTTACGACTTGTGTCCTTATTCGGATCACCTTTAGTTGCAAGAATGAAGAATTTCTTCAGAGTGGGATCATCTTCTTGCTGTTTTATAAACGAGTCACGAGAAATTACCAAGGGATTATCTTGGTTATGCACTTCATTATCTTCAGTAGATGAAGTTTGAGGCACATTAAGAGCCTGAGCTCTAGTGACTACAGCGTTAGCAATCTGCATGTTTTGCCTTTCCCAAGTGGAAATTTGTTGCGGAGTGCATTCCTTGACTCCATGAATGCGACCGATGATGAGGTCAGCGATCGGATTCGGAAGAAGACATGCGTGTACATCTCCTGTAAAGAAAGGAGTAGCAATCCTAATGATAGCGGTAGAGTATTTCTCTAATGTGCCGCCAAATGTTACACATTTGACTACTTGTCCAGTGGCACGGGAAGGATCTACGAGTGACTGCCTAACACCAATTGTGGTGCATCCAGAATCAAATAGCACAGAGACTGGATTGTTATTCACTAAACCCTTATGTAAGACAAGAGACCCTCTTCCATCATGCGCGACTGATGCTGGAAGAGCAGGAAGAGGATGGCCACAGCTTAAAGTAGTCACTGTGGTTGGCTCAAATAACGTTTTGCATTGGGGGCACTGAGATGCTCTCCCAAAATCAAAAGCGGCACATGCCATATTACTAGCATCATTATTATCTTTACTCTGTTTATAGGCTTCATGGGACTCTTGTTGTGCAGAGTTTGCCTGAAAATGTGGTTTATGTCTTTTGTATTGAGATCTACCTCGGTTATTATCACCTCTGTAGTTATTGTTACCTCTATTGTAACCCCTATTTGGGTTTGAGTCATAGTACCCTTGGTTACCATTATCATATTCATTATAATGAGTATCTCTGTAATTATGATCTTGTTGACTCCAAGACGGATAACCCTGATAGTTTCTATAATTACTTCCTCTACGGAAATTCCTATAATTATGACCACCCCTGTGTCGAGAGCTATCAGGTCGTCTCCAGTTCTTTGAAGAAGAACCCTGAAATGATTGGTTACCTTGGTTTTGATAACTATTATGGTTACCTTTTTTATCAAATCTGTTTTGAGGTCCCTGAAATCTGTGTGAATAATTGGGATTGTATGGTGTTGCTGAAGCAACTGGCATACTCTCCTTAATCTTAGTGTTGCCAAAAGTCACGTCGGGGTGTGCAGTGACATATTGGGAACAATATTCTTCCATTTCTTTTAGAGATTTAGGTTTACGCTCATGTATAAATTCAAGGAAAGGTTTGTTCACACATGACATAATCTTATCTCTGAGCAACAAATCCATAAGTCCTTCATACGTTTTTTCTGTTTTGGAAAGCTCAATCCAACGATCAACTGTGAGACGTGCCTTTGCAGTGAATTCTGAGAATTCTACCCCCGTCTCAGGTACCATCGTCTTAAATAAAAGGCGATAGCCTTCCTCACTTAGCTGATTTTTTTTATCAAAGCCGCCCTAATGACATCATAATTATCCTTATCTGCTTCTCCTACAAGGCATAATCTAGTCAAAGATTCACCTTTCAAGTTTTCTGATAATTGATTAGCGTATTGTGATTTATCCACATTATGTGTACGACAAGAACGTTCAAATCTATCCAGCCAGAATGTAATATCGTCACTGGACTGATTGAACGGTGGAACCTTAACCTTGTAAGTAGAAGGTTTACCATTACCACTAGATGCCTGATTAACATTACTCATACTTGTCAATCTCAATTTCTCCAACTCAAATTCATGTTCTCTTATTGCTTTTTTCTCTTCAGCATCTAATCTTTTTTGTTCAGCCTCCCTGTCTAATCTTTTTTGTTCAGCCGCAGCTTCTCTTTCCAATTTTTTTTTGTTCAGCTTCACTGTCTAATCTTTTTTGTTCAGCCGCAGCTTCTCTTTCCAATTTTTTTTGTTCAGCTTCCCTGTCTAATCTTTTTTGTTCAGCTTCACTGTCTAATCTTTTTTGTTCAGCTTCACTGTCTAATCTTTTTTGTTCAGCCGCAGCTTCTCTTTCCAATTTTTTTTGTTCAGCTTCAAATCTCCTTTCCTCTACCTGCATCTGCAATTTCTTTTGTTCAGCAGCAGCCTCAGCTTCTTTTTCTAATCTTTTCTCTTCCGCCATAGCTTTTCTTTCTTCTGCAGCTAATCTTTTCTCTTCTGCAGCTAATCTTTTCTCTTCTGCAGCTAATGCTTTGTCATATTGAGCAACTGCCCATTGTTCTAATTGTTGACCAGTCTTATCAAGAGCTTTCCCTTGAGTAATGAAATAATCTAGAGTAGACATGATGCCTAACAATAATACTAATCACCTGAATCAATAATAATACCCCAAGTTCTCAATGACCTGATTAATCAGGTATACTATCCCAATATCTGTGGGTCACAAGCCTTTAATAAGGTCTTGTATAATAGTAATAATAATCAGGTACTGGTCTATACCATAATCCAAGTGCAGTGCACAGGCAATTGTGTCTTATGAAATATACCCATATAAAACATATGTCAACCAACAGAATACATAAAGTACAAATAGGACTGACAATACAAGAACGTTTGCAGAAATCAAAATAAATCAAATAGGGAAATCAATGAAGATAATCACTGAATCTGCAAAGAATAACAACACAAATGACGTCACAATATATGAATATAAATTATGAATAGAACTGAAAGATAGAAAAGGTTAGACCAACAAATTACAAACAAATCAAAACAAAACTAAAGAACAAAGAAATATTACAAAAATAACAATAATTACAGACTTCACAGCTAACACAAAAGCAACAGTTGTCGCAGCAAATTTTCAATCAAGAAAATTGCACCTATAGAAAACGCCCACAACGGACCCTCTATGACGTGGGATACTCTGTTGTGAGGACGCCGCCCAACCTTAAACACAACCCGCTGACATAGAAACTAACATACTATACAAACAAATAACATGTAAACATAAATATATATAAATTATGTGTATGATAGTATGTGTTGCAAAATAGGCTCAGTCTTACAGTAATGGCAAAGTTATTTTTCATGAAAACAAACAAACTGCCACTTTATTCAATTAAACATTCTGGCCTTAAATATTAAAGTTCATATATGGCAAACAAGAAGATCCATCGATGAAACCAGGACTTCTTAGTTCACAAATACTGTCTTTCTGTTAACACTGACAAGAATTGATCCAACTGTTCTGTGAAACTCTATAATGTCTAATGTAAAAAATGTCAACAACGCTGACCTACATACTGCATTCACTTGACAGGTCACGTGACGAAGCGTTGACAAAGAGCAAACCAATACTGCAAGTGTGTCGTATCAGCCACAGGAAACGGTCTGGTATCGGTAATCTGTTGACTTCTGAATTTCTGCGAGGTCAAACCCAGAAAGCTGGTCCACCAGTTGATAAAGTTGATATTTAGTTGGATATAATATATGTTGATAAAGTACACCAGAACACTCCTAGGCGGGAAGACAGGCGTCTATCATCATCAGTTGACAAGATCCCTATGGTGTTGCCTGCCCCACTGTAGTGTATGGAATGTCAACTTGACCTACGCAGTGTTGTGTAGACATGGATGGAGTGTATAATGTGCGAATGATGATAAGGGTTCGTGTTGTTGACAAATGTTCTCTTCTCACACTCATGTATGACCGGAAGTCATCGACACCAACGACTGTGTACCTTTTCTAAAGTTTAATTGGACGTACACACTCGACAGCACAGATAGTGACAAATCACAGGTTGCCATAATACATCATAGTACAGTGGACAAATGGTCTTGCAATGTTACATGGGCACTCATGTAGAATAATGGTATAATGGACTGTCAATAGCCAAGCACTCAGTATCGCCCATACATATATCATCTGACGTCACTGACTGAGCACGTCAGCTTGTAAACAATATTTCAGATGACTTCTAAACCTAATCTCGTTTAGCAACGATTCTTCAACATAATGTTCAGCACATATTTTTCCATATAATAATATTGAACCACTAACAATGGGTTCTCATGTGTAGCAGTGATCTCTGGACTGATCAAGCGATAATACGGGCATCCCTTTTCTCTTCTTGAAAGTCCTACATGTTTTGGTTCCAAGATGGCTCCACTCGTGAACTGTCACTCACGTTTGAATACAGATAATGAATCTGTTCTAAAGTTAGTCATTCATACAACATTTCGTTGCTCTGTAGATTTGGTCATGAACAATAGACTGCATTCTACAGAATATAGTGCTGCTAGGAATCGAAGTCGTTTTTCATCGAGTCAAATATATTCTCTTAAACATTCAAATCGTAATTATCGACAATGGTGGCTTCGATCGAGAGTTCATAAGAGTATCTTTGATTACCTTGGTAGAGGGAATATGAAACTGCCATTCCTTGGCAAGATGAATAAACACTGGGGTAAAGCATACACGATAGGTCTAGACGACTATCACTTTCCCCAAAACCACTGAGATCACTTTTCAAGGCATCAAGCCGACATAGCAAAACACACACATTCCCTATCAGGACGAAGCCAAATCACCCCACTCAAGCGACACATCCGCCGAATAGCCTTTGACCTCTCTAGAGACAACAGAACATATAGTTCGACTTAGATATGTAAAGATATACAGATATAAGACAGACTTGTCCTACTCAGACAAACAATACACATAAATTCAGGCCATAGATATTCTGAAGCAAGAACAATCTATTATTACCCAAACAACGAATAAATCGCAGTAAAATGTATTTATCCGCGGAGTTCAAGGGAAGTAACTCAATAATGACTTTCCCTTAAGCACTAAAAAATTACCTATGTATAATATTGTAAGATATCAAAGACTGCACGTAACAGTCTTACCACACCTCCCGGGAAAAAAAAAATGGAACATTTTTTTTTTTTTTTTTGAAATACATCTAGGAGCAACGTACAATAGGCTCACAACGCATGAATAATGCGCAGATGAAAATATCAGGAATACCTATAACGCCTAATATGAGGCTAAGTCGACTTATGGAGCGACTGGTGAGAATGTGTCTCATAAACTGAGAGAAATTATTTCTCTACAAGTATATTTTTCCAGGAAGGTGTCATCAAAGTATAATACAATTCTGGCAATTACACAATGCCTAAAAAATTCATATCATCACTACGTATTAGATATCTTAAATTTATGATTTATGAAGTAAAAATCATCAAAGCACAGCGGTGAATAAACATACATGAACCGCTATGTAGTGATACAATCATTATATTATTAAATTACAAATGTGTATCTATCATGATATAGAAAAGGAACTACTATAGAACTAGACATATCAAGAAGTCTAAGCCCTAATAGTTATGTGGAATCATGTGGGCATCTTGACAGAATGTCTGCCATCACATTATCTGATCCCCGAATAGCTCGCACAGAGAAATGAAAAGGTTGAAGAGCAATTGCATATCGAGTAGACCTCGAGCTCTTCAAATTCTTACTCTGTATAGCAGTAAGAGCTTTTTGGTCTGTTTCTACTATGAAATGTGCGCCTAGAAGGAATCTCTGTAGTTTGAGGATCGACCAAACCATAGCTAATAGCTCACGGTCTAAAACCGAATAATTCCTTTCTGCCGCATTAAGTTTTCTGGAAATATACATTACAGGATGCAGAGTTCCAGAGTACTCTTGCATTAGTGCCGCTCCAATCCCAGTGGATGAAGCGTCACTACGAAGAACGAATGTCTTATCTTTAGTGGGTAGCACTAAAATAGGTGGTGTTGAAAACAGTGTTTTAATCTTATCCAGAGAGCATTGGCATTCCTGAGACCAGTGGACCACATTAGGCGAACCTTTCTTTAGAAGTGTTGAGAGAGGTGCCATGATAGAGGATAGATTCTGAATGAATCTGCCATAAAATTGAATAAGACCTAACAGACTTCTCACCTGTTTTTTAGTCTTAGGGATTGAGATGTTAAGTATCTTACTAGTATTATGGTCCTCTGTCTTTAGGAAACCATGACCAACTCGGTGGCCTAGGAAAGAAATTTCGCTAAAACCAATATAGGCTTTAGAGGGTTTCGCTGTCAGGTTGTGCTCACGCAAAGTAGACAGCAATTCATCTAACCCTGAATAGTGATCTTCCCAAGTATCGCTGAAAAGACAGATGTCGTCTAGATATGCAATGACATCTGACCGATAAGATAGGATTCGGCGCATCATGCGTACGAACGTAGCTGGTGCGTTCATAAGACCGAAAGGCATAAAATTCCATTGGAACAAACCTCTAGGTGTTGAAAAAGCCGTGAGAGGTTTGGCGCGTTCAGATAAAGGAACTTGCCAATATCCCTTAGACAAATCAAGTTTAGTGAAAAAATGAGATTTGGAGAGTCGAGTAAGTAGCTCTTCCAGTAAAGGCATAGGTTCGGCATCGAACTTCGTTACTTGATTCAATTTTCGATAGTCAACGCAAAGACGTATGTTATTGTCTTTTTTACGCACAATAACCATCGGCGAAGAATACGCAGAGGTGGATGGTTCGATTATTTTCAAATCTATCATCACATCCAACTCTTTCTCGACCTGTGCTTGGAAATGTATAGGTATAGGATAAGGTCTAACCCTAATAGGAGTATGGTCAGTTAGCACAATGTCATGTTGAATGACATTAGTTTGTCCAGGGATGTCAGTGAGTACATCCTGAAATGTTTGCAACATAGTTGAAACTTGTCGCTGTTCTCCTAGAGACAAATCAGGAGAGACAGTAACGTTCTTCCATGATTCACTGGAATGAAGTGGGATCATTGGAAGAGGAAGATTTACATCTGAAAAACTTGTTTCCTCATCCTGTATCACGGACAGTGATGAGTAATGACCATGTGGTACTGGAGAATTGTCCGTTGCTTGGAAAATGGGTTGCAAATAATCCGGACGTTCATGGAATTCAGTAAGCATATTGATGTGGAAGGTTTTATGCTTCCCATCAATATCGACAATATAGTCGACATCGGAAATTTTCGATATTATATCGTACGGACCTTTCCAAGAAATAAGCAATCTGTTTTCCCTACAAGGTAGTAATACAAATGCTTTGTCACCAGGACAAAGTTGTCGTAAGCATCTCTTCTTATTGGCAAATTGCCTTGCCTTCTGTTTCGCAAATTCAGAAGAAGAAGTTGCTAATTTGCATGCTTCGATAATCTTTTGTCTCAACGCGATGACATATTCGTAGGATGACTTTGTGTCATCGTCAATATTGTCAGATGTTATGAGATCGTGAAGCAACGACATAGGGCCACGCGGACGCGCGCCAAAGACGAGTTCAAAGGGAGAAAATCCCGTATGTTCATTGGGTACCTCTCTGTAAGCGAAGAGGGCCGCAGGTAAAACTCTGTCCCAGTCTTGAGGATGATCCTCAGTTATCTTCCCCAGTAAGTTTTTAAGTGTTCTATTAAGGCGTTCGACCATACCATTAGACATTGGATGGTAGATACTACTTAAAGATCTATCTATCTGCAGGGTAGACATTACTTGAGACATGGTATCTGATATTAGTTGGGTGCCATGGTCTGACAATATCTCTCCGGGGAACCCCAGACGAGAAATATAAGCCAAAGAGCATCTGCAATATCAGCAGTAGTAATGCTCTTCAGAGGAATAGCCTCTGGCCAACGTGTGCACATATCAACACACGTCAAGATAAACTGATGTCCTCTGGCAGACTTGATCTTAAATGGACCAATAATGTCTATGGCCATTTTTTGAAACGGCCGAATAGGAATGTCCGCCGCCTGAATGGGTGCAGCATGCCGTGGACCTTTGGATTTAACTTCCTGACATACTTTACAAGATCGACAATAAATCCGTATGTCCTTGTTTACCAATGGCCAAAAGAAAGCCGCAAGGACTCTTGACTTAGTACCATTGTGTGATGTCGGACATCACGTGTTGAAGTGTTCGGTCTTTCCTAACTTTTCTGTGGGCAGATTTTGAATCATTATTATAACTCTTTTTGTTTTTACACTGCTAACTCAGTCAAATGTCTTTTGCAATGTTCAGTTGGCGTCTTATATCGTTATTTACTTTTTTTTTTTTTAAATTTGCTGCGCCTTCTTGTGTCCATTACCTGCACTATTTCTTCCGTCGTTCATTTTATTTTCTCAGTTTGTGTTTTCTCTCTCTCTCTCTCTTTGTATTACTGTATATCTTTTATGTTTGCTGCACCGCACCAGTGAGCATTGTTTGCCTACACTTTTTATTTTCGTGCAGCGAAAATCTATTTTTATCTACTTAATACAGCATCTCTATTTGTCTCATGGATCTACATCAGATGTTTGCAGCTGTGTCTAGTTTGTGGCTCCTAACTTTTATGTAACTTGGAGAGATGAAGCATAAACATTAAGAGATCAAGAATATAAATAAAGATATCAGGAATGAGTTAAAAAAACAGAAATAAGTTTAGGAAGACGATGAACTAAAGATAAACCTTGAGCAGAGAGTGACAATAAAAACGAAGACAAAATAGAAAGAGAAAGTGGAAGAAAAAGAAGAAAAGAAAACAATAGATAATGGAAGAAGAAGTAGAAGACAAAGGACAGGAAGAAGAACGAGAATAACAATGGTAATAAGATTAAGATTATGGTGATGATGAATTAATTAATTAATTAAAAAAAATAGTTCCGGACATTTACCCGTTTGTTAAAATGAAATGTTATATGTGACAGAATTTTAATGAGGAAATAGTATTAAAACATACGTCTCTTTCTGCCTCTGTCTCTCATGTCAACGTTGTCTCTCCTCTACCAACAACCCTTTATTGTCATACACTGTCTCTCATGTCAACGTTGTCTCTCCTCTACCAACAACCATTTATTGTCATACACTGTCTCTCATGTCAACGTTGTCTCTCCTCTACCAACAACCCTTTATTGTCATACACTGTCTCTCATGTCAACGTTGTCTCTCCTCTACCAACAACCCTTTATTGTCATACACTGTCTCTCATGTCAACGTTGTCTCTCCTCTACCAACAACCCTTTATTGTCATACACTGTCTCTCTTGTCAGCGTTGTCTCTCCTCTACCAACAACCCTTTATTGTCATACACTGTCTCTCTTGTCAACGTTGTCTCTCCTCTACCAACAACCCTTTATTGGCATACACTGTCTCTCATGTCAACGTTGTCTCTCCTCTACCAACAACCCTTTATTGTCATACACTGTCTCTCTTGTCAACGTTGTCTCTCCTCTACCAACAACCCTTTATTGGCATACATTGTCTCTCATGTCAACGTTGTCTCTCCTCTACCAACAACCCTTTATTGGCATACACTGTCTCTCATATCAACGTTGTCTCTCCTCTACCAACAACCCTTTATTGGCATACACTGTCTCTCATGTCAACGTTGTCTCTCCTCTACCAACAACCCTTTATTGTCATACACTGTCTCTCATGTCAACGTTGTCTCTCCTCTACCAACAACCCTTTATTGTCATACACTGTCTCTCTTGTCAGCGTTGTCTCTCCTCTACCAACAACCCTTTATTGTCATACACCGTCTCTCTTGTCAACGTTGTCTCTCCTCTACCAACAACCCTTTATTGGCATACACTGTCTCTCATGTCAACGTTGTCTCTCCTCTACCAACAACCCTTTATTGTCATACACTGTCTCTCTTGTCAACGTTGTCTCTCCTCTACCAACAACCCTTTATTGGCATACATTGTCTCTCATGTCAACGTTGTCTCTCCTCTACCAACAACCCTTTATTGGCATACACTGTCTCTCATATCAACGTTGTCTCTCCTCTACCAACAACCCTTTATTGGCATACACTGTCTCTCATGTCAACGTTGTCTCTCCTCTACCAACAACCCTTTATTGGCATACACTGTCTCTCATGTCAACGTTGTCTCTCCTCTACCAACAACCCTTTATTGGCATACACTGTCTTTCATGTCAGCGTTGTCTCTCTTCTACCAACAACCCTTTATTGTCATACACTGTCTCTCATATCAACGTCATCTCTCCTCTACCAACAACTCTTTATTGTCGTACACTGTATCTCCTCTACCAACAACCCTTTATTGTCATACACTGTCTCTCATGTCAACGTTGTCTCTCCTCTACCAACAACCCTTTATTGTCATACACTGTATCTCCTCTACCAACAACCCTTTATTGTCATACACTGTCTCTCATGTCAAAGTTGTCTCTCCTCTACCAACAACCCTTTATTGTCATACACTGTATCTCCTCTACCAACAACCCTTTAGTGTCATACACTGTCTATCATGTCAACGTTGTCTGTCCTCTACCAACAACCCTTTATTGTCATACACTGTAACTGTCCTGTAACTCTCCTGTAAGCTCTACATTTGTACCCATCATAATATTTATTTCCCGATGACTTCATGGAAGTTTTTGTTATTAAAAATGTGGGCATAATTATAAAGGGCCATTTCAATACACGTCTTTGCTGCACCAATCTTCAACACGCCTGACCGAATGTTAGATTACTATATGTCAGACGAATTCCAAGAGATATATCCAGCGTAATCTGCAGCAATTCAGGATTCAATCAGAATCATAGAAGATGCGAAACGAAACAAAAGTAATAGACGTTAAATCTGCCCTTTTAAATAATCGATCCTATCTTTATCCTAGTGCTCATTTCTAGAATCGTTAAAAAATTGGAGCCTTGGTAACCGATTTCTCCAGCACTAAAGTTTTACTAAATCTCCTACGCTCAGCTCTCCTGATTACTTCCAGTGGTATCGATTTCCTAACCTATTTGGGAATTAGCGACATAGCACAGCATAAAAATCGAATACTAATCACAGATTCTGTTGATCGGGATTCCCAGATCACGCGTGGCCTTTGGAGACCTCACAGGGACTTTAGCAATTCTCATTGAAAATATGCACCCCTCCTTAATCGATGCTGTTGAAACTCGGCCACTCGGGTACTAAATCGTTGTTTGAGATGCTGAGCGTAGGGGGAAATTGCAAAGTGTAAAAATGAGCCAAAACACCGTTTGCGGGGGGAAAAAGGGGAAAGGGGGGGGGGAAGGATCAGGTACCATCAAATATCCTTCCCTTCCTTTTCTACCATCTCTTGTTTTCCCCTTCTTTTCTTTCAGACTCCTCTTTTTCCTCATCGTACTCATCCTACTCATCGTACTCATCTTCGCACTCTGCTCAAGCTCCTTTGCACAAGTCTTCCTTAACTTCGTTCAATTCTCGATTTCTTGTCTAGTCTTGATCTCTGTTCAACATGTAATTATCACTGCAATTTTATTAAAAATCTCTTCAGGGTTTAAGCTCTTCTCTGTTCTTGCACTCTGATCAAGTCTTGATTTTTTTTTCTTCTCATTCTTGATTTCTTGTCAGTTTTTGATCTCTTTTGGTGTTCTTGATCTCTGAAACCTCAATTTATTCTACACAAGATAAAACAGCGTTCTCAGTATCTTTGCAAAATGATATTTTGTGTCTATGCCAATTAAGACATACTTAGTTCGCAAGTCTGAAGCATTGCGTATTTTTGTCTGCACTGCTTTTCTTCAGTACGTAGTTTTTATTTTTTTCTTTGATTGTTTTAAAAATTTTCTTGTGTTCAGTATTTTGATATCTTTATTTTTAGGAGAAACTACATCGTTTCCGCAGTTCTAATTTCAAGTAAAGTAGAAGGTACTCTTTCTGAGTATTACAGGCTGTCGAGATGTGCTCAAAAATGATCCCCTACATTGTTAACATATTTAAACCAAGTGTTTGGGACCGAAAACGCAGCAAACGAGATGAATACAGTCAGCGACTCATAGCTTGACTGCTTGCATCAGGGTCAGCGAACCAGAGCTGACCAAGACCCTACTCCACCTCCAAGTGGTGGTCCTGGAAACAGGCTGCATCACTGCAGTCTGGCTGAGAGAGCAGGGATCAAAGAGGGAAGGCAAACCCGGTCCCAAAAATGCTGTGCTGAAGTCGGATGTGTCGGCCGAAAGGCGCAAATATCGCAGCGCCGCTGTAAACGGACACAACGCAACCAACATCCTTTTCAGGGCGAACGAGAAAGAAGGGAGAAGAAGAAACCAAGTGTTACATTGGAAGAATGAAGCAGTTCTTGTTCAAATACCATGCTGGCTGGCATAAATGATCATGCCTCTCAACAGCTTCCTTTCTCTAATGCTTTGAGCCTGCTCTTCGGATTTTTCATAGGTAGTGCCAGGTTTCATGGTTGCGGTCCCCACCTCCCTCCAATGTCGTATTGTATTGTACTCTTATGAGACTCAATGTCGTGCTGTTGAGTTGGTTCGCACTGTAATTTTAACAAGTGTTCTTCACTGCAACATCACTTTCCCAAACAATACAGCTAGCTTCTGTTCTTATATGAGCAACATCACTTTCCCAAACAATACAGCTAGCTTCTGTTCTTATAGGAGCAACATCCCTTTCCCAAACAATACAGCTAGCTTCTGTTCTTATATGAGCAACATCCCTTTCCCAAACAATACAGCTAGCTTCTGTTCTTATATGAGCAACATCCCTTTCCCAAACAATACAGCTAGCTTCTGTTCTTATATGAGCAACATCACTTTCCCAAACAATACAGCTAGCTTCTGTTCTTATATGAGCAACATCACTTTCCCAAACAATACAGCTAGTTTCTGTTCTAATATGAGCAACATCACTTTCCCAAACAATACAGCTAGCTTCTGTTCTTATATGAGCAACATCACTTTCCCAAACAATACAGCTAGCTTCTGTTCTTATATGAGCAACATCACTTTCCCAAACAATACAGCTAGTTTCTGTTCTAATATGAGCAACATCACTTTCCCAAACAATACAGCTAGTTTCTGTTCTAATATGAGCAACATCACTTTCCCAAACAATACAGCTAGCTTCTGTTCTAATATGAGCAACATCACTTTCCCAGACAATACAGCTAGCTTCTGTTCTTATATGAGCAACATCACTTTCCCAAACAATACAGCTAGCTTCTGTTCTTATATGAGCAACATCCCTTTCCCAAACAATACAGCTAGCTTCTGTTCTTATATGAGCAACATCACTTTCCCAAACAATACAGCTAGTTTCTGTTCTAATATGAGCAACATCACTTTCCCAAACAATACAGCTAGTTTCTGTTCTAATATGAGCAACATCACTTTCCCAGACAATACAGCTAGCTTCTGTTCTAATATGAGCAACATCACTTTCCCAAACAATACAGCTAGCTTCTGTTCTAATATGAGCAACATCACTTTCCCAAACAATACAGCTAGCTTCTGTTCTAATATGAGCAACACATTTCTTTGCACAGCCTCTACAGAACACTCTTGTAACTGCCCCAGGTTTTCTCAACATGCTTCCATAAAACCACAGGTGTTGGCCTTAAGAGATTTGTTTACTTACTGTCCAAGGCTCGGTCTTATATCTGCCTTTTGGTTAATACATCCAGTATCTGCTCACTTTATTTCCTCTGATTTCTTCAGCGTTCCATTTATTTAGTTTACCCTAATGATGATGCTTTGATCGCCACGTTCAATGTACGTATCTTTGTCGCTCAATAACGTTGTTGACTTCCCTTTATTCGGTAGTATTTTCACATATTTACGGTGCTGCAGACATTAAAACTGTTTATATTATCAGGAAACACAAAAATATTCTCCACAAATGACTTACTTCGTGCCATGAAGCACGAGTACAAATAAACAAAACAGTTATGACTTATGAATTGTGAGAATGGAAGAAGATATATATATATATATATATATATATATATATATATATATATATATATATATATATATATATATATATATATATAGAGAGAGAGAGAGAGAGAGAGAGAGATATATATATTAAGCTGAAATGAGAAGATTGGAGCGCTGAGACATACACATTGAAATCAATAGAACATAATTAGAAGGAGATCAAGAATAAAAAAAGACATTATTTAAAAAAAAATAGTTCAAGAAATAAAGAATAGATAAAATACCAAGAGTTGATAATAGATTAAGAATAGGTAAGAGATTCAGAATAGATTGGGGTTTAATAATAGATAAGTGTGATAAGAGGTTTAGATGTTATTAATTAGAGGATATCCTGGACAAATAGATGTATCAGAAGATACCAGGATAGTGCCAGATAAGAGACTGGTCTTACAAGAAATACCCCCTTCTCTGAAAAAAGCAAGGGTGTATAGACAATCAAGGTGAGGTCCAGTTATGTAAGTTCCCAGAGTAAGGAATGATGATGATGAAGTTCTCTGGGTCCCTATCTGCTACCGCTTGAGATCTCACCAAGAGTATGTACTCAGTGTGTTATTATTTTGGCAAAGTGTCTAGGGTAATGTATTTAAAACAGTTATGATATTTCAAAACAGAACTTTAACTTTAAGGAAAATTAAGCAAGACTGGGACCTCAAGACGCAGCAATAGAGACCGCAGTCAGCGACTCATAGCTTGACTGCCTGCGTCAGGACCAGCGAACCAGAGCTGGTCAAGACCGCACTCCACCTCCACGTGGTGGTCCTGGAAACAGTCTGCAGCTGTGCAGGCTGGCTGAGCGAGTGTGGATCGAAATGGGAAGGCAAACCCGGTCCTAAAAAATGCCGTGCAGAAGTCGGATGTGTCGACCGAAAGGTGCAGATATCACAGCTACGTTGTAAACAGACACAACGCAACCACCGTCCTTTTCAGGGCGAACGAAGAAGAAGAAGAAATTGTAGCATGAGCACTCACTCCAACATGTTCTTCCTTTCAGGCTACTGCAGCAATGAGGTACTTTGTAATACAACCTGAAATAAGAAGGACAGTCCCTTCTATGTAACATCTGCCTCTATTAATTTCACCTCTAACTATATTAATACCTACCTAGGTCAGCCACTTGTGCTAACAAGTCGCATCAGACCTTAAATTCCTTTGTCTACACTCAGCTTGGTGTAATCAGTCTTCTTCAGTATTTATTCTACGTTAATGTCCCTCCTTCCTGTTTGTCTTCCATACAATAGTCATGGTGGATACAATATTGCTTTGTGACCTGTTGATTACTTCCTTCGAACATTCCCTATATGTTTTCACATGTTATTTGAACAGTGTGTCATTCCAAAAGACAATATCAATTTATTAATACTGCACTTACAGTCGCAAATTTGTAAAGCCAATTGGCAAACATTTTACACAATATCACTCCGAATAAGCCTGCTATAGGCACATTCCTACTTAGGTCGTCGTGACATACACATCCCGTTCGGCAGTATCGAAACCGAATATGGCACACAATAGCCTGTTACTTACAGGTTAATACAATATGCAAATAAAATTATCTGTCTTACCCTCAAGTAAAGAATCTTTACATACACAAGCTGACCAGCCGTAAAGGGCTAACACTGATCTGTCAGTACAGACGGCAAAAGCTTGTCCTTCTGACTCGTTCTGAACATGTCAGCTTGGCATGCACACTTTTGGTATAATGGCGGAACTTACAAGCAGTTGTTAATTTTTATCAAACTACACCTGACCAATCAGATGACGAGTTAAAAAAATTTACTATTTCCTAGGCTATAGAATTGAGCAGTTTTTAAGCGTGTTTGTCTAATCTGACCGAATTTGTTTATTTTATATCATAGTTATTTGTGAATCGATTTTAATTATCAAAAGGGATAATTAAACGGCCCATTATTCTCTATCGTTCTATATAGTTTTCCTTTAGTTATTCCTTTGCATTCAAATGTGGTTAATTTGTTTGTGATTAAATTTGATCTTAACCTGATGTGAAAATATTAATAAATTAAATTTTCTAAGTTAAGATAATTTTTCTATGAGGAAATCTCTATGTGTATATGTTAAGCAATATCAGCGCTATAATTTGAGATATCCCTTGCATTTTAAGTATCTTTAGTTATCAAGAAATAAATTATTTAAGTTCGGTCAAAAACCCAAAATAGGCCTTATTTCCACTTCAACCAAAATTGTTCTTGTCATTACAAAAAAGAGGTAACGATTTGATTGGTTGTTAAATTTTACTACGTCCTTCGATAAATATTGGGGTGGGTGTGTAAAAAAAAAGGGGGGGGGGGTAACTTTTAACTTGTTTTCTTAGAAAAATTCAAATACTCTTACTCTTAGTTAAATGTTGGCGGTAAATTTGACTAGACCCTCAGACAAATTATAGTTCGTTTTAAGCGGGGAATTTGAGCGTGTTGTGATACGGATTCACTTTACTACAATAAGAGATGAAAATTAGATAAGAGATCAAAAATAGATAAGAGAACAAGAATAGATAAGTGATGAAAAATATTGTTGTTGTTATTGTTGTAGTTATTGTTGTTATTATTGATGTTGTTATTGTTATTGTTGTTATTGTTGTTGTCATTGTTGTTATTGTTGTTGTTATTGTTGTAGTTATTGTTGTTATTATTGATGTTGTTATTGTTATTGTTGTTATTGTTGTTGTCATTGTTGTTGTTGTCATTATTGTTGTAGTTATTGTTGTTATTATTGATGTTGTTATTGTTATTGTTGTTATTGTTGTTGTCATTGTTGTTATTGTTGTTGTTATTGTTGTTATTATTGATGTTGTTATTGTTATTGTTGTTATTGTTGTTGTCATTGTTGTTGTTGTTATTGTTGTAGTTATTGTTGTTATTATTGATGTTGTTATTGTTGTTATTGTTGTAGTTATTGTTGTTATTATTTGTTTATTGTTTTGTTTTATTGTTTGGTATTTTTTTTATTGGTTTGTTTAGGTTATTGTTGTTATTTTTGTTTGTTTTTTTGTTTATTGGTTTTGTTATTTGTTATTATTGGTGTTGTTATTGTTATTGTTGTTATTGTTGTTAGTCATTTTGTTATTAATTTTTTTGTTGTTTGTTGTTATTATTGATATTTTTTTATTGTTGTTATTTGTTGTTTTTTTTTTTGTTGTTGTTGTTTAGTTATTTTTGTTTTATTGATGTTTTTATTGTTATTGTTTGTTATTTTTTGTTGTCATTGTTGTTTATTGTTTTTGTTGTTGTTTAGTTTTTTTTATTTATTGTTTTTGTTTTGTTATTGTTTAGTTTTTTATTGTTTTGTTGTTTTGTTTTTGTTGTTTTTTTTTATTTGTTTTGTTATTGTTTTTTGTTTTTTTTTATTAATTTTTTTTTTATTGTATTTGTTGTTATTATTTTTTTGTTGTTTTTTTTTGTTTTTTGTTATTTTAAAATTAGGGGTTTTTTTTTATTTTGTTTTTGTTTTTTTTGTTTGTTATTGTTGTTATTTTTGTTGTATTGTTTTTAGTTATTGTTTGTTATTATTGATGTGTTTATTTATTGTTTAATTGTTTTTGTTTTGTTGTTTTTTTGTTTTTTATTGTTGTTATTTTGATTTTGTTAAATTGTTGTTTTGTTGTTTTCATTGTTTTTTGTTGTTTTTTGTTTGTAGTTTTTGTTGTTATTATTTTGTTTTTTTTTTTTTTTTATTTTTTTTTTTTAATTGTCATTGTTGTTATTGTTGTTGTTATTGTTGTAGTTGTTGTTATTATTGATGTTGTTATTGTTATTGTTGTTGTCATTGTTGTTGTTGTTATTGTTGTTATTATTTATGTTGTTATTGTTATTGTTGTTATTTATTGTTGTTATTGTTGTTATTGTTGTTGTTGTTATTGTTGTAGTTATTGTTGTTATTATTGATGTTGTTATTGTTATTGTCATTGTTGTTGTTGTAGTTATTATTGTTATTATTGATGTTGTTATTGTTGTTGTTATTGTTGTTGTTATTGTTGTAGTTATTGTTGTTATTATTGTTATTGTTGTTGTCATTGTTGTTGTTATTATTATTGTTGTAGTTATTGTTGTTATTATTGATGTTGTTATTGTTATTGTTGTTATTGTTATTATCATTGTTGTTGTTGTTATTGTATTTGTTGTTATTGTTGTTGTTATTGTTGTTGTTATTGTTGTTATTGTTGTTGTTATTGTTGTTGTTATTGTTGTTGTTATTGTTGAACAGAATCGACATCATTGAACTCCGGCATACCCAAAAGATCATTAACAGATAAGATATATAAGAATAGATATAAAAAAAACAAAATAGATTATCAATGATTATCAATAGATAAGAAAGCAGAGTAAGTAAGAGATCAAGAATAGATAAGAGATTAAGAATAGATCAGAAATAAAAAAATATGTAGGAGATTAAGAATATATAGGAAATCAGAAACAGATAAAAGATCAAGAATAGTTAAGGGATTAAGAATAGATTTTAAAAATCGCAACTATATAAAAGATTATGAACAATCAAGAACATGATAAAAGATCAACAATAGAATGAAGTAAAATAAGTTTACAACAGAGAATCTTGAAGAATGGAGAAATTTAACACAAACATTTCTACACCCCCTTCCTTACGCCTCACAGAACACGATAGTTCCAGGACTTTGGAAGTAAAACTCCACTCTCCGTAAAACTAGTCTATGGAGTAACTGTCATCTAAATGCTACCTCTAATAGTTGAATTGTTCTGGTGACGTTTGTATTGGACGAAAAAATAACATAATGGTAGCTTATACCTCGGAGATATTGCGGGTTCGGTTCCAGACCACCGCAATAAAGCGGGTCACACCCATTTTTTGGCTTCTGAGTGCTTATAAAAGCCTAAAATCATGTTTACACTATGTCTGTTAAGTGCGTAATAGCACTAGGTCTAAAAAAAAAAACAATGTACTGTAAAATTATAAATACTTTACTGCTAAAAATTCGACTTGCTCGAAGCGATGTTCCCGCCAAAATCTACCGAAAGATGAAGGCACGTTCTAGAAAAAAAAAAAACATGAATAATTTGAAAAAAGTTCAATATCTGCGAAGCGCGATAAAGCGAAGCGCAATAAAGCGAGGTATACCTGTACAAATGTTATTTATAATAATAATAGCCCCTTCAGTCATAACTGACTATGGGAATGCGCCCCTGAGGTCACAGCCCTCAGCTGCTTATTTTCCTGGTGCTCCTTTCGACGTTTTCTCCCCTCCTCTGCTTGTTGTGTGAGCCTCTCTTCGCCCAATCTGAGGTGGCGCCGTAAATAGCATCGCCACTTAGTGCGATCGGCAGCTTCATCCTCCCATGTTGCTGGATCCATGTCCAGTGCCCTCATATCTCTCTTGCACACATCTTTGAACCTCAGCTGTGGTCGCCCAACTGTTCTCTTGCCATCTGCTAATTGTCCGTAGAAGATATTTTTTGGGATGCGACCACCTTTCATGCGGCGAACATGGCCAAGCCAGCGAAGTCTGCGCTAACTAAGCAGTGTATACATACTTTGAAGGCCAGCACGTGACAACACCTCGACATTTGTCACTTTATCTTTCCACGAAATGCCGAGGATGCGGCGTAGACACCGTAAATGGCAGGTATTGAGCCTTCTTTCTTGCTTAGCATAGGTCGTCCAGGTCTCGCTGCCATATAGGAGTGTGCTGGTGACGCAGGCATTATATACCGCAGCTTTGGTCTTCATTGTGAGTTTGGAGTTCCCCCAAACACGTGATGTGAGGCGGGCAAAGGTAGCTGCAGCTTTGCCAATGCGGCTGTCGATTTCTGTATCCAGTGAGAGTTTGTCATTGATGGTAGCGTTATATATATATATATATATATCTTGCTTACAGAATTAAACAGAATATAATATAAATCGTGGATTGGACTGAAAATACCTGTAAGTGTAAGGTTTATTGAGGTCTCCAAGAAGATACAGAAAGACTAGTGTACCGGTATATGTTGCCCGGTTACATTGCCACAACTATATCTGCCATTAAACGGATGATCTGTCTCAAGCGTGTCTCACCGCCATACAGTTTCTCCTAGGTACTCAGTAAAGGGCATACTGTCAGTGTGCTTCTTTGGTGGAGCCGACATTTTTGGAGGACAAGTCAAATTGTATTCTCTCTCCTCCCTAGTTTTTTTTTTTTTTTTTTTACCCCCAACTTCAACGTTACTTGCACAGTTGTTTACTTTGTTGAACAGACAATGTCTGAGGCTGCTGTCGGCGGATATCAAGGTTTAAATGTGAAGAAAAAAAAAAACACAACTAAGCTTTCTGAATAGCAGAAGAAAAAAATCATCGTCATCATCATCAGCACCACCACCATCGTCATCATCATCAGCACCATCACTTTATTTCACGATCATCTAAGAAGCTCGCGCTAAAGCAGTTGAGATTTCTGAAAGAGTTTGTTGTTTGTGCTGAGATTACAAGTCCCATGCACTACGTACATTTGTCGTTCCTTATGGCACGCCTGATGCATTTAGGGGTCCTGTTTTTCCTTCATCTGTTCACGGACACTCTGAAACTGCACGTGATAGAAAATTACTGTTTAGACAAGAACAAATATGAAGCATAAATCTTGTTCCAGTCCAAGTTAACAGCATGTGACAATGATTTCAGGGTATGTTCATCGTCAGCTTTCCGTATACAGTTCTGCAAGGTGGTTACTGGGCGGTTGTTGCCATGGTAGTTGTTGCATACATCTGCTGCCATACTGGAAACATCCTGGTTGATTGTCTATATGACCTTGACTCCATGGGACATAAGATTCGTGTCAGGTCCAGTTATGTAGAAATCGCCGCTGCTGTCTGGGGTCCTCGGTATGGTGCCAGAATAGTGCACTGCGCCCAGGTAAGAGAAATGTGCACGGCCCAAATATCTAAGCATGTCCATTACCTTCTATACTTTTCTTCTTCTCCTTCACCAACCATAACATTGCTATCATCTCTTTTTTATCTTCGACACTTTTTTCCATCCGTAGCATCTTCATCTTCTAATTCCAATTATATCTACTTCTTCTTACTTTTTTCTAATTTGTTTTCATCTATATCTTCTTTATCTTATTCCTTTCTTCTTTTTCGCTCCTTTTCATCATCATCATCATCATCATCATCATCATCATCATCATCATCATCAATATCTTCTTCTGCGTCATTTTTTTTATTTCTTTCTCTTATCCTGTTATTTTCTTCTTCCTTATCTCCTTTTACCATGACCTTTCTCATTTTATTCCTCTTCATCGACATCATCTTCTCGTTTTTTTTCTCTTGCTATTTCTGTTTTTGTATACTGATACTACTTGTCTTGATCATCAAGCCTTCACGTTTGCAAGTTAACAGTAACACAGTCCTCCTATGCTCCACTTTCGCTAGTTAATATTAACGCAAAGGTCTCCTATGCTTCACTATCGCTAGTTAATATAAACACACAGTTCTCCTTTGCTTTACTTTCGCTAGTTAATATGACACCACGTTCTACTATTCTTCACCTTTGCAAGTTAATATTAACTCAAAGTTCTCACATCCTTGACTTTTGCAAGTTACAGTAATATTAACATAACGTTCTCCTATGCTAATCTCAGCTGATTGAGCTGCTGATGACCTGCATTCTATACGTACTGTTATGCGGTGACCTTATCCAGGGGAGCTTCCCAAACACGCCCGTGTCACTGACCTCCTGGATTCTACTGTGTACGACACCCCTGCTAGCCTGCGCGTTTTTGACTTCCCTACGTCGTGTCAGCACACTCAGCATGTGGTGTACGATCTCCCACATGCTTATTAACGCCATTATTCTGATCTACTGCTTCACCAAGGTAAGCTGACTGCGATGGCTTAGGCTGGAGTTCAAAACTGCTTCACCAAGGTAAGCTGACAGCGATGGCTTAGGCTGGAGTTCAAAACTGCTTCACCAAGGTAAGCTGACAGCGATGGCTTAGGCTGGAGTTCAAAACTGCTTCACCAAGGTAAGCTGATAGCGATGGCTTAGGCTGGAGTTGAAAACTGCTTCAGCAAGGTAAGCTGACAGCGATGGCTTAGGCTGCAGTTCAAAACTGCTTCACCAAGGTAAGCTGACAGCGATGGCTTAGGCTGGAGTTAAAAACTGCTTCACCAAGGTAAACTGACAGCGATGGCTTAGGCTGGAGTTCAAAACTGCCTCACCAAGGTAAGCTGACAGCGATGGCTTAGGCTGGAGTTCAAAACTGCTTCACCAAGGTAAGCTGACAGCGATGGCTTAGGCTGGAGTTCAAAACTGCTTCACTAAGGTAAGCTGGCAGCGATGGCTTAGGCTGGAGTTCAAAACTGCCTCACCAAGGTAAGCTGACAGCAATGGCTTAGGCTGGAGTTCAAAACTGCTTCACCAAGGTAAGCTGACAGCGATGGCTTAGGCTGGATGTCACAGTATAGACATTCGCAGAAATCTTGAGTTGGTCACGCTGTAAGAGTGACAACATTGATACTCATTTTAAAAACCCGTTTGGCGAGTTGGGCCAAAACGGAAGACGACATGAAACTTTTGGTGCAAATCATTGTACGAGATGTCAGCCGTCCTGTTCAGACGTTTGTTGCCTTTGTCAGCGGTTTCGCTGGGATTACATGAATGCCATTTTGTTCATTGCTTGCCGATTGTTTCGGGTGTTCAGGATTAATGATAGATTACTAGATTGGTGATGTGATTTCTAGTAGTTCTTTCCTGGATATTATTTACGGTAGAGGAGCCGCGCTAGCGTAGTGGTTACAACACCGCTCTGGCGACCGGGTGATTCAGGATCAAACCCGGGCGACGGCATTTGAGGATTTTTCGTCGACCGGGAATTGGACTGGATTAACTCGAGACCTGGCGAGGACATTTGAAGGAGTGTCGTCGACCAGGGATTGGCGGCTCCTGAGCCGACCCAGCTCTAATGGGTACCTCCGAAATCGGCGAGTATCTGCCTGAATGGCGAGGGACACCTGTCTCTGTACAGGAAAAGGGATACTCATGTAAAATCAATGTCAGGTTAGACATTAAAAATAACCTGAAATTTCGCCTCGAGTATTAGCGGGCGTACGAAAAAAAAAATTACGGTAGAATCTTGCAATTATGTATTGCCGTGTGTCTGTATTGGGCGTCGCCTGTGAGCGATAGTCATTCTGTAGTCGCTGGGTAAATTATATCGGTGACTGTTTTGCTATTATGTTGAGCTGGTGATTTTGGCAAGTTGTTCGGTATTTTCATTACATTGTGTATTGCATTTAATGTGTACTGTTAGCCGTGTGCGGCTCATATGTGTGTACCTCATTTATTAAAGGGATATTACTGTTTTAGGCGTTATTGTATTACTCATGTCAGCTACTGTGTACTGTGGTCGTACCTCTGTGACAGCGAGCTAAGAGTCTAGTGTGAGTGTGCCTTAAACCCATAGTACCAGTAGAGAGTACTCACAGCACAGTAGCCTGGTGTGCTCTGTGTGTGTGCTATGTAGGTGTTAAGGATAGATTTGGGGTGCAGTCAAAATAGTAAGGCATGCTACTACACGCTAGCACATTTCCATTTTTATGTGAGGAATTGTGTTTGCCTGTAGGCAAACTACGGTTTGCACGAGGCGTTCACCCGTGATGAGCGACGGTCAACTAGTGACGTTTCGGTCACATGTCGTGGGGTTCAGTGTGTAAATTAATTGGGCTTCCGTCTTTGTGTTTGCGTCCAAGAGAGGTGTAATTTTTCGAGCTCCGGGATAATGGAGCGTGATTTATAAATATATATTGTGGCAACTGTTGATTCTCGGAGGCTGCCACGTTATGTGCAAGATGGTTCATAAACGTATCTAGAAGTTCATATCATAATTTACTACAAGTGTAACTTTGCGATAGGAGGCAACTAATATTTGGTTTGCCCTGATTTCTTCTGCCGCATTACTTTGGTTTTCGTGGATTACCGAACCTTTAGTACAACGGCCAGAATTGAGTGGAGATGAGAGGATTGTATTATTATTATATTATTGCCACTTAAAGATGCCTAACGTTTGAACCTTATTGACGGACCAGAGATAATCTACTACGCTTATCCATTGCCATGTACTTTTGATGTTTGATGGACCATTGTGAAGTGACTTTGTTTATTAAATGTCAACCATGTTTTCCCGTGGACCTGTTCACCTACCGGCTTTGTTATGTGTACTGACAATATTTGTCCTGAATGAACACCTGCTATCATTCGTGTATCCATGCATGATCCTCTAATTTATCCCAACGTAACACCATATAATTTGGTGAGCCAGTATGGTTTTGAATCGATACTTTCATCAGGACATAGTTTTCAAATTCACTGAAGCAAGTATACCTTCGTACTTTGCAAAAATACAGCTGACATTTAATCTGTATATGCGATCGTCACTCCTGTTCAGCGTGTTATTGTGAACACACCGCTTCGTGAACTCAGTCATTATCAACGGGTCCAGTTGGATAACGAACGCTGCCACTGCACATATTCAATGTTCCAGTTTCAATGTCCTATTGTTCGCTGTAACGTTCAAGATAACAATTTCAAACCAACCGGTTTGCAAGTTTACTTCGTGTTCCAGTCTACATCACAACGTTTGCAAGATTCTTTCAAGTTTCAAGTCTATGCCACGGCGATATCAAGTTACTTTGTACCAAGTCAACACAGCGTTTCAAGATCTACACAGTTCATGATGCCCATCTGACGGAGACCGTGTACTGTTCACATTTTATCCGTGCTTCACTTGTATTGAGGGACAGTATTGTTCCAATGTTGACGCCTTTTTCCGGACTTGCATCTGATCGGATTACGATAAGATAAGTGCCTGTTAATACACTCTTGTATCTTTGCCGTGGCGTAAGCCTTTTTGATATCTATGTTATTCGTTTTCTACGTTTCTATATCTTTGTACACATCTGTTGTTAACGACACATGTCATTGGAAAATGACCGCTCAGCAGATATTTCTATAGGTTTTGCTTACATTTCTCAAGCAGTGAAATTTCCGGCCTGAGTTTACTCACCGATGTGGTTCACTGCCTGTTTAGTGTGACCTAAATTGTTTAGCTGTGCTGCTTCGTCCTGCTAATTGTCAGTTCTTGTTGTGTGCTGGTTTTGTTTTTCTTCTCCTTAGTTGACAACCATTCTGTTCGTGATGCTAGTCTAACCTTCTATCACTTGTTTACATTTATATGTACATTGTTACAGGTCCTGTCCTGTATTTTTTTTAAGCAGTAAGTCGGTTCTAATTGTTGTTTTTCCTTAGTTTCCCATTTGCATTCTTTTTCGTTTACTTGCTGCTGTTATTACATTGCCTTGGTCACTTGTACTTGTCTTTTTGTTTAGTTCCATCAATTCTGTTCTTGTACATTATAATAATTTTTTTTTTCTCTGCTCTCTTTCTCTTTTTCCTCGTATCTTTACTACTGTTGGTCTTTCATACTATACTATTTTGTTATTAATTAGTAATATTAAGAATCTATTTGCATTGATAATATTGCAAAGCACAAAGCTAGTGAATTGGTAGAGACGGACTAATCGAGATACATTTATTACATAATTTATAATATTGATAGTAAGATACTGAAGAAGTAGATAATGGAATATCAGGAATTTATTACTATGGGCCAAGAATATGGTTATAAGGCGAAGGAATTAATGGACTTTGCCAAAGCGGAATTCAATGCCAAAGAAAATCAAGAAGCCCTAGAGAATAAGAGACAAAGAGATGCACGGTATGAAGAGCGAGAGCTCAGAAAAGCAGAGCTACTTGCAGAAGAGAACAAAAGGATTGCAGAAGCAACGAAACTTGCTCATGAAAAAGAATTAGAAGAAAAAAATTTGGAAAGACAATTTGAGGAGAAAAAGATTCAACAAGCTGCAGAAGCAATGAAACTTGCTCATGAAAAAGAATTAGAAGAAAAAAAGTTGGAAAGACAATTTGAGGAGAAAAAGATTCAACAAGCTGCAGAAGCAACGAAACTTGCTCATGAAAAAGAATTAGAAGAGAGAAAGCTTGCACATGAAGAAAAAATGGCGACTTTACGTATTGAAGAACAAAAAGTCCAACATCAGAGTAGACAAAATGATGACTCTGAACGTAGAGGTTCCTCTAGCAACAACGATAGCGGTTTTGTTAAATTTCGTTTGCCTGACTTTAAGCCAGAAATAGACGATATTTCGTCCTTCCTACAACGCTATGAAAATGTTTGTGAAGAAAATAAGCTTGATAGATCACATTGGTGTACAAGATTGATGGATTTCATGAGTGGTGAATCCTTAACTGCTCTGTGCCAATTGGACGGGCCGAATAGACGCAATTATGATGCTGCTAAAACGTTATTATTAAAACTTCATCAGTTAGACGCTGAAGGTTATCGTATGAAGTTCAAACATATGATTCCTGAAACGGGTAAAGATTTTACACAGTTTGTAGCTGCAACTCGTCTAACATTTAATAGATGGATACAACTTTCCGGCATTGAAGAGAATTATGAGGGCCTTAAGGACTTGTTATTGCGAGACAAAGTCTTGTCTTCCGTGAGTAGACCACTGCGAGAATATCTACAGGAAAGGAAGCCGTCAAGTTTGAGTTCAATGGAGGAATTATGTAGGCAATATTGTAATGCACATCCGGGAGTTTGTGTCAGTAACAACAATATTAAGGAAGCTTTACCTGTTGCCGCAGCTACAACTTGGAACCACAACAATTATAGACAAAGATCCTACAGTTGTGATGGGAATTTCAAACCAAACAAATTCAATAACTCACAACCATATAGAGGTAGACAACCATATAGAAACTATTTACCCCAAAACAGAGGTAATTTCCAACAAAACTCAGGAGAAAGAAGGAATGATAATTTTGGTAACTATAATAAGAATTGGAATAACTGGGGATCCAATAACCAAAATTATTCACATCGTAATAGGTCACAAGACTACAGAAATCAAGGAAACAACAATAGGAACCAAAGAAATAATGACGGGAGTCAAAATAACTCTTTTTACAATCAGAGACATAGATCACGCTCTAGAAATAATGCAAATTCGAACTACCATGCGAACTCAGCAAATACTACTGCTACACCTGAGAACGCGCAAGACAACAATGTTGTTAATCATTCAGCTTCATGTTGTTCGTTTGACTTTGATACTGCTTCACAGTGTCCAGATTGCCAAACTCTATTCCAGTCTAATGTGACTTCCTTGTTAAAATGTGGTCATCCGCTCCCAGCAGTTACTGCTTCATCAGCACATGATGGCACAGGAGTACTACAGCTTCATAAAGGTTTATTAAATGGCACTCAAGTTACAGTACTCCGTGATTCTGGTTGCACGACTGTCGGAGTGAGACAGTCATTAGTACATCCGTCTCATGCAACGGGTGACTTTGTTAAATGTGTAACTTTCGGCGGGACAGTGGAATTTTATCCCACAGCAGTTGTGGATATCCACTCACCATGTTTTACAGGCAAGGTTAAAGTGTGTTTGTTAAGGAATCCAATAGCGGATGTCACACTTGGCCGGATACACGGCAGCAATGATTGCTCACCCGAAGAAATTGTTCAATGGGAACGTCAAAATTTATCAACTGCTGCTGCAGTTACTACGCGTGCCCAGGCCAAGGCACAAAAGGAAAATGATGATACCGGTCCTGGAACTCAGGACGATTTTCACGTTCACTCTGAGATAGACAAACAATCCTTTATCAAACTTCAAAGAGAAGATAACTCTTTGAATAAATTCTTTAGATTAGTCAGAGATAATGAGTATGTTGATGAGCACCCTAGGCCTGCTACTCACTACTCCGCACTATCAGTAATTCATGAGGAAGAATCTTCTTGTCCAGATGTTCCGATGAACTTACCTGATCATACTAGACCCATTACATCTGTTAAAGTAGGTTTAGCAGTACCTTATGAGCAATCAGCTACGACATGCTCCAAACCTATGGGATCGATTTCCGATAAACATCATACTCAGCACATGCAGTATGATGCACCTTTTAAGCCAGCCATGACGCGCAGACGGAAAATTAATTACCATGTCTCTCATTCCACTGCGACGGCATACCTTCCCAGCGCACGATTTCGTGCTGGAAAAGCGAATGTAATGGGTTCAACCCCCACATATGGTGGTATCAATACACGCTCACGCACCGTATTAGTGCGAAATCTTCTACCAAACAATACATGGGGCGCATTGACTGAATCTTTTCAGTTTTTAATATGGTTTCTCGGGTGCATCTTTCTCATTTTACGTATATCTTATGTTGATTATGTCTTAAATTTCATTTGTGCCACAGAATATTTCCAAAATTCTAAAATTGTCCATACCCACTACTCAGAAGCAAGTTCCTGGTCATCTCGGTTTAATTCAGTAATACAGTAGAATTATACCCACCTTGGTTTTCGTCACTGCTGACCTCTCTGCCTTAGAAAAAAAAAGGCTTACCGAACCACGTGCATTGGACACCAGAGAGTGCCAGGCTGCGTTAAATTATATTCAAAATTCAAATTTCTTTTTTTTTTCTCTATGCCTTCTATTTGAGGTAACTAGTTATAAATTTGAATTATTATCCCCGCACAGATGCTTGTTCCAGAGTTTCGTTGCTTCGCTGGTGCAAGAATTTGAGAGGACGGTGCATGCAACCTTCCATATCTCAAGAACGTTGACTGATGCCGAGAAAATATGATATTTAAGCTATCTCAATTTCATCAAAAATAATCGCCTATAGTTTATCGAGATGCCCAAAGCTCGAACCTGAAGTTTCATATTGACGTAGTTAATTGATTCTATATTACACATGTGTGAAGCCAGGGTGTTTATCCACTACTAGTCACTATGACAAAGAACGGTGAATACATGAACACTAAGTTGATTTCCAAACTATTCATATTAACATTTGTGATTTACATGACTTTGAGATAATCATTATTCACTTTAACTAGTGGTACAATGAACAGTATTATACTACTTGCAGACATGAACAATTTCCAACTACGACATCATGTTATTATTCTGGAATGCACATTCACATTAATTAAGATTGCTATATTATGCTACAAATCTAGTCCTGACACGGATAGTTTGGAGTATTCTTATATTATTGCAAGTTTGATTTGGACATTACTTGTCTTGCCAACGTACAAAAGGTACTTAGAGTAGAATAATTAAGTAATGTAATAATTGTGTTAATTAGTTATACTTGCATTCTTGTACTATTTTTTTTCCCTCTCTTCTTTCTCTTTTTGTGAAATATTCATGTACTTTAGTTACATTAATGTCATATCGCATTGCTTCATATCTTATTTGATTTGTCATGTGTGAATTCCGTTTAAGCTTAATTTTAGGATTTTTGACAGCATTGTTACTTGGAGATATAACCTTCTAAATTATTTTTTTTTAATTATTATTCATGCATTTTTGAATTCTTGATTTGGATTTTTTTTTTTTCTTTTATTTTATATATCTCATACCATTTTCATATATGCATGCTATTTCTTTGATATGGTTATTGTAAACTCACATTGATCATACATTTATGTTTTTTTTCTTTTGTTGCATCATTGGAATATCGACTGTATATGACTTTTACTTATGGACATATGACAGTTTATGACTGATGACAAATTCATCTAGCAGGTTATTTAATAATAAATTACATTAGGCAGACTGACTGCGACTAGATTATTTTCGATATAGCTTAATATTTGTGATATGATCAATTTTGGCCGCTATTTCCGCATAGGAAATATTTGAATTAAGAAAAAAAAAATAAAATAAATTTGTTTTTTTACACCGCGAAGGGGGTGATATGTTAAGGATAGATTTGGGGTGCAGTCAAAATAGTAAGGCATGCTACTACACGCTAGCACATTTCCATTTTTATGTGAGGAATTGTGTTTGCCTGTAGGCAAACTACGGTTTGCACGAGGCGTTCACCCGTGATGAGCGACGGTCAACTAGTGACGTTTCGGTCACATGTCGTGGGGTTCAGTGTGTAAATTAATTGGGCTTCCGTCTTTGTGTTTGCGTCCAAGAGAGGTGTAATTTTTCGAGCTCCGGGATAATGGAGCGTGATTTATAAATATATATTGTGGCAATTGTTGATTCTCGGAGGCTGCCACGTTATGTGCAAGATGGTTCATAAACGTATCTAGAAGTTCATACCATAATTTACTACAAGTGTAACTTTGCGATAGGAGGCAACTAATATTTGGTTTGCCCTGATTTCTTCTGCCGCATTACTTTGGTTTTCGTGGATTACCGAACCTTTAGTACAACGGCCAGAATTGAGTGGAGATGAGAGGATTGTATTATTATTATATTATTGCCACTTAAAGATGCCTAACGTTTGAACCTTATTGACGGACCAGAGATAATCTACTACGCTTATCCATTGCCATGTACTTTTGATGTTTGATGGACCATTGTGAAGTGACTTTGTTTATTAAATGTCAACCATGTTTTCCCGTGGACCTGTTCACCTACCGGCTTTGTTATGTGCACTGACAATATTTGTCCTGAATGAACACCTGCTATCATTCGTGTATCCATGCATGATCCTCTAATTTATCCCAACGTAACAGTAGGATTATCTACATTATAACATATAGCTTATTCTGACACTGGAGTTCAAAACTGCTTCACCAAGGTAAGCTGACAGCGATGGCTTAGGCTGGAGTTCAAAACTGCTTCACCAAGGTAAGCTGACAGCGAAGGCTTAGGCTGGAGTTCAAAACTGCTTCCACTACTTAAATATGTGGATTATTATCACCATCATTTTCCTTGTCGCTCCGTATTTCCGTATTTAGTGCCTCTTTCCTTCTAATTAATCAAGCAGAATATACACATAGTTTACATACATAAATATGTGAATATATGCATTTATACATAGATATACTTACATATGCTCACTATATACATACACGCATATATTTGTGCATACATAAAGTATAGGCACGAGAAAAGGATACAGAGCATTTCCTATTAAAATGTAGGAAGTATGAACAATAGAGAAATCCAATATTAGATTATTTCATCATCATCATCATCAGTTGCCATCTCCACAACGAAGGTTGGCTGTAATGGATCTCCAACGTCTTCTGTCTCTTGTCTTGGTGGTACACTCTGATAGACTCTTTCCCGTCCATCTCTTGATGTTATCTTCCCACTTATAGCGCTGTCTTCCCCTTGCACGTTTGCCTTCAACTCTCCCTTCTGTTATGATCTTCTGCAAGGTGTTATGCCTTTTTATGTGGCCAAAGTATTTTAGCTGCCGAACTTTGACCTCTCTCATTAGTTTTCTTTTCATACCTAGATTTTCTAGGACCTCCTTATTTGTTTTCATCTCTTTCCATGAGATACGCCCCATTCTTCTATATATTCACATTTCAAGAGCCTCAATTCTTTCTTCCAAATGCTTATTCATCGTCCATGTTTCTGCACCATACAGAAATGCAGAATATATATAACACTTTATGATTCTCAGTTTTAATTTATGAGATAACTGTTTGGATGTCAGTATATGTTTCATGTGGTTGAATGTAGCTTTGGCCATTCCTATTCTCTTCTTGATTTCTGTTTCACATCTGCCATCTTCTGTTATTATATGACCAAGATATACGTAGCTCTTGACTTGTTCCAGGATTTTCCCATTTACGCTTATCTTTAATGTGGGTTTATCGTCTGTTTTGCTAATTATCATAGTTTTTGTTTTCTCAATATTAATGTCGAGTCCATATTCATGACTTATACTGTTCACTTGCTTCACTAGTTCTTGTAACTCCTGTTCGCTTTCAGCTAACAACACGGTATCATCTGCATATCTAAGGTTGTTTATTGACCTTCCACTGATGTTCAGTCCTGGTATTTCCTGTATCTGTTTGAAAATTTTTTCGGTGTATAAATTAAATAGGCAGGGGGACAGCATACAACCTTGTCTGACACCTCTTTTTATGTCTATGTATGGTGAATAATTCCTTCCCGATCTTACTGTGGCAGTTTGCTCCCAATAAAGGTTACTGGGTATTCTTATATCTTTTCCATCAATACCTATGTCTTTGAGGCATTCAATTATTTTCTCATGATGGATTCTGTCAAAAGCCTTCTTATAGTCAATGAAGCACATATACATACTTTTTTGGACCTCTGTATATTTTTCTGCTAATCTTCTTAGGCAAAATATTGCCTCTCTTGTTCCACTGTTCCGTCTAAAACCAAACTGTTCTTCTTGGATTTCGCTGTCTACTTTACTTTTTATTCTTTCCTGTATGATTTTGAGCAGTATCTTAATTGCATGACTCATCAGGCTGATTGTTCTGAAGTCTGAACATTCTGTTGCATTTGGTTTTTTGGGCAATGTTATAAAAACTGATGTCTTCATGTCGTGTGGTAAATATCCTGTATTGTATATATCATTGCATATTTCTGTGATTGTATCTATACCAAAGCTCTCCAGAGCTTCTATCATTTCAATTTTTATGTTATCCATGCCTGCTGATCTTCCTTTTTGTATCATATGAATGGCATTCTCTACTTCTGATCTGAGAATGTTTAGGCCTTCATTAGAATCTGGTGATGGTTTTTTACCTCTGTTGTCCTCGAATAGTTCTTTTACGTATTCTGCCCACCTGTTTGATATGTCTTTCTCATCAAGTAATATTACACCATTTTTGTTCTTGATACAGCTTCCTCCTTGTGCAAACCGCGACCGATTTGATAATTTCTTTATTTCTTCATGCATATCTCTTGTCATGTGCTTTGCTTCCAAGTCTTCTATTTCCTTACATTTTGTTTCTATCCACCGTTCTTTTGCTTCTCTACACATAGTACGTATGCCATTATCTATTGTTTTATATTCTGGAGTGTTTTTTGCTTTCTTTCTTTCTGCCATTTTATTCAAGATGTCATCTGTCATCCAAATTTGATTTTTCTTAGACTCCTTTTTAGGTAAATTTGCATTTGCTGATTGTATGCTTGTTTTTAAGCATTCCCATTTTGCGGTTGCTTTTTCTTCTGGGTTTTCTCTTCTATACTGCTCCATGCTTTCTGTCAATAACTGTTGGTATTTATTTTTGACGTCGATTAAATATTTCTGTTTTATATCTGGTTGTTTCAGCGCTGATATTTCTATCTGGGGTTCCTCCTGTCTTCTGTTTCCTGCTCTTTTCAGCTTTATATTTACTTTGATGACAACTGGATTGTGATCTGAATTTATGTCGGCGCCAGGATGTGTCTTTGCACTTGTGACACTGTTCTTAAATCTATGTTTTATCATGATATAGTCGATTTGATTACGTGTTACATCTCCTGGGCTTTTCCATGTGTATAATTTCCTTGGGTGGTGTTCAAAAAAGGTGTTACATATGACCAGCTGGTTTTCTTCACAGAACTGGATAAGTCTGTCTCCTCTATCATTTCTTGTCCCTAATCCATACTGTCCTACTATTTTCTTGTATTTTCCTTTTCCTACTTTTGCATTCATATCACCCATTACTATCAACACATCTGTAGATTTGACTGGTTTAAGTGTGTGTTGTAGCTCTTCATAGTATTCTTCTATTTCTTCCTCGCTGTAATCTTTAGTTGGTGCATAAGTTTGTAAGATTGATATGTCGAATGGCTTTGCTCTCATCTTTAGTAACATCATTCTGTCATTGTGTGTCCAGTATCCACATACGTATTTTTCTAACTGCTTCTTTATCAACATTCCTACCCCTCTTTCATGTTTTTCTCCTCCTGAGTGTATAAGCGTGTACTGGTCTCTTGTTATGTAGCCTGTATCCAAAAGTCTTGCCTCTGCAACTCCCAGTATAACGAGTTTCATGTCGGTTGCCTCTAATATAAGATTGTCCAGCTTTCCTTCTCCGTTTAGAGTTCTAACATTCCATGTTCCTATTTTTAGGCTTCTCCTACTAGTTTTTAGGTGGTCTTTCTCAGAATGCTCCCTTTGAACAGAATTTAAGGAACACTCGTCATTATGTACTTCCTTACTCATTAGAGGAGTTACCTCTTCCCTGTTAATCTGTACAGTAGATGCTTCCCCAGGGGACAGAGAGTTCTCTACATATCGTTTCTTATCTTGTTGTTGTGATCCCATTACGTTCTGTAGGATTATTTACAGGCATGCAATTCATCCATAACTGTGGAACAGGTGTTGATTATAGATAGACCTAGAGAATCGCACAATATTATAAAACAGTACATAACAAGAAGACAAAGTAATATGCACTTATAAGTGAGGGTATGAGGGCTGGATAGTGAATGTGGGGTTTTCTAGTAGTAAATACTGATGACATCAAATAAGGGGAAATTGTTCTATTCATCGTCATTTGCTCTCACATAACCACATCTATCTCTCGTATAAAACTGGCAGTCCGTCTCAGGCTTCTGTCGTCACCACACAGTCTTTCCCCCAGCTACGTTGAAGGTCATGTTGCCACCAGTCTTTCCCCCAGCTGGGTTGAAGGTCATGTTGCCACCAGTCTTTCCCCCAGCTGGGTTGAAGGTCATGTTGCCACCAGTCTTTCCCCCAGCTGGGTTGAAGGTCATGTTGCCACCAGTCTTTCCCCCAGCTGGGTTGAAGGTCATGTTGCCACCAGTCTTTCCCCCAGCTGGGTTAAAGGTCATGTTGCCACACAGTCTTTCCCCCAGCTGGGTTAAAGGTCATGTTGCCGCCATGCTCCTGTCTTAGAACTGACAGTTTTGGAGTACATGTTCTACTGTTTGTTTGTCCTCTTCCACATGTACACATATGTCTGTCCAATTGTCAGTTTGTTGTACACATGATATTTGAGTCCGTACACATGATATTTGAGTCCGTACACATGATATTTGAGTCCGCAATGGCCGGTCCTTAGTTAGAAAATTATCACTTGGTCTCTTCATGGTAATGTAAAGTACTGCAGTATGTGACTCTGGGTGTTCCTTATGTCATTTTTCTGTATGATTATTTCTTATTATTGATTTTATCTCTTGGTGTGTAGTCGTGTATTCTGTTTGGATTTTCCTTCTTCGCTCTTTCGCAAGTTTATCTGCCTACTCATTTCCACATACTGTATGTTGCAGTGGATCCACTGTACTTTTACTTATCTAGTTTTCACTGGTACTTCTGCCAGGCTGGCTAATTCATTGTTTTTATAAAGGAGAAATGACACAGCGATCAGGTTTCAGCAGGTGAACATATCACCTGGAATTAGAGGCACTGTATATCCTAAATATAACCCATCGGAGGTTGAACGGAACATTTTCTTCATAAATTAAAAATAAAAATTTTTTTAATTAGTAGAATGAACTGTTTTTTGATTGAGCGAAAAGTTGTTGGATAACAACTCTAACGAACAGAAAACAGAACCACTTTGAAAACCTGAATAACCTGATAAGATGTGGTTATAGAATAATAACTCTTTGGATTTTATTTACGAAAACTAATAACAATGACAAAACTGAATGCACTAATAAAAGGCTCATGCACGAAAGTGCTAGTTTCTCTAAGCATTACTGATTGACTGCCTTGTCAGTGGCCATCACGCCTGGTGACGACGTGTAGGTCAACAACAAACTGCTTCCACTTTGCTCGGTCGGCGGCCATCCTAAGCGCAGTGCCCCAGCTGTGGTTCATTCTTTGCATCTCGGCCTCCACAGTTCTCTGACAGGTTATTTTTGGTCGGCCTCTCTTTCACTTTCCTTCATGGGTCCATAGCATAGCTGTTCTTGTGATGGCATCGGCGGAGTCTCTTCTGAGGACGTGACCAACTCAACTCCAGCGTCTGCCAGCTATGCTGGTGTGCATGTCCTCTTGGTTACTCCGAGTAAGTAGTTCTTGGTTGGTTATGGTATTCGGCCAATATATATATATATATATATATATATATATATATATATTCTTGATACTTAATATGATCATCTGTTTCTCGATAGGTTTTGATACACACTCCTTGCTATAATGGATATCTAAGAAATAAACATCTGTATCACGTGACATTGAAGGTGTGTATAATTAAGAACTATTACTCTAAAAAAATGAACAGTCAAATCACAGAGTTTCTTAGTAGTTGGTATTATTTACACGCGAACAGAGCTGCTACTTGCACATCGTAACATGTCAAAATACTGTGGTAAATGGTTTTTTTTTATATACGTCCACAGGTGAAAGAGTGGCGCTGGAAGGATGTCCAAGTGCGCATAGACATCTGGACATTCCCAATTTCCCTGGGCATTATCGTGTTTTCATACACCTCTCAGATCTTCTTGCCGTCATTGGAAGGCAAACTCAGAGATCGTTCCAAGTTCCGGTGTATGATGACGTGGACACACGTGATAGCTGCTATATTTAAGGCTTTGTTTAGGTTCGTTGCTAATAACGGCAGGATCTTCACGTGTGTTTTTTTTTTTTTTTTTTAATTTGCTGAATTCGACTTCTTCTTCTTTAAGCACCATGCCTGGTGGCGTATGTGATCACATCTCTCCACAACTTCCTGTCTCCAGTACTGTTGATCAATTCTATTGTTGACCTCCTTCTTATGCTATGATGTACAACTGTTCAGAGTCTTCTCTCCTTGTTGTCCTCTACCTCTTTTTCCTTCTGTCTTTCCTGTTGTTACGATCTACTCCAGCTTCTGTTTTCTCATAACATGCTCATAAGACAGTGGGCTACTTCTTTCTAGCCTGAGGAATAAGCTTTTTTTGCACTTTGACCTCTTTCAAGACATCCTCATGGAGACTAGCTACATTGGTGACACCAAGATCATGTACATGTATTGTGTAGACTTCCTGTATGGAGACTAGCTACATTGGTGACACCAAGATCATGTACATGTATTGTGTAGACTTCCTGTATGGAGACTAGCTACATTGGTGACACCAAGCCATCAAGAGCACCATAAGGAGCAGGAAGAAAAATGATGGTCATAATGATAAATACACGACAAGTTTTGTTTGTTCCAAAACTGTAGCCCGTATTATTATTATTAGTATTATTATTTAATTTACCCATTTATAAAGGGCACTAAATTTCTCTCTATTTTTTTTTTTTTTTTGTACAAGATGTAAAATCATACACATATTTTGGCAGCAATATAGACAACATTAGAGGGACAGACAGTGATATCAAAAGGAAACTACAAAAAAAGCAAAAGGAGCTTTCATTTCATTCCTAATACGTAGAAATCAAAAGGAATCAAGTCCAACACAGCAATAAAAAATACAACAAAATGTCAAGTCAGTCTTATTGTCTGGCTGTGAAATATGGAGAACAATTAAAAACAATAACCAAGAAATTACATAATGTCATAAATGGGTAGAACAGAAGGATTGAAGTGGTATGGCAAAGTCACAAATGTGGAACTGATGACAAGAACCAGACACGTACCAGTGGAACTGATGACAAGAACCAGACACGTACCAGTGGAACTGATGACAAGAACCAGACACGTACCAGTGGAACTGATGACAAGAACCAGACACATACCAGTGGAACTGATGACAAGAACCAGACATGTACCAGTGGAACTGATGACAAGAACCAGACACGTACCAGTGGAACTGATGACAAGAACCAGACACATACCAGTGGAACTGATGACAAGAACCAGACACGTACCAGTGGAACTGATGACAAGAACCAGACATGTACCAGTGGAACTGATGACAAGAACCAGACACATACCAGTGGAACTGATGACAAGAACCAGACGAGTGCCAGTGAAACAACTGATGACATGAACCAGACACGTACCAGTGGAACAACTGATGACAAGAACCAGACAAGTGCCAGTGGAACAAGAGATGAAAAGACACCGCTGGAGGTGGACATGACACACAATGAGGAAACACGTTCATAGCATTACCGGGCAGGCCTTGTTCTGGGACCCACATGGTAAGAGAAGCAGGGGCAGACCAAAAAACACGTGGAGAAGAGAACTGGACACAGAAGTGAAATTTGTGAGGAAGACAAGGCGACCTTGACCTGATGGCTGCGAATATAAGACTTGGCATACATTTGTTGAAGGATTATGGTCCTTGCGGAGCTGAAGTGAAGAGCGTTCGATTGGCAGAGTGGTTAGAGCACTGGTCTATCGCGGTCAAGGTGCCAGGTTTGAAACACAGTGACGTTACGCCTCAGTCTACCCAGCTGTAAATAAGTACCTGGCTCTGCTCGTGAGTTAGGGAAGGAAAACACAGCAAGGAAGGGAACTAGTCTCCTGATCTCTCGATGCTGGACCACGTATAGTGTGGTCTGTAACACTTTACTCCCCTACGGCAGTATCTGCTATGAGATTACCTTTACCTACTTACTTGATAATCTGTCAGTCTGTGAGTGAATTATTCACAAAAGGAGATATTTAAGTTACCCCCTCTCTACTTGATAATCTGTCAGTCTGTGAGTGAATTATTCACAAAAGGAGATATTTAAGTTACCCCCTCTCTACTTGATAATCTGTCAGTCTGTGAGTGAATTATTCACAAAAGGAGATATTTAAGTTACCCCCTCTCTACTTGATAATCTGTCAGTCTGTGAGTGAATTATTCACAAAAGGAGATATTTAAGTTATCCCTTCTCTACTTGATAATCTGTCAGTCTGTGAGTTAATTATTCACAAAAGGAGATATTTAAGTTATCCCTTCTCTACTTGATAATCTGTCAGTCTGTGAGTGAATTATTCACAAATGGAGATAGTTAAGTTATCCCTTCTCTACTTGATAATCTGTCAGTCTGTGAGTGAATTATTCACAAATGGAGATAATTAAATTACCTTAGGGGATAACAAGGGGAAGGTAGTCCAATAGCAGATACTGCCGCAGAGGGGTGAAGTGTTAGAGCCTTCACTATGCTATATCCAGCTTTATGAGATGGGGTAATCAGTTCTTTGCTGCCTGTGCCTTCACTAACTCAAGAGCAGATTTAGATACCAGTTTACAGCTGGGTAGACTGGAGCGTGACGCCATCAGGTTTTTGACCCGGTAACTTTGCCACTAGAGACAAGCGCTCTAACCACTCAACCAATCGGACGTTCACCACAGTGGATATCAGGTGTAATATTTGGGAGCAAAGTAGTTTAATAAACCATGTGAATTCTTAAGCCTATATATTTGACAGCAAAGTAGTTTAGTTACGTCGGCTGATATAAAGATCTAGTATTTAGGAGCAAAGTAGAATAGTCACCCCAGTGGATACACTGAGTTTAATCACTCAAGTGGATACACTGATCTAGCATTTGGGAGCAAAGTAGTTTAATCACTCAAGTGGATACACTGATCTAGCATTTGGGAGCAAAGTAGTTTAATCACTCAAATGGATACACTGATGTAACATTTGGGAGCAAAGTAGTTTGGTCATCCAGTGGATACACTGGTCTAGCATTTGGGAGTAAAGTAGTTTAATCACTCAAGTGGATACAATGGTCTAGCATTTGGGAGCAAAGTAGTGTAATCACTCAAGTGGAAACACTGGTCTAGCATTTGGGAGCAAAGTAGTTTAATCTCAAGTGGATACACTGATGTGGCATTTGGAAGCAAAGTAGTATAATCAGTCAAATGGATACACTGGTCTAGCATTTGAGAGCAAAGTAGTATAATCATTCAATGGATACATTGGTCTAGCATTTGGGAGCAAAGTAGTTTAATCACTCAAGTGGATACACTTGTCTAGCATTTGGAAGCAAAGTAGTATAATCAGTCAAATGGATACACTGGTCTAGCATTTGAGAGCAAAGTAGTATAATCACTCAATGGATACATTGGTCTAGCATTTGGAAGCAAAGTAGTTTTGTCATCCAGTGGATGCACAGGTCTAGTCTGAGGAACAAAGTAGTTTAGTCATCCATTGGATGCACAGGTCTAGTCTGAGGAACAAAATAGTTTAATCATGCAGCAGATGCACAGGTTTAGTATTGGGAGTAAAGTATACAACCACTACCATGTCGTAAAAGGCGTCTTAGAAAGGTTATGCATGTGGCTAGCAAATTCAGTATATAAAATAAGCTGCTACAAAAGCCACAACTGCAGGACCGCTTGAAGTGCTGGGGGGCGGGGCCAGTTGCAGTGGTGGCTATCTACTACTTCAGGAATGAAAAGTAGGAAAACGTAGTTCTAACATACAAGGACTACATATTATAACGTTGGAATATTTTCTCTCTCAGCTACGTCGGATTTTTAACGTGGGGATTCGATACGCTGGAAGTAGTGACCAATAACCTACCGTCCACCAGTCTCAAGCATATCGTCAACTTTATCCTGGTGTGTAAGGCTATGCTATCCTACCCGCTTCCTTATTTCGCCTCTGTAGAACTTCTGCAGACAGCTTTCTTCCAAGGCAAGCCTCGAACGTGTTTTCCTTCTTGCATTGACGAGTCCCGTCATCTCAAGTGGTGGGGACTAAGTTTGAGGCTGGGTCTCGTGTTGTTCACCTGTGCGATGGCTATCATTGTTCCACACTTCGCTCTGCTCATGGGACTCATCGGCAGCTTCACCGGGACCATGCTGTCATTTGTTTGGCCATGTTACTTTCACCTACGCTTGCGGTGGTACTTGATGTCGCGCGCCACGCGAGTCCTTAACATTGCAATCATTATTGTCGGCTTCATGTGTGGAGGCATTGGAATATACTACTCTGCTCATGCGCTTTCGAGAGCTTTTAGAGGTCTGCCGCCAGAATCAACACGTACTCTAAAGCTGCCTATTCACAATTAGGACTTATTTGTCTGTTAATTTTAGTTATTTTTTGCTGTATTTGTTTATATGGGTTGGCTGTGTAATTAATTAATCTGATCTGTATGAACTTTGCATGTTGTGTTTGCACAATGAAAGAGGAGATGTCTCGGAATATTGCACGAAAGTCGTGAAAATGTTATTTTTATTCGTATTATGTTTGTAACTAGATTGCGGACGATAAAGAGAATTGCGGACGATAAAGAGAACTGAATATTTTGACATCATGGCAAGGAAAAAACAAACAAGCAACTGATTTGATAAATAATACTGGAGACTGGAAGTTGTGGAACGACATGGTCGCCTACATCACTAAACATGACTCTTGAAGAAGAGGATTTTTGTAACTGGACAGTTCAAATACTGAAGTTAATCCAAAACCACACCGGGCAGCCTGCATGTAAGAGATTACTTGTGCGCTATATACATTTATTAATAATCAAGATCTCATTTATATGTCTGACGAAGTCATTCATCGATAAACAGTATAGTCTTATCTACTATTTGCTAGCAGTATCAAAGATGGCTCCTGGCAGGAGGAAGATAATATCTTACAAGACGAAACGTTTAACTAGAGCCATTAATATTACCAGCAGAGACAGAATGAGGAATGATGACGTTAGAAATTGTTGATACTACATCCTGCGTCAGATACATAGAGACAGAAAACAACGTAGTTTGGCCATCTCAGTTCCTACTACACACATACAGTAGAAGGTCTAGTTGTAGATACATAGAGACAGAAAATAACGTAGTTTGGCCATCTCAGGTCCTACTACACGCATACAGTAGAAGGTCTAGTTGTAGATACATAGAGACAGAAAACAACGTAGTTTGGCCATCTCAGTTCCTACTACACACATACAGTAGAAGGTCTAGTTGTAGATACATACAGACAGAAAATAACGTAGTTTGGCCATCTCAGTTCCTACTACACACATACAGTAGAAGCTTTAGTTGTAGATACACAGAGACAGCAAATAACGTCGTTTGGCCATCTCAGTTCCTACTACACGCATACAGTAGAAGGTCTACTTGTAGATACATAGAGACAGCAAATAACGTAGTTTGGCCATCTCAGTTCCTACTACACACATACAGTAGAAGGTCTAGTTGTAGATACATAAAGACAGCAAATAACGTAGTTTGGCCATCTCAGTTCCTACTACACACATACAGTAGAAGGTCTAGTTGTAGATACATAGAGACAGCAAATAACGTAGTTTGGCCACCTCAGGTCCTACTACATACATACAGTAGAAGGTCTAGTTGTAGATACATAGAGACAGAAAATAACGTAGTTTGGCCATCTCAGGTCCTACTACACGCATACAGTAGAAGGTCTAGTTGTAGATACATACAGACAGAAAATAACGTAGTTTGGCCATCTCAGGTCCTACTACACGCATACAGTAGAAGGTCTAGTTGTAGATACATACAGACAACAAATAACGTAGTTTGGCCATCTCAGTTCCTACTACACGCATACAGTAGAAGGTCTAGTTGTAGATACATAGAGACAACAAATAACGTAGTTTGGCCATCTCAGGTCCTACTACACACATACAGTAGAAGGTCTAGTTGTAGATACATACAGACAACAAATAACGTAGTTTGGCCATCTCAGTTCCTACTACACGCATACAGTAGAAGGTCTAGTTGTAGATACATAGAGACAGCAAATAACGTAGTTTGGCCATCTCAGTTCCTACTACACACATACAGTAGAAGGTCTAGTTGTAGATACATAGAGACAGCAAATAACGTAGTTTGGCCATCTCAGTTCCTACTACACACATACAGTAGAAGGTCTAGTTGTAGATACATACAGACAACAAATAACGTAGTTTGGCCATCTCAGGTCCTACTACACGCATACAGTAGAAGGTCTAGTTGTAGATACATACAGACAGAAAATAACGTAGTTTGGCCATCTCAGGTCCTACTACACGCATACAGTAGAAGGTCTAGTTGTAGATACATAGAGACAGCAAATAACGTAGTTTGGCCATCTCAGGTCCTACTACACACATACAGTAGAAGGTCTAGTTGTAGATACATACAGACAACAAATAACGTAGTTTGGCCATCTCAGTTCCTACTACACGCATACAGTAGAAGGTCTAGTTGTAGATACATAGAGGCAGCAAATAACGTAGTTTGGCCATCTCAGTTCCTACTACACACATACAGTAGAAGGTCTAGTTGTAGATACATAGAGACAGCAAATAACGTAGTTTGGCCATCTCAGTTCCTACTACACACATACAGTAGAAGGTCTAGTTGTAGATACATAAAGACAACAAATAACGTAGTTTGGCCATCTCAGGTCCTACTACACGCATACAGTAGAAGGTCTAGTTGTAGATACATACAGACAGAAAATAACGTAGTTTGGCCATCTCAGGTCCTACTACACGCATACAGTAGAAGGTCTAGTTGTAGATACATAGAGACAGAAAATAACGTAGTTTGGCCATCTCAGGTCCTACTACACGCATACAGTAGAAGGTCTAGTTGTAGATACATACAGACAGAAAATAACGTAGTTTGGCCATCTCAGGTCCTACTACACGCATACAGTAGAAGGTCTAGTTGTAGATACATAGAGACAGCAAATAACGTAGTTTGGCCATCTCAGGTCCTACTACACACATACAGTAGAAGGTCTAGTTGTAGATACATACAGACAACAAATAACGTAGTTTGGCCATCTCAGTTCCTACTACACGCATACAGTAGAAGGTCTAGTTGTAGATACATAGAGACAGCAAATAACGTAGTTTGGCCATCTCAGTTCCTACTACACACATACAGTAGAAGGTCTAGTTGTAGATACATAGAGACAGCAAATAACGTAGTTTGGCCATCTCAGTTCCTACTACACACATACAGTAGAAGGTCTAGTTGTAGATACATAAAGACAACAAATAACGTAGTTTGGCCATCTCAGGTCCTACTACACGCATACAGTAGAAGGTCTAGTTGTAGATACATACAGACAACAAATAACATAGTTTGGCCATCTCAGTTCCTACTACACGCATACAGTAGAAGGTCTAGTTGTAGATACATAGAGACAGCAAATAACGTAGTTTGGCCATCTCAGTTCCTACTACACACATACAGTAGAAGGTCTAGTTGTAGATACATACAGACAACAAATAACGTAGTTTGGCCATCTCAGTTCTACTACACACATACAGTAGAAGGTCTAGTTGTAGATACATACAGACAACAAATAACGTAGTTTGGCCATCTCAGGTCCTACTACACGCATTCATTAAAAGATCTGGTTTTAGGACCGGGGACGACTAAGAGCTAGACGTTTAGACAACATAACATATATCCAATAACAACATAACATATATCCAATAACAACACGGGCTCATTGCAGCTAATGCGACATACTGGGATCAAGGGCGAAAACTTTGGTTCCCATGACAACTTTGGCTGAGAGAGTAATTGGAGAAAGTAAAAGCAAATGAGTTATTCGTCTTATAATTCTTCATGCTGGATAGATGATGGAGGCTATAGATAGACAACTGAGAAAAGACAGTTGTAAATGATTCTGAAATATGCAGAACAGCATACAGGACAATAAGATAGTTACATACAATAGAATAATTAAAATGGTATAAGAGTAATGTTGAGCTGCTGTCACTTGCTGGTCTTCAGAGTATGTTTACACTGCTTAGACAGCACAGGCCGCTGGCTTGGGCATGTCCGCCGCATGGAAGACGTCGCATCCACAAAGGTATTTTCTACGGACAACAAAAGAACAATTGGGCGACCACAGCTGAGATTCAAAGATGTGTACAAGAGAGACATGAGAGCACTGGACATTAATCCAGCAACCTGGAAGGATGTAGCTGCTGATCGCACCAAGTGGCGTTGCTCTGTATTGCGGCCCCTCAGATTGGGCGATAAGAAGCTCTCACAACAAACATAAGAGAAATGAGGAAGGAACACCAGGCAAAAAAAAAAAAATCTGACGGTTATCAAATGAGGGGCTCATTCCCATAGTCAGTTATGACTGAAATGTTGGAGGAGGGGGTGGGTTTAGCTACGATAAGAACACTAAAAAACTGAAAAATGGAGCATGACGAGGGTTATCAAATATGACAGAGGGGCAAATCAAATGATTCTTCAATGCCGTTTTTGACTGAAATGTTGGAGGAACGAACGGGAAACGAACTTTATTTTTTAGAATTGAGCACGATAAGGCCCGTCTAATCATGCCCTTCCTTTTGATCATGGAGCATGACGTATCCTAAATGTTACTTAAAAATAGAAATGATACAAAATATACAGACACTGATAAAATCCCAACATTGTAACATACAATAAGCAGTTACACAGATTTCAGATGCGTTTAATTTGTAAACTTGACAAAATTCAACAAGGTAAGGATGTTATGTAATTATTTAAGGAGAAAAGAGAGATCTAAAAAACGCATGAAGACAGATATTGGCCACAGACTTGAAAGGGATTTAAAAGACATGTAAAGACCTTGAACGGATGACGCAAGACAGGAAGGTTGTTGGCGTGAAGTTGTTGAAGGTCTGTGGTCGGTCGGGATATGAAGGGTAGAGAATGGACAATAAGTTTTTTTGATGTGGTATCATATGTGCGTTATAACAAAGAACGTTTTGTTGTGGTATAATATGTGCGTTATAACAAAGAACGTTTTGTTGTGGTATAATATGTGCGTTATAACAAAGAACGTTTTGTTGTGGTATAATATGTGCGTTATAACAAAGAACGTTTTGTTGTGGTATAATATGTGCGTTATAACAAAGAACGTTTTGTTGTGGTATCATATGTGCGATATTCAACGTTTTGTTGTTCATGTGCGTTATAACACAGCGCGTCTCTTGTGTATACAGGTGCGTTAAACAAAGAACATGTGTTTCAGTGAAATATGTATGCGTTAAACAAAGAACGTTTTGTTGCTAAATTGAATAATCCGATAATGCCATAAGAAGACTTTGATGACAGGTATAATAGAGACACATGTGTTCAGTGAAGACAGTATGAGAAACAGCGCTAAATAAAATAATCCGATAATGGTATAAGAAGACAAACAGAGCAATAACTAGTGAGGGTTATATATATATATATATATATATATACATATATATATATATATATATATATATATATATATATATATATATATATATATATATATATACACACACAGACACCGTGCCATTGGGATTTACGCGATCTCATTTTACGTGAATTCGCAAATATCGCCAGCTAAGGAAAATAAAGATAATAAATATTGCTACTGCTACTGAAATTCAAAATTTTTGTTTTTTTCTTTTTGCTTTTAGTTTCTTAAGTCATATGTTCGTTTGCATACGTTTTTTATGAAGTAATTTATTAATTTTTATTTTAATCTACTTGGCAGACTCTCTAATATACTGTATGGAGGCTCTTATGATCTAGGTTTTCATTACAATATACTTATTTTTTTAAATTTTGTGATCAGGTACTGTTAATGTATGCTGTTATACTACTTTGTAATGTTTCATTGCCCTTAAATTAATGCTTTAGTACAATGGAGAATGTAGTACACTTGAGAATGTAGTACACTGGAGAATGTAGTACACCGGAGAATGTAGTACACCGGAGAATGTAGTACACTGGAGAATGTAGTACACTGGAGAATGTAGTACACTGGAGAATGTAGTACACTGGAGAATGTAGTACACTGGAGAATGTAGTACACTGGAGAATGTAGTACACTGGAGAATGTAGTAAATGTAGTACACTGGAGAATGTAGTACACTGGAGAATGTAGTACACTGGAGAATGTAGTACACTGGAGAATGTAGTACACTGGAGAATGTAGTACACTGGAGAATGTAGTACACTGGAGAATGTAGTACACTGGAGAATGTAGTACACTGGAGAATGTAGTACACTGGAGAATGTAGTACACTGGAGAATGTAGTACACTGGAGAATGTAGTACACTGGAGAATGTAGTACACTGGAGAATGTAGTACACTAGAATGTAGTACACTGGAGAATGTAGTACACTGGAGAATGTATCTGGAGACCTAGTCTGGAGAATGTATCTACACTGGAGAATGTAGTACACTGGAGAATGTATCTACACTGGAGAATGTAGTACACTGGGAGAATGTAGTACACTGGAGACCTAGTACACTGGAGAATGTCTACTGGCTATCTACCTAGTCTGTCTACACTGGAGAATCTACCTAGTCTGTCACTGGAGAATCTACCTAGTCTGTTTGAGCAACAGTAACAAAAGATAAGCAAGAAAAAGGAAGAATGCAAGAGGGAACTGAGTGCCCGATTTTCAACCCTTGGAACTATTTCTTTCTACCTAGTCTGTCTAACAATCTACCTAGTCTGTCTAACTATCTACCTAGTCTGTCTAGCTATCTACCTAGTCTGTCTAGCTTTCTTAACCTTCTAGTATCTACCTAGTCTGTCTAACTATCTACCTGTCTAACTATCTACCTAGTCTGTCTAACTATCTACCTAGTCTGTCTAGCTATCTACCTAGTCTGTCTAACTATCTACCTAGTCTGTCTAACTATCTACCTAGTCTGTCTAACTATCTACCTAGTCTGTCTAACTATCTACCTAGTCTGTCTAACTATCTACCTAGTCTGTCTAACTATCTACCTAGTCTGTCTAACTATCTACCTAGTCTGTCTAACTATCTACCTAGTCTGTCTAACTATCTACCTAGTCTGTCTAACTATCTACCTAGTCTGTCTAACTATCTACCTAGTCTGTCTAACTATCTACCTAGTCTGTCTAACTATCTACCTAGTCTGTCTATCTACCTAGTCTGTCTAACTATCTACCTAGTCTGTCTAACTATCTACCTAGTCTGTCTAACTATCTACCTAGTCTGTCTAACTATCTACCTAGTCTGTCTAACTATCTACCTAGTCTGTCTAGCTATCTACCTAGTCTGTCTAGCTATCTACCTAGTCTGTCTAACTATCTACCTAGTCTGTCTAACTATCTACCTAGTCTGTCTAACTATCTACCTAGTCTGTCTAACTATCTACCTAGTCTGTCTAACTATCTACCTAGTCTGTCTAACTATCTACCTAGTCTGTCTAGCTATCTACCTAGTCTGTCTAGCTATCTACCTAGTCTGTCTAGCTATCTACCTAGTCTGTCTAGCTATCTACCTAGTCTGTCTAGCTATCTACCTAGTCTGTCTAGCTATCTACCTAGTCTGTCTAGCTATCTACCTAGTCTGTCTAGCTATCTACCTAGTCTGTCTAGCTATCTACCTAGTCTGTCTAGCTATCTACCTAGTCTGTCTAGCTATCTACCTAGTCTGTCTAGCTATCTACCTAGTCTGTCTAACTATCTACCTAGTCTGTCTAACTATCTACCTATCTACCTAGTCTGTCTAACTATCTACCTAGTCTGTCTAGCTATCTACCTAGTCTGTCTAGCTATCTACCTAGTCTGTCTAGCTATCTACCTAGTCTGTCTAGCTATCTACCTAGTCTGTCTAACTATCTACCTAGTCTGTCTAACTATCTACCTAGTCTGTCTAGCTATCTACCTAGTCTGTCTAACTATCTACCTAGTCTGTCTAGCTATCTACCTAGTCTGTCTAACTATCTACCTAGTCTGTCACATACCGATGAGAGAGAGAGAGAGAGAGAGGAGAGAGAGAGAGAGAGAGAGAGAGAGAGAGAGAGAGAGAAAGAGAGGAAGGGCAGAATGTCAGACGGGCCTACGTGCCCAATTCTTAACCCTTTGAAAATAAAGTTCGTTCGTTCGTTCTGTACTGAGAAAATGATGCCAATATACGCCAATATCACCTTACGCGCAGGCCTCTGGAACGTTACCCTCGAGTAAATCGCGATCGCATTGTGTTATAATTTTACGATAAGAAGCATTTTCATACATCATCATTACATTATCAACACCATTACATTATCACCATTACATTATCACCATCATTACATTATCATCATTACATTATTATCATCATTACATTATTATCATCATTACATTATCATCATTGCATTACATTATCATCATCACTACATTATCATCATCATATCATTATCATCGTCAGTACATTATCATCATCATCATTACATTATCATTACATCATCATGATTACATTATCATCATCGTCATTACATTATCATCACCATTACATTATCATCACCATTATCATCATCATTGCCATCAACATTACATTACCATCAACATTACATTATTATCATTATCACATTATCATCATCATTATATTATCATCATCATCATTACATTATCATCATCATTACATTATCATCATATCATTACATTATTATCATCATTACATCATCATCATATCATTATCATCATCAGTACATTATCATCATCATCATTACATTATCATCATCATTACATTATCATCATCATTACATTATCATCATCATTACCATCATCATTACCATCATCATTACATTATCATCATTACATTAGCATTACATTATCATACATCATCATTATCATACATCATCATTACATTATCATCATTACATTATCATACATCATCATTACATTATCATACATCATCACTACATTATCATACATCATCATTACATTATCATCATCATTACATTATCATCCATCATCTCCGTCGTTGCTTCCTATGGAGCATAGATCCACCACTGAAGCTCTAGCACCGCACCAAAGCCTTCATGTGCTGCTGCAACGGTGCTTTTTAAAGCAATTTGTTTTACACAGTGAGATTGCAAGCTATATACACAACTTTATACTAGTCAACTATTACGACATGCCTGAGGATACAGTAGGCCTATTCTTTATTCATCTTCGCGCAGAACTCTGGGAATTACAGCAGAAGTCTGGGAATTACAGCAGAAGTCTGGGAATTACAGCAGAAGTCTGGGAACTACATGGGCAGCCTGAGACTAAAAGCTGACACTTTTTGTCTCTAAAATTGAAATTTTGCATATTCTCTTATAATTTGCCTGGTATATGGGCGAGTATGTTCTCAGATAGTTACCATTTAAAACAACCCCATATATGCTAAGGTGCGTCGGTGGTTTAGTAGTTATATCGTTTACTTTCCTAGCAAATATTGTGCGATTCCTGTTCGATTCTTGGCAGTTGTTGTTGGTTTTTATTATCTTATTTTTGTATCTTAATTTATTTATATTTCTTCAGCCACCTGTCTTCAGTTTTTATAAATATTTTTGTGTGTTCGACTGGGTTACTTGCTAAATGTTCAGTGGGATTAGGAAGTAAATGGAAAGGAAGAAGATGAATGTATGAGACGCTGTGCAGTTCTCTGGACATGAGACATATATCTTTGCTGTCACTTCTTGGCGGGTTACTTGCTAATAAAGCAATATAAAACTAAAACGAAAATCTCGGGATATGCACACCTTTACGAAACTAAACATTTAATGTATGCAAATTTACAAAACTAAACATCTCCAAACTGAAGAAAACATATCAATGAATTTTCCTAAATATACTTATATTTTTTCACAAAACTGAAACATCAATAGAATGTCCCATGTTTTGATGGAATCATTTTAACAGCACATCCGACGTTGATAAGTATACTAGGATACAAACACACAAGAACAATACTCGAGTCTCACTTACGTTCAAATAAAATTAAAATTGAATGTCAATGTTTTATTTTATTTTTGTTGTTGCTTCAGATGTTTCAATTATTGTTGTTGTTGTTCTTGTTTAACTATGGCTGCTGAGCGTCTAGTTCTTTAGCAGCCAATACCAAGTTGAAGACTCTTTGGCATTATCTAAAAAAGTGAGTGTTCGCAGATAAATTGAAAAAGAAATTTCCATCTCTTGCCAGAGGTCGGCAAGATTTAGAAGCAGAATGTCTTGTGTGCAGAGGTGGCACATTTGTGTCAGTGGCAAATAACGTTGCTGCTAATTAAAAAAGAAAGAAAAAACACACACATACACAAATCCACACACACACACACATGAAAATATCTTCTTCTTCTTCGTTCGTCCTGAAAAGGACGGTGGTTGCGTTGTGTCTGTTTACGCCTAAGCTGTGATATCTGCACCTTTCGGTCGACACATCCGACTTCTGCACGGCAATTTTTAGGACCGGGTTTGCCTTCCCATTTCGATCCACACTCGCTCAGCCAAACTGCACTGCTGCAGACTGTTTCCAGGACCACCACGTGGAGGTGGAGTGCGGTCTTGACCAGCTCTGGTTCGCTGATCCTGACGCAGGCTGTCAAGCTATGAGTCGCTGACTGCGGTCTCTATTGCTGCGTCTTGGGGTCCCATGAAAATATGAATGCCACAAAAACGCACTCGTGTCCGAAAGTTCGCAATCAAAACTGACACTATTAGCAAAAGAAACTAGCACGAACCTAAAAACGTAACTGCTACAGAAGATACTTTTGCTTTTCATACTGTGAAACATAACAATAATTTGAAATCAGTGCACTGTTCTTTAAAACGTTTTCCATCATTCAGAAAGTGCCCACAAATTTGCATGCGCCAGAACCAGAACAAGTGCTAGTGTTATTTATGTGACAAAGTTTCTGTGTGTATTTAAAAAGTGATCAAGCATTTTTAAAGACGATTTTTATCATCTTAGTATATCAGTAGACATAAAATCAAGGTGATTTGATGAAATTAATGTTTGATGTATAATAAATAAGCTTCACTGCAATTTATTATTTAAAATAAATATATCTTCATTTTTGTCCTACTTTTTCGTTATAGTGTCCTCCCTTCCATGACAAAAAAGTGAATTTTGTCCTACTGTTTGCGTTGACCGATATAGTCACGCTGCTGTAACAGTCTAAGTATTGCTGACATATACCCATTGATGGCCTAAGCCCAGCCCCTCAATGGTGCCCCCCTCCCCCCTTCCATTGCTTAACTGACAAGACATTAAGACTCAATAAATGCTGAAGAGACTGAAAATTCAATTTTCTTCCTAGCCAGACTCCACTGAAATTCATGCAGATAAATGTTGGTAAGACAAGCAAACATACTGAACTCTAGGTCTATGTCTGACACTTTCAGTCACTCACCATACCAAAAAAACGTTTTTTGTTTTTTTTTAACAATTCGTATTAAAGTCGAACACGACAGATATCGAAAATTACAAAAAAATTCGACTAACGACGACTGTGGAGATAAAAGAGATTAGAGTTAAGGGCATGACAGCTAGAGGGAAAATTATGTGGTGCCCCCTTCCCTTGGTGCCCTAAGCACGTGCTTATTTTGCTTAATGGTTAATCCAGCTATGAACACACCGCTCCATCCCTAACGTAACAACCAACATTTGCAACCCACGTGCTGGTCACACTAACCCGTATGTAACCATTACGGTCAAATGATATTCCAATACGATTGGCTGACCACGAAGGAGCCAATGAAAACGTACAAATTTGGCATTGGTTACTTTCTACTTCAAGTTCATATTGACTAATGTCAATGAAGAGGCTGACAGAATGGCAAAAGAAGGTTCACATGTACCTCAGCCTGATGCAAGCATAACTTTTGAGGAGGCAGAGTTTTATCAGAAGCAGTTACAGAAACAAATGGAATGTAGAACATCCAGGGCACACACAGAATGATGCTTACTACCAGCTCCACAGAAGAGAACAAGTGGTAATCTTCAGACTCCGCACTGGCCACAACAGATTGAGATACCATCTATTCAACGCACTAAAGATAGGAACTACCGATCAGCGTAAGTTACACTGTAACTGTGGCACTGATAAAATGACTGCTGAACATCTGCTTCAAAGTTGCCCCTTATATGTGGTACAGAGAAAGTGCATATGGCCGACGCCAACTCCTTTCGTGGAAAAGCTTTACGGGGATTCAAATGAAGTAATAGCCATAAAATAAAATAGATTAACATATTATATTCTTATGCATTCTGTAAAGTTTAGACTGAAAGAAAATTGTTCATTAATTTTTGAATAATTGCTAATATGACAATGTTAAAATTGTCTACACCAGGATTTCATAAATCGTATGTTCGTGTGTGTGTGTGTGCGTGCGCGCCTGCCATGGGCCCCTTTAATTAATTTTTTTTATAAAATGTTGGTCATGCACAGAAAAACTGGTGTTACTCTTATGCATGGGTAGACCCCTTTGATTATCCGATGAAGGTCATGTTGCCCTTCGTGGATAAAAGAAGAACAATAGTCTAATTAAAACAAAAGACCCAAAAAAAAAAAAAAATACTTGACATTTTAAATTTGACGTAAGAAATTAGTGTGACCATATTGCCGCGTGCATTATGGACATTCACTTTTGTCACGTAAAGGTGGACACCATAATGAAATAATAGGACATTTATTTTAAATAATAAATGACAGTGAAACTTATTAGCCTATTACGTATCAAACAACAATATCAACAAATCACCTTGATTTTGTGTTTATTGATATAACGTATTTACAAAAGCTTGATTATTTTTCCACCTCTTAGAAGCTTTATTTATTTCTTCCTTCGCTGATCTTTCACTGTTAATTTGTAGCTCTTCATCTGCTGGCTGAATGTCTGGGGGGTTTTGTGGAGCTGGTCTATTGAGAAGGTCCTCAAAATATTCCGTCCACCTCTTCATTTGCTCTAGTATATTGCTACGCAGTTTTCCATTCTTGTCTTTTGAGGCAACTTTCTTCCTTGTATTTCCCTGTTAGCTTCTTTGTGCTGTTATACAGTTCTCTCATATTTCTTTTGGCTGCAGCATCTTCTGCCTCTCTTGCCAACTGCTCAATATACTTCCTCTTGTCTCTTTTGATACTTCTTTGTTTGCTTCTGTGTACACTTCTTGAGCCTTGGCTTTGGAATTTCTGGTTTTGCTTCTGTTTAAATCTGCTTTCTTGTTTTTTCTGTCTTTTATCTTATTGATGGTTTCTGTTGTTATCCTTGCTTTTTGTTGTTCCCTTTTCCCCAGTATTTCTTCACGTCTCATTCCATATAGTTTTCATTTGCTGCCAGTGGTCTTCTGTATTCACTACATCTTCCAGCTGTTGGAGCACTTGGTATTTGTTGGATATTGTGACTGTAAATTTGTCTCTTGTTTCTTGATTTATTAGATGTCCTACATTAAATTGTTGTCTACAACTATGCAATGTTGCATATCTCTTGAGTTTCATTTTTACTTTGGCTATCAGAAGGTGGTGATCTGATGCCACATCTGCTCCTCTATATACCTTTACATCCTGCAATGATGATCTAAACTTCTTCTTTATGCATATATGATCAATCTGATTTTCTGTTCCATGATCTGGTGATATCCATGTTGCCTTGTGTATTCTCTTATGTGGAAACATGCTTCCTCCTGTAGCCAGTTGATTTGAAGCACAGAAGTTTGTGAATAGTTCCCCATTTTCATTCATTATTCCTAGCCATGTTTTCCTTGTAGATAGAAGGATAATGATGCTTCTACCTCGAGGGAGTTTTCATAAGATATTTCAGAAGTCAAGAACAATGCTGAATGAGTCTGAACACGTCAACTTTTTATCTGACCCGCCGCCCTCTGTGAAGGTGCATTATCATAATTAGCTCGTTCAAGCCCCCAACTGAATTACTTGGTGAAATAGTTCTTCTTATTTTATAGCTGTTTAAGTGTATTTAAGAAACTGACTGAGACATACGGGTGCAGTACATACAAAATGATTAAATCAACTTTTAATTTGTATATACACAGATAACAAATTTAATAATCAATTATGTTTAACATTTTAAAAATGAATAATTCTTTAAAAAGAGGTAATCATCATAGGGTGATGTTATGAATTTGGAGGAAATGGTTTGACAGTTCACTTAGCGGCTTTTAAGTTTGTACTTAGCTGCCAATAAGTTTATTTGTTTCTTCTCCAGCTGATGTTTGGTTCTTTGCAGATAGATGACTGGTTCACTCTCGTCACTGGTCAAGTATCATGGTTGTGACACGTTCCAAAGAGTATCAGGGAGTAATCACAAAGCTGGTCTAGCGTCTCTAAGACCCGTCTGATGATGGTGTCTAGCATCGACTTCAGGCCACTTATACCCTCACTTGTTCCAGAGAAAGTACACTCAATTGGTACCACCGACTAGTATCACAAAAGAAGAGAAACAAATACCCTCCTGAGTATTGAGTTTTTCTGACACCCACACAAGTGTCCCCCTCTTTTCATTCCACCTTCCCATCTACCTCAGAACTTTACCCTCTCTGAGAATTAATATTAATCCCAGTTAGCGGAAAACTGTCATTTCATTTAGATTGAATAGGTTTACATTTACCTCTACACTGGTTGAAAAGGTTAACAATATAATAAGTATGTACATCATTTCTCTCATCATTCACTCCCTGCTCCATATGGAACTTGGGACTACCTTTGCTGTTGGTTCTCTATAAGAAACTCGCATAAAGCAGTCACCGCCCCTTGCAGTGGTGATTCATGAAATCATCATTCTATATGCTGAGGTTGCAAGCCTCGCGTGACTTGGACGTCCACTAGCAATTTTCACATATTAATATTCACATGTTAATATATACAGATTATTTCACGTGTTAATAATGCAAAATATACAATTAAAATGTTCAACTCACCCCAAATTGTTTTTGGGATCACAGACTTCTGGCTCAGTGAATAGTTTTTACAATAGGCTCCCACTCTGACTTCGTGTTCAGATTCCTAGGATTCCGGTTCCGTGTTAATAAATGTAGAGTTTTCCTAGGATATATGTCCTCAAGATGCTCAAACAAGGTTCGGTTCGATAAATGGAATTCTGATCCTATTCTTTACTCTAGCTAGTCTGGTTGTTTTCTTGACGAGTTGAATTTTTACAGTTCTCTAAACCGGTCAAATATCAAACAGATGGGCAGAATACGTAAAAGAACTATTCGAGGACAACAGAGGTAAAAAACCATCACCAGATTCTAATGAAGGCCCAAACATTCTCAGATCAGAAGTAGAGAATGCCATTCATATGATACAAAAAGGAAGATCAGCAGGCACGGATAACATAAACATTGAAATGATAGAACTTCAGAACAATGGAGATGAGTTTGGTATAAGATACAATCACAGAAAGAATGCAAGATATACACGAAATACAGTTTGGATTTTAGACGGAACAGTGGAACAAGAGACAATATTTTGCCTAAGAAGATTACAGAAAAAATATACAGAGGTCCAGTATGTATATGTGCTTCATTGATAAGAAGGCTTTTGACAGAATCCATCTGAATGCCTCAAAGACATAGGTATTGATGGAAAAGATATAAGAATACTCAGTAACCTTTATTGGGAGCAAACTGCCACAGTAAGATCGGGAAGGAATTATTCACCATACATAGACATAAAAAGAGGTGTCAGACAAGGTTGTGTGCTGTCCCCCTGCCTATTTAATTTATACACCGAAAAAAATTTTCAAACAGATACAGGAAATACCAGGACTGAACATCAGTGGAAGATCAATAAACAACCTTAGATATGCAGATGATACCGTGTTGTTAGCTGAAAGCGAACAGGAGTTACAAGAACTAGTGAAGCAAGTGAACAGTATAAGTCATGAATATGGACTCGACATTAATATTGAGAAAACTAAAACTATGATAATTAGCAAAACAGACGATAAACCCACATTAAAGATAAGCGTAAATGGGAAAATCCTGGAACAAGTCAAGAGCTACGTATATCTTTGTCATATAATAACAGAAGATGGCAGATGTGAAACAGAAATCAAGAAGAGAATAGGAATGGCCAAAGCTACATTCAACAACATGAAACATATACTGACATCAAAACAGTTATCTCACAAATTAAAACTGAGAATCATAAAGTGTTATATATATTCTGCATTTCTGTATGGTGCAGAAACATGGACGATGAATAAGCATTTCTTCTTCTTCTTCTTCCGTCCTTAGCCAAAGACCGACCAAGCAGTCAGAGGCCATCACGCCCTGTGGCGTCTTAAGGGCAACAGCAAATTGATTTTCTCTGTTGTAGTTTCCCATCACGCCTAGCGGCGTCTTTAGGGCAACAACAAATAGATCCATCTGCCGTTGTTTCCGTAATCGGTGTGACAAGCCAACGGGTGATCAGCCCATTGGGCTGAATAAGCATTTGGAAGAAAGAATTGAGGCTCTTGAAATGTGGATATATAGAAGAATGGGGCGTATCTCATGGAAAGAGATGAAAACAAATAAGGAGGTCCTAGAAAATCTAGGTATGAAAAGAGAACTAATGAGAGAGGTCAAAGTTCGGCAGCTAAAATACTTTGGCCACATAAAAAGGCATAACACCTTGCAGAAGACCATAATAGAAGGGAGAGGTGAAGGCAAACGTGCAAGGGGAAGACAGCGTTATAAGTGGGAAGATAACATCAAGAGATGGACGGGAAAGAGTCTATCAGAGTGTACCACCAAGACAAGAGACAGAAGACGTTGGAGATCCATTACAGCCAACCTTCGTTGTGGAGATGGCAACTGATGATGATGAAACCGGTCAAAGTGTCAGGTGATACTACAACTTTCTTCCCACGCACGTTGTTGTTACTATTAGACAAGGCTCCAATCAGAAATGCTGTTATGTTTACATCTCGAATACCCGCCAATAGTTTCAATCATGCGTGTTGTGATGAGGTTTATTTTGTTTTAAAATTCCTCATCGGAAAATTCTGCGTGATATTTAAAGTCACATTTCCATTTATAGAATAATTACCCATCGATTCGCGGTAATGTTTGCAACTACAACTCCCTACATTATCACAAATAATGTCTTCGTAACAATTCTGCCCAGAAGCTTTTACGGCATTCAGTCAACCAGGGGGAGTACGCCCTACATGATATAATACATTATTAACATACATTTCCTTCTTGTCACAAAATAGATAAAAGGTGCCCAGTGGCTATAGACAAGGGAATGTGTGAACTCTTTGTGCTCAGCATTAAAAACCAGCTCTGAAAATGGCTGATAGCTTTATTTGCTACTGAATACCAGTCCTGACAAGGACTCTAGGTAAGCCAATATTGTATGGGATTGTGGCTATATTTTGTGATGCAACCAAGCTTCATATGGGCATAAGCAAGAATATAAACATGAAAAGCCAGGCATAAAATACATATCAGAACAAAATATAGACATAAAAAGTCGAGTACAAAATATATATAAATTTGTAAATGTACATTAATTTTCAAAAGCTAATGTATCTTGAAAGACTAACTGACATACCCTCAGTTTCACAAGCAAAACGCCCTCTGCAGCTGTTTAGAAGTTTGATTGCGCACAATGGCAGTATTCTTCTATCTTGTATCTCACTGCGGAGGCTTTTGATGCTTTCAGTAATATCTAGCTCTCATGCAGGCGTCAGCTCGTCGACTTACTTTTGTAGAGTGTGTGTCCGATTTGAATTTCACCGCTTCCTTGTGTAGTGGTAAAGTGGCCGTCTCGGAGAGTATGTGCCGAAATCACTTTCTGCTCTCTACTTTTCTGGCCCGTCATATCGATCTGTGCAACTTTTCTAGCAAACTTTACAATATCTCCACAATAACATCCTCTAGTGATTCCAAGCTATATTCCCTGGATTACATATTAGTTCTACTTTATTTTGTGAAACTATGATCCCATTCCAAACGATCTTTAATTACATATTACAATTAATCAAGAGTGCAACTTTCGTATTTACAAAGTGTAAGAGGGATCTATTAATATCAATCGGATTTTCCCATAAGGCGAGGATTCTCCATCAGTCAGCGAAGGTAAGTGTCAACATAACAAAGAATGTGATAGATCCACAGAGGATTGTTAAATCCCTCACCAACTCATAGCATCATTAATTCTCTCACCAACTCATATCATCATTAATTCCTTCGCCAACTGACATTATTGTTCATTGAATCCTCTGTCACATAATTTGGGTCGATCTCTTGCCCGCTCCGTCAGTATTTAGCTACCTTTGTTAAGCGTACTGAATTACGTGCATTATTCAGTTGCTGGCACATTCTAGTTCCTACCTTCGGACAGGTGTTATATTGGAGTCATTGTTTGCACTTCTTCCTGTCATGTCTATTTACCTGTTCTGTAATATGTCAGCAGATGGATAATTTATTGCCCCGTACTTGTGCAAACACCGACCCTCGTTTGACCATCTGGGCTATGACTCTTCACGACAGTAATTAGAAGGTCAAACTAGCCATATCAGCGATAAGCAAGCTTGCTAGGCCATTTCCGTGTAAATCCGGCGCCCAATGTCTGGTACACGAGAATTTTACCAACATGAATGTCGGTCAATATTGCATCATCTGTCCACTCTTTCAGCAGGGATGAACAGGTAAATAGACATGACAGGAAGAAGTGCAAACAATGACGCCAAAATAACAATTACCTGTCCGAAGGTAGGAACTAGAATGTGCCAACAACTGAATAATGCACGTAATTCAGTACGCTTAACAAAGGTAGCTAAATACTGACGGAGCGGACAAGAGATCGACCCAAATTATGTGACAGAGGATTCAATGAACAATAATGTCAGTTGGCGAAGGAATTAATGATGATATGAGTTGGTGAGAGAATTAATGATGCTATGAGTTGGTGAGGGATTTAACAATCCTCTGTGGATCTATCACATTCTTTGTTATGTTGACACTTACCTTCGCTGACTGATGGAGAATCCTCGCCTTACGGGAAAATCCGATTGATATTAATAGATCCCTCTTACGCTTTGTAAATACGAAAGTTGCACTCTTGATTAATTGTAATATGTAATTAAAGATCGTTTGGAATGGGATCATAGTTTCACAAAATAAAGTAGAACTAATATGTAATCCAGGGAATGCAGCTTGGAATCACTAGAGGATGTTATTGTGGAGATATTGCAAAGTTTGCTAGAAAAGTTGCACAGATCGATATGACGGGCCAGAAAAGTAGAGAGCAGAAAGTGATTTCGGCACATGCTCTCCGAGACGGCCACTTTACCACTACACAAGGAAGCGGTGAAATTCAAATCTGACACACACTCTACAAAAGTAAGTCGACGAGCTGACGCCCGCATGAGAGCTAGATATTACTGAAAGCATCAAAAGCCTCCGCAGTGAGATACAAGATAGAAGAATACTGCCATTGTGCGCAATCAAACTTCTAAACAGCTGCAGTCGGCGTATTGCTTGTGAAACTGAGGGTATGTCAGTTAGTCTTTCAAGATACATTAGCTTTTGAAAATTAATGTACATTTACAAATTGATATATATTTTGTACTTGACTTTTTATGTCTATATTTTGTTCTGATATGTATTTTATGCCTGGCTTTTCATGTTTATATTCTTGCTTATACCCATATGAAGCTTGGTTGCATCACAAAATATAGCCACAATCCCATACAGTATTGGCTTACCTAGAGTCCTTGTCAGGACTGGTATTCAGTAGCAAATAAAGCTATCAGCCTTTTTCAGAGCTGGTTTTTAATGCTGAGCTCAAATATTTCGCACATTCCCATGTCTATAGCCACTGGGCACCTTTTATCTATAGTGTGACAAGAAGGAAATGTATATTAATAATGTATTATATCATGTAGGGCAGGGGTCGGCAAACTACGGCACGCGTGCCAAGCGTGGCACGTGGAACGATTTTCAATGGCACGCTGAGTGAATTAAAATACTGTACAGTATATGATCTCATTTTTAAAAAAAAATTAAATTTTTAATTAAATAGAAGCATATAATTCTTTTAAAGCTATACCTGTTTTTACTACCCTTCAAAACGAAAGTTTTTAGACATTTGAGGTAAGAATGTGCGATCTGATGCAAGCTAAAGGCCTGATCATACTATACTGCACGTAAGTCTTCGTTTTTACGGACCGTTTCCGAGAACAAACATTCTTCAACGAACTTCAAGGGGAGTCCGCTGGGAGGACAACATTAGACAATCTTTGAAGGACCGAGGACTGGAGTGGAACCAGGCCAGGAGGAAGACAGCCGATAGGTTAGTCTGGCGCTCTCTCTTCCAAACCTCTACACCTCACGGTAGAAGGGGAACGACTAAGTAAGTAAGTGGTTATACTTTGCGGCGCCCGCTAGTCTGGGGTCTACCAGCTACCGTGGTTTGCAGGATGAGATTCTTGAAAAGAATCGCAAGCGAATTTTGACGGGCAAGCGGAGACGTAATATCATAATTACGCAATAGTGTCTGGCTAGCGCCTGGACGAGCGTATTTATTTCGTTTTAGCTCGCAGTTTTTGACTCCCAGTGTGAGTTTTTAGCAACAGTGACTGACCTCGACGAAGTTATATTTCTGTCCTATCCTTCCCCTCTCTCCCGAGCACCACCACCTCTACAGTTCTCTCGGCTATCGCATACTCATGCCCGTACAGTCCGTTGACCGCAGCACAAAAGTTGGAGTTGTTATTAAGTAATACTGTGCCGTTAAAATGACTCAAAAAAGACAAAAAAAAACTTGATATACGCTCGTTTCAAGACTTTTGGACAAACGAATATGGATTCATACAACAAAAGGATCGTGCTGTTTGTGCTTTATGTTATGAAAGTGTCGTGTGCCGTACGTCAAGTGTACAAAGACACTATCAAACCAAACATCAGACCATGTTTAAAAACTCTGAGGAGAAAAGTGAAACCATAAAAATGGCTGTTTCTGGCTACAAAAAACAAAGTAGTTATTTTTAGTCAAGTAATTGGAACCAAAAATAAAGCTACCGAATATAGTTACAAAATTGCACAGTGTGTGGCTTCGAAGGGCAAACCTTTCACAGATGGAGAATACATCAAGGAAACTTTTTTGAGCAGTGCTGAAATTTAGTTTAGTGATTTACCAAATAAAGAAACAACACTGTCTCGGATTCGAGAAATACCGGCTTCTGCGAGATCAATCGAGAAGCGCTTAACTGATATGGCTGAAAATGTAACGGTAAAACAAACAACCGGGTTACAACAAGCTGTTGTATTTAGTGTCGCTCTTGACGAAAGTGTCGATGTGAATGACGTGGCGCGCCTAGCTATAGTTGCGCGATATTGTGACAACGACCGTATTTATGAAGAACTGTGCTGCTTGATACCTTTTGATAGTACAGCCAAGGGAGAGGACATTATAACTGCATTTGTAAGCTATTTCGAAAATCAGAACATTAACATGAATAAAATATTCTGTGTTACTACTGATGCCGCCCCTGCATTTATCGGAAAGAACAAAGGATTTGTTAAACTTTTTGAGGATCGTATTGGACGTCAAGTATTGAGCTTCCATTGCATTATACACCAGGAGAGTTTGTGTGCGAAGATTTCGTCACTATCCTTGAACTCTGTAATGGAAACTGTTGTCAAGATAGTTAACTTCATAGTTTCTCGACCTTCATTGACCCACAGGCAATTAAAGAATCTTCTACAAGAAATGGAGAGCGCATATGCGGACCTCCCGCTGTACAGCAATGTTCGTTAGTGTCAAGTGCTTGCTGTGTGTACACATTGACAAATATGTATTACATACCCATTGAGCGACAAACATGGCTCGTTATTCACAGCTAATGGTTAAATCACTAAACTTCAACACGGAGATTCGATATCCGACGACTTTATGTCACAAACTTGAGTATAACACAATCACACAGGCAGACTGCCGCTTTGGCCATAAATCATCACATAAGAAAAGCACAATGTATGATGTGCATAATTAGAACAGCATCTCCTGGAACGAATTCACAAATCTTTATATATATTTCCTATCTTTCTTCAACCATTTCGCCTTCACTCTCCACGTAATCTCTCCTCGCTCTCATCCCTCTCCCGAATCACCTTTTTTTTAACACAACTCTCACCCTTTTTCACGCTGACCAGTCTTCACCCCCACTTTGTTCAAAACAACTCAGTCATGCCCGTGAACTCGACATTAGCGCTTACTGCTACTAATGTATTCATGCCCCCGTCAAACTTAACATTCACTCACTTCAACTCACAACTTACATAAACATATCTAGCTCCCACCGGAGCATGAGTACTGACATTCATTCTCTAAACCGTTCGTGACATCCACCCCTCCCTCTCCAAGTGAAAAACATAGTTTTTCACTGGATGGGTGGTAGATATCAGGAACCCAACCATCCAAAACCTCTGATTATATATGTGGGAAAAATCTATAGCATCAGTGTGAAAATATGCCATCTACAAATAATCAATAATAACATTCTGAACAACACAAAAATAAAATAAAAAATTACAACAGAACCGAGTTGCTAGAAAAATACAACAGCAACCATATGGCAAACATCATGAATCTCTAATTACACACAAAATTAAAGGTGATAACCATTACATAAATTTCACCAAATTGTACTATACCAGAGAATATCTATTCTATAACCTTTGTACTGGATACACAACATATGATAAGAACTTAGCTTATACAAAAATCATGCAGAATACAGTTGACAAAACATTACTGTATCAACTACTGCATAGAAATGGTGGTTAACAAAAAAACAAAAAACACCCATTTACTACAAGCAAGTGTTCATAATCTTGATAATGAATCTGCAAGGACATTTAATTTACCCTGAATAGGAAAAACAGTGAAGTTGTACTGTTGTAACAACAACGACCACCTTGTCAAACGTGAATTTGGTGATCTAGATGACTTAAGAAACGTCAATGGACAATGGTCCGTTTCCAGTACAAAATGAGATCCTACCAAATACCTAGAGAGTTTGGAAACAGCCCAAATAATAGCTAAACACTCTCTCTCTCTCTATAGTGGCATATCGTGTTTCAGCCGGAAGCAATTTCCTGCTGACATACATGACAGGATGTAGAAACCCATCATGTTCTTGCATCAGACACGCACCAATGCCCACTGCAGAAGCATCAGTCCTCAGTACAAAAGGCTTAGCCAAGTCTGGCAGTAGAAGAATGGGCTCGCTGGAGAATACAGCCTTGATGTTCCTCAGTGCTCTATCACACTCTTCAGTCCAGACCACTCTGTTTGGCGTGCCTTTTTTAGTGAGTGATGTCAGAGCTGCCGACAATGAGGAGAACCTGGGGATAAATTTATGATAAAAATGTATCAGACCGAGTAAACTACGTACTTGTTTCTTTGTTTTTGGAGGTTGCAAATTCAAAATTCTTCCAACTGTCTGATCAACTGGTTTTAAAACACCCTGTCCTACCACATACCCCAGAAACGTTAACTCCTGAAACCCCACCTTAATTTTACTGGGTCTTGCTGTAAGGTGATGCATCCGAAGGCATGATAACAGTGTCTTCAATCCCTCTACATGTTCATCCCAAGTGTCATGAAACAAACAGATGTCATCAATATATGTGATAACATCCTTCTGTCCCCTCAAAAGCATTCTCATCATTCTCACAAAAGTTGCAGGGGCATTCACCAGTCCAAAGCACATATAATTAAACTGGAAAAGACCTTGAGGGGTACAAAATGCTGTAAGTGGCCTAGCGCCTTCTGCTAAGGGAATTTGCCAATACCCCCTCGATAAGTCTAGTTTGGTAAAGTACTTTGCCCCCGCTATTTGGGATAGGAGAACCTCTTGGTTGGGCATAGGTTCAGCATCTATCACTGTGACACTATTCAAGCGGCGGAAGTCTATACATATCCGTAGGGATTTATCCTTCTTCCGCACGATGACCATGGGAAATGAGTATGATGATTCAGATGGGGAGATAACACCTAAGCGTAACATATCATTCACTTCTTTCTCAACTGCAGAAGTATAATGTAATGGTATAGGATATGGTCTCACCCGGATGGGCTCTCCATAGGTCAGTTTAATATCATGCTCAACCAAATCAGTTCTTCCAGGAATATCTGTGAGCACATCTTGAAATTCGCACAGGAGTGACTTCACCTGGTTCCTCTGATGCTGTGGGAGAGATGCAGAGACCTCTATATCTCTCCATGATTCTGAAGCAACCAATGGCAATAGTGGGATCCAGAGGTTGACCTCCTCACCTTTCTCTCCATCTTCCTCGATGACAGCTGCACCAGCTACAGTAACTGTACTATCAAGAACAGCGTTCACAACTGGTTCCAGTTCAGTTGGACGTACTACAAATGGTTTTAGCATATTAATATGGAAAATCTTCTCCTTTCCTCGGACTAATATCAGATAATCCACATCGGTAATCTGTTTCTTTACCTGAAATGGCCTTGCCAGCTAACTAGCAGGTGATTTTCCTTGGTAGGTAGCAACAACCATACCTCGCTGCCAGGACTGAGGGATACAAGTTTGCTATTCCTATTGGCGTATGCTCTATACCTTGCACCCGATGTCTGTAATGCCTCACGTGCTATCGAACACGATGTAATTATGCGCTGTCGCAAGTCAACGACATACTCATAACTTGACTTAACGCTCTCATCAGGGTAATTCCCGGTCAGTAAGTCTCTCAAAATTTTCATGGGACCCCGAGGATTTGCGCCAAATACTAGCTCAAACGGTGTGAATCCTGTGCTCTCCTATGGCATCTCCCTGTAAGCAAACAAAACTCCCGGTAGGTATCTATCCCACAATTGCGGAAAATCTCCTGCAACCTTACCTAGCATTCTTTTCAGTGTTCCATTGAACCGCTCGCAGACCCCGTTGCTCTGAGGATGATAAGGGGTGGTGAACACTTGGGCTATGCCTAACAGTTTAGATACGTGTTTCATCTCTTCTGAAATGAATTGCCGGCCCCTGTCAGACAAAATCTCCTCAGGAAATCCTAATCTGCTAAATAAGCTCATTAGAGCCTCTGCTATATCCTTTGATGTGATGGATTTCATTGGCAATGCTTCAGGCCACCTTGTACATAGATCAACCAATGTTAGAATAAATCTATACCCCCGATCAGACATCACTGGAAGGGGCCCAATAATGTCTATTGCAACCTTCTGAAAAGGGCGAACTGCCAAATCTGTTGCTACTAATGGTGCCTTGGGAGTCCTTCCTTTCTGGCTTGTCTTCTGACACACTTTACATGACCGACAGTAAACCTTCACATCCTTATTGTATCCACGCCAGTAAAACTGGGACAACACTCTACAGCGAGTTCTCGCAATACCCATGTGACCCGCAAAAGGAATATCATGTGCTGTCCTTAACACTGTATTCTTCAGTTCCACTGGAATAACCACGTGTGTAATGACTGAATGTTGCTCTGCAAAGCATCTGATTAGAATGGAGTTCCTAACCTCAAACCAGTATCGAGCAGACTTGGTATGCCGTATGTTCTTGGACTCAGCCAACTGAAACAAAGGCAGAAGTGAAATGTCTTTCCTCTGTATGTCTACAAAATCCGATGCTGTAATTCCAGCAACCGTAGGCACCCAAGGGGTATTACTGGGTTGCGATATCATAATATTTGCATCATCAGCCTTAGTCTGAGCCCTCGTCATTACTGCGTTAGCAAACACATCATGTCCATTTTCCCACTCCTCAATATCGTTACTGGTGCACTCATGAGCCCCATTAACATTTCCAATAATGAGATCAGCGACGGGAGAGTCAAGGACGCATACTCGAACTCTACCCGACAAGAAAGGGGTGTCGATCTGCACAATCGCCAATGGATAGTACTCGACATTACCACCAAATGTAATGCATTTGGCCATCTTTCCAATATAATACGTATCCTTAATCAATGTCTTCCTAATGCCAATGGTTGTAGAGCCCGTGTCCCTTAAAACAGATACAGGTTTATTCTCCACAAAACCCTTATGTAAAGTTAAGATACCATTCCCATCAACTGATGAAAGGCAAGGCCAAGTGTGGCCACATATTAAAATAGGCTTGCCATCAGGCTCGAACAATGGTCTGCACCCCTCACACTCCTCGCTATTAAATGTATCAAGTACAGTAGCTGAATTTGCATGCTCCGTGTTTTCCTTTGGGCTCTCTTTTTGACTGTTTCTTCTCTCATTACAATTGGGGCAGTGGGAATCCGTCTCTTGGCGCTTGTAAGGGCTTCTCCTTGGACTGTCATTATAATTTTTCTTTGGGCTGGCATATGGACTATCATTATAATTTTTCTTTGGGCTGGCATATGGACTTCTTTGTGGGTTGAAGGGACACCTCTCTGGGTTCCTCCCACACTGGTAAGATAGATGACGCCTTGAGCCACACTTATAACAACCCCTTCTACTGTAGCCTGACCCAAAAGAAGGGTACTGTCTCTTAGGAGAATATCTTCTATCCCCGTTCCATCTTCTATTTCCACCATCTTTATCAACATACCCGTCTAAGCTGCGGGCCCGAGGATGTACGTATGGCTTCTTTTCAGTTTTGTCTTGAGCCACACAAGCTGGAAAGGTCTCGGCTACTATCTGCTTGTGAATCGGCTTCCCCGGGTGTGCATTGACATACTGCTGCCCTAGCTCTGACATAATATTTATATCTTTTGGCTTTCGCTCTTGTAGAAAAGCCACTAACTCTGGATTGCAAGACGATAGAACCTTGTCCTGTAGCATAAGGTCAGATAGCCCGTCAAAATCCTTCACAATTCCTGAAAGTTCAATCCACCTATTGAACAGCAACTTGATTTCCGCAATAAACTCACTAAAGTCATTGCTTGTTGTAGGAATAGCTTCTTTAAATCTTTCACGGTACCCTTGAGCTGTCAGTCTAAATCTTCGAAGCAGTGTCTCTTTCACCGTGTCATAATTCATACGATCCTCTACTGGCAAAGCAAAGACACATTGTAAACTTCTTCCGGTGAGCAGATTATTGAGCAGACTTGGCCAATCTTCTTTCTTAACCTTCCAAGATACTGCTTCTTGTTGAAACCTTTCTAGATACACGTCCATCATATTGACGCCCTCAACAAAGGATGGGAGTCGCAGCTTGAAAGGACGAGTGGACTCCTTAGTAGCTGGTCTAAAACTAGCAGCCTCAAGTTCCAGTTTCTTCAAAGTAATTTCTTTATCTGCTTGAATTTCAGCTTTCCTTGTCTCTTCATTCTTTGCTTCCCTTTCAGCCTCAATCTTCCTAATTTCTCTTTCCTCTTTGCGTTTCCTCCGTTCCTCAGCATCCAAAAAATATGTCTTGGCCCATAATTCAAGTTCATCCCCTGATTTACCAAGTGCCTGTCCCTTGGTGATAAAATCCAAAAGGCTAGTCATCCTGCAATATTTTTCAACTATGATAACTATGGAAAAATGAATTAAGGAAATTTAAAAAAAAAAACGTATACCACCTGATAAGTCAAATGGTGTCTGAAAACTATAATGGATGCCCCTTCACCTCTGAAGAACGTCTGTCATACACAACAGATTTTGAACAACTTTTCACACTGGGTCTACACCCTGGGTCAATCTCTTGTGTTATCAGTCTGTAGGCATTACAAACTGTAATAGACCAAATAAAATGTGTCTGCTTATGTTAACACAAATGGTATGATGATGATGATTGAAATGATAATCACAGAACACACGACACTACAACAACTGATAGGCCGGTGGAGTGGAAGTTATAGACCAGGAAAGTAAGAATAGACCTTATATTTACACCCAAACCTATCAAACGAACAAAAACAGGATATCGTAAAATAACTTATATACACGGATAGCAGAGTAAAGGACTGAGAATCGCGACATAAAAACACCACGAAAGAAAGACTATTATACAAGACAATAAGTAAACAAACTAAACGCAAACAACTAACACCAACAATTGTTCCACAAATTACACGAGGCTTCACAACTCCCCACGTCTTATACAGACTGGGTTCCCTACAGCGCAATTTGTCTCACAAAACCTATTAAAGACAACACAAGGCAAATTTCTTCAATGAAGAAAGATGGATTGTGCTCACCACTCAAAATCACCCTTATACAGAAATCAAAATTAAATACTATCACACAATATGAACGAAACAAAAACACAACACTGGACAATGAAGTACCCCAAGAGCTCTACTCGTGCACCCTGCAGCAAGGGCAAACAGGAATGAATATATGAATACTTAACTAATAACAAGAGCTAATATAAAAATAACATAAGTTTCGAGTACACTGTAGAAGTGATAGACAGAAGGAAGTCTAGATATGACGAAGCAAAACTGTCGTCCTAAAAGGAACTAATATCAAAATAAACTAAGTTTAATACACCTTTAGCTATAACCGATCATAGGGTTCACATTTAACGTTAATTAATCTGCAAAAATGCTATTGAAGAAAGAATGGGGAAAAAAACACAAAAAAAAAAACAAACAAAACCCACTATTAGTTCTGGGCAATAGCCTTATCAACATGAAAAAAAAAAAATAAACAAATAAATTAATTAAAAGAAGTATAGCCTGTATATGTATCAAAGAAGATAATACAGACGCACAAGTCAAGTAAACAGAAGACTGGAATTTAACAAAATTAATAATAAACTTAACTTAACAATATCCTGTGTCCGGTGTTACAGCTCAATGATGGAAACCACAAACAACACACTCCACGTTACAACACAGCACAGTCAAATGTCGAAATCAGCTCCTACGTGCACCTCAGCTCTCAGTACGGTGAACCGGTTCTTCTTCACTACTGGTACAAGGGATAGAAACGGAAAATACCTCTCTCACTGCTTACACCATCTCCAGGCAAGATGTTACGGTTTCAGCCGATCACCAGCAAAACAATGGCCTTGTTATTCCATTACAAGACCCAGCAGACGATCTTTTTGTATCAACAGTAATGCCGAACTCCACAGCACAGATAAATTGACGACAGGTCCATACATTCATCACGGGGCGGAATAACACAATATCAGTGCGCCGAGGTAAACAAGACTGATTACCGCCTTTTCTTACTTCGTGCTACTTTCAAAAATAACACTGTGGATTTCTTCAAAACTGTCCCTTCGCCTCTCCGCCAGTGATTAAATTATTTTTCGTTCTTAAATTTTCAGTCCTTCTGCAGCAACACCATTGCTGACTATCACTGAAATGGAGACTTCAGTTTTGCACATCAAGTTTCTGTGACCTGATTCAAACAAATAGGCCTACTTTTCTGTTCCGCTTGATATAATTTTTCAACAACAATTCATGAGAAGGCGAAATTGTCAAAACATCTGCAGAAAATTAGGGGTGGGTCCTCTCTTCCACTTACGAGTCCCCCAAAATTGTCAAGTGCTTGCTGTGTGTACACATTGACAAATATGTATTACATACCCATTGAGCGACAAACATGGCTCGTTATTCACAGCTAATGGTTAAATCACTAAACTTCAACACGGAGATACGATATCCGACGACTTTATGTCACAAACTTGAGTATAACACAATCACACAGGCAGACTGCCGCTTTGGCCATAAATCATCACATAAGAAAAGCACAATGTATGATGTGCATAATTAGAACAGCATCTCATGGAACGAATTCACCAATATTTATATATATTTCCTATCTTTCTTCAACCATTTCGCCTTCACTCTCCACGTAATCTCTCCTCGCTCTAATCTCTCTCCCGAATGACCTTTTTACACACCTCTGACCCTTTTCACGCTGACCAGTCTTCACCCCCACTTTGTTCACAACAACTCAGTCATGCCCGTGAACTCGACATTAGCACTTACTGCTACTAATGTATTCATGCCCCCGTCAAACTTAACATTCACTCACTTCAACTCACAACTTACATAAACATATCTAGCTCCCACCGGGGCATGAGTACTGACATTCATTCTCTAAACCGTTCGTGACAGTTAGCTTAGTCGAGGTAATGTTTTGAACAGATTTGTATCATGTCTAGAAGCAATCAAGGGTGTTTCTTGATGAAAAGGAACATTTCCCGGAATTGAATGACGAGGACTGGCTGTGCAAGCTGATGTTTCTGGCTGACATAACTACAAATCTGAATGCGTTTACAAGGGCAGGGTCAAACAGTACTTGATCTTTTTGAGCACTGGAAAGGATTTGCGTCAAAATTAGACATATTTTCAGAGATATTACCACTAACACATACAAGTACTTTCCTAACGTAAAGGTGCATTCAAATCGATTTACTGTCAACAGAGATGAGCTTCAGAAGTACGTTGAAGAGCTCAAAGGAGAGTTTACTAAACGAGTTCAAGACTTCAAAATTCACGGGCCCATGTTTTCTTACCTCATCAAGCCCGACTTAATTGATCATACTAACATCCCATTTGACCTATCTCTTTTCGAGTGGACGAATGTTGACAATTTTGAAATGCAACACATCGAATTCAAGGCATAAGAGCTATGGACGATAACATGTCTAGAATTGCTAAAAATTCTTGAAGGAAGCTGCTTGGAAAAGTCAGCTGCCATCCTCAACTGCTGGACATCCCTGCCTGAAGCGTTCACCTGTTTGAAGAAAGTTGCATTCGCTCTACTTTCGGCATTTGGGTCAACATGTGAACAAATTTTCTCACACATGAAAGCTGTTTTAAGTCCACAGAGAAGTCGCTTAACACCTGTGCATTCAGAAGCCTGTGTGAAGCTGAAATTGACAAAATACACACATGATTTAACAATTAACCAAGGAGAAGCAAGGACACGGGTCCCATTTATTGATTAATGACTCAGATCAATAATAATCAATGATTACTCATATTAAAATTTTAATAACGTGTTTTATGTTTGGTTTATTTAATTGTTTTGCTCTTCATACTATTGGACTTTCTGTCTTAACAAAATATACATATAACAATTTTATTATAAAATTTCAAACTAATGCGTTCAGAACTTAAATTTTGCAAAACATAATATTTGTATTGATATTTGTTCCTATTTATATTAAAATATTGAATAATCTACAAAGAATAGAATAGTTATTTAATGTATCGGAAACATGTTAATACGAGATCCTTTTTTTAATTGTTTCAATAATTGTTGTATATAAAAATATGGTGGACTTGGGTTGGCACGCTGAGTGACTTTGCAACATTACTTCGGCACGACACTACTAAAAGTTTGCAGACCCCTGATGTAGGGCATACCCCCCCCCGCCCCCCCCCCCCCCCCCCCCACCCCGCCACCCACCCCCCCCCCCCCCCCCCCCCCCCCCCCCCCCCCTGGTTGATTCCACTACCTCATAAAAGGATGATTCTGACCACAGTGGTCAGTCATCAGAGGAGGAAGCGTCTTAATCGAACATATACCATACACTGCGCTTGTTTTGTTTCAATCAGTGTGTACCACGTGACACTAAAACTGAATGAAACGTGAACAGTGGACCACTACTTCTACCTGGCCTCAGCATTGTGAATTAGGACCAGGAGTCGTAACTACTTCAACCTGTGGGTAACTCGTGAACCATCATTGCTACCTGGCCTCAGCACTATGACTTCGAGGCCCAGGAGTTTATTCACGTGATACAAGTTAAGTTCACATAGACGAGGACAAACCACCAAATTTCTTGCATTTATTCTCAAAATCTTTGTCTTTTCCCTGTGTATTTTCAGACTCACTTGTTGTGACCTCTCACTGAGTATTTTCATTTTGTCTTGCATCTGATTACAGTTATGTGACAGAAGAGCCAAGTCTTCTGCAAAATGTAGATCATCAAGCTGTTTTGTCAGACTCCACTGGATTCCATTACTGTTGTGTGATGTCGATGTTTTTATAACCCAATCTAATGCTAGTAAGAAAAGAAATGGAGTCAAGAGGCATCCCTGTCTCACTCCTGTTCTAATCCTTAACAATTCTGTAAGTTATCCATTATGAAGAATACTGCATGTCATGTCTTCATTATTAAGTTAATGATCTTCATGGGAACTCCATAATGCCTCATAAATTTCCAAAGTGATTCTCTGTCTACACTGTCAAATGCCTTTTCATTGTCCACAAATCCAATGTAAGTGTATAGCGCTGAATTCCATTCAAGACTTTGTTCAACTATTATTCTCAATATGGCTATCTGGTCTGTACAGGATCTGTTTTGTCGAAAACCTGCTTGTTCTTCTCTCAGTTGCTTTGTCACAGTTGTACCGGGTGTTTTAAAGACTGGTCCAAGAAGGCACCAATTAGACTAATATGTGACGGTGCCAATTAGAGATATTATGTGACCTTGTGCCCTGTAAATGTCCTAGGACTGGTTGTGGCACCAATTAGACTACGTGTGACAGTGCTATCTCTTCTTTTAAAGTAAACTAGGTGACTGTTGGCAGGCCTAGTTATGATACTATTCAGATTGATTATCTCCTTTTTTTTATATTTATCTTCCAAGTAGGTAGAGGTTATCTTAATACTGGCCCTCACCGCCAGAGTTATTGATTCCTGGATGATATTTTCTCAAACTTCCAACCTAAACTCGTTCCATCCCTTCTTATGATGTTACTTAAGTGACAACTTCGTATAGCAGTTATTTTCTTTATATCCAGTATCTTGGTTACTCTAGCACTCAACAACCTTTTAGAGACTTAACCCAACTTGAAGAACGTTCCATCAAAACAAACATTTTATTTACATTTCATAAGTTCATCATAACAGAGGCATGTACATAATTGGTACAAATTCCAGGTACATAAACATTTCTATATTATATAAATATTATATATATATGTCTCTTGTATGTCCCATTCCTCCTGGGCACATTCATGTACCTATGCATATATATTCAATGTCTATCAAAAGTTATGAGCCAAAGGACCTACTTACTTTTGTTGCACAGAATCCTCACAACACTCATATTTCTTACTATCACCCCTTATCACTAAACCTATATTTTAAACACAGTTCTGTCTTTCATATGTGAATAGATTCTACTACTCTAACTAGGTCTATAAGATTCTTCAGAAGTATTCATTCTGTTTCCCACAGAAATTGAACTTGAGCCTGGCAGAAAACACATTCCTGCCACTCTACGTCCTTAACTAGGACTGCTCCTCCGAAAAATGCGACCGCTCCACAGCGTGTCTAAGTGTGTTCTCCTTTATAACAATCATTATCAGCTCATCTGTCCTTGTTTACTGTAAATTCATTGGTTCCTCCTATTCTTTACTCAGCTGGAATATGTTCACGCTTATCCGCTGTGTAAACAACTCAGTGAAGTGTCATCCCTTGTCCTGGTAAACTTCACTGACTTTTCACGTGCATATTTTTTTCTCTCAACTCACTTAATCATATAAGGGAGGTAATTAACCGTTGTCTCCCTTTGCATAATTTGACTTAACCTTATATTGTCTTCTCTAAAGCTTGCTATACAATTCTTATATGTACATTTTCTAAACCATAATTACCAACTCACCAAGTCTACTTAAGTGTAATTAAGCACTTTCCTCCCCTGACCTTATTATTCAGAGTCTCCTCCCTTTGATCAAAGCATGATTTCATTCATCTTATTTCCCTTTTAGCAAGACAAAGTCTTTATTCAAATCTATTCTTATTTCTTAAACCATTTTTTCATACCTTCCCGCTTAACCAAAACCAAATCACCGCTTATAATTCCTGCTTGAGCATTTTATAATGCTCCTAGCAAAGTGAACGGTGACAGCTTGTCTATTGACTCTTTTAATCTGTCAAAGATGATTCTGTTTAATTAAATTTCCCTTCTTTGGCAACTTGACCAGATAACCTTCCTTCCATTCTGCAGGTATGTCCTCTCTTTCCTAGACTTTGCCAAGTAGTTTGTATAATATCTCTGTACAGGAATCAATATCTCTTTTGATGGCCTCTGCTGGAATGCCATCTGCTTTTCCAACTTTCAGAAGCTTTATGGCTTTCTTTATTTCTTCTCTACTTGGTCGTTCACAGCTGATTTGTAGCTCCTCTTCTGCTGGCTGGATGTCTGGGGGATTAGTTGGAGATGGTCTATTGAGAAGTTCCTCAAAATGTTCTGTCCATCTCTTTATTTGTTCTTGTATATTACTAAGCAATTTTCCATTCTTATCTTTTATGAGGCCATTTGCTTGCTTATATTTCCCTGTTAGCTTCTTTGTGTGGTTGTACAGGTCCCTCATATTTACTTTGGCTGCAGCTTCCTCTGCCAACTCTTCAATATACTTCCTCTTGTCTCTTTTGATGTTTCTTCTTACTTCTTTGTTTGCTTCTATGTACACTTAATGAGCCTTGGCTTTGGAGCTTCTGGTTTTACTTACTTAGTCATTCCCCTTCTACCGTGAGGTGTAGAGGTTTGGAAGAGAGAGCGCCAGAGCTTCTGGTTTTGCTTCTGTTTAAATCTGCTTTCTAGTTTTTCCCGTCTTCTATCTTGTTTATAGCTTCTGTTGTTATCCATGCTTTGTACTGATGTTGTTTTTCTCAGTACTTCTCCACAAGTCTCGTTCCATATATTTTTTACTTGTTGCTAGTGGCCTTCCATATCTGCTTCATCTTCTAGCTGTTGGAGTACATTGGTATTTGTTGGATAATGCAATTGAAAATTGTTCTCTTATTTTCTAATTTCTGAGATATCCCACATTATAGGGCCTACTGTTGTCTATAGCTAGATACTGCTGTAAATGTCTTGAGTTTTAATTTTGTTTAAGCCAACAGAAGATTGTGATCTGAAACCCCATCTGCTCCTCTATATGCTATTATATCATGTAATGATGACCTAAATTCTTATTTATGCATATGTGATCAATCTGATTCTTAGTTCTGTGGTCTGGTGATATCCATGTTGCTTTATGTATTCTTTTATGTGGAAATATGCTTCCTCCTATAGTCAGTTGATTTGAAGCATAGAAGTTTGTGAATAGTTCCCCATTTTCATTCATTATTCCTAGCCATGTTTTCATATGATTTCTTCAAAGCTGGTGTTGACTGTACCTATCTTTGCATTCATGTCACCCATCAAAATTGTGATGTCTCTTCTTTTTACTTTTTCCATAATTTCCTGCAGTCTGGTGAAAAATTCTTCTATCTCAGATTATTCTTTATCATTTGTTGGTGCATAACATTGTTTGCTGTTTAAATTGTTTTTCTTTTTGGCTGTTTTAAACATTGCTCTTATAATTTGGGGTCCCATTGCTTCCCATTCTATAAGTGACCTCTGTGCTTCCCTAGGCAGCATTAGAGCCACCCCTTCACTGTGGTGGGCACTTTCCAAGTTTTTTGGTAAAAGGTTTTTTTTTACGAGATGGGGTAACCAGCCCCATGCACAACCCTCCTTAGTCGATTTTTTTTCGACCTGCCTGGTAGGGTACAATGTTACTATTCTTTGCTCCCCTGTCGGACCCTGGTAACACACGGGTGAAAAGGTGGTGAGGGAATCAGAAATGATATGAGGAAATGGATAACAGTAAAAGAGATGAGTGTATCAGAAATGATATCAGGAAATAATAAGAGGAGGTGAGGGTATAAGAAATGAAATGAGGGAATGATATGAAGAAATAGAGGAGGTGAGGCTATCAGAAATGGTATGAGATAATGAGGAAATATTAAGATGAGGTGAGGGTATGATGTGTTGGTGTTCTGGGTAGTGGGGTTTCCTCCATAAGGATCCCTTGCTTCACCCTAGGCCTAATGAACTACTTTTCATGAAAAGAGCTTCCTCTGCCATGTCAGCCTTTTGATCTAGCATAACCTCTCAAACCCAAAGATCGCTGTGCATGGTAAAGAGCCACACCCACCTTGAGGTGGCCCTGGTTACTGGGATGTGAATCCCCAGGCTGATCACAACAGATCTAGAGTAGCAAACCTTGATGACAAACCTGGTGCACAAACACCATATACACCCACCTTGAGGTGGCCCTGGTCACTGAGATGTGAATCCCCAGGCTGATCACAACAGATCTAGAGTAGCAAACCTTGATGACAAACCTGGTGCACAAACACCATATACACCCACCTTGAGGTGACCCTGGTCACTGGGATGTTCTTCTTCTTCCTTCTTCTTCCTCGTTCATCCTGAAAAGGACGGTGGTTGCGTTGTGTCTGTTTATGCCGGAGCTGTGATATCTGCACCTTTTGGTCGACACATCCGACTTCTGCACGGCAGTTTTTGGGACCGGGTTTGCCTTCCCTCTGCGATCCCTACTCTCTCAGCCAGACTGCAGTGATGCAGACTGTTTCCAGGACCACCACGTGGAGGTGGAGTAGGGTCTTAGTCAGCTCTGGTTCGCTGACTCTGATGCAAGCAGTCAAGCTATGGGTCGCTGACTGCATTCTCTATTGCTGCATCTTTGGGTCCCACTGGGATGTGAATCCCCAGGCAGATCTAGAGTAGAAACCTTAATGATAAACCTGGTGCACAAATACTGTATACACCCACCTTGAGGTGGCCCTGGGATGTGAATCCCCAGGCTGAACACAACAGATCTAGAGTAGCAAACCTTGATGATAAACCTGGTGCACAAACACCGTATACACCCACCTTGAGGTGGCCCTGGTCACTGGGATGTGAATCCCCAGGCTGAACACAACAGATCTAGAGTAGCAAACCTGGATGATAAACCTGGTGCACTAACACCATACACACCCGTCCATAGTTGGAAGGGAGCCAGAGCTGTACTGAACAGACTTGAGGGGGTTGGGAAATAGAGGCACTGCTCTCTGATGAATGGAACTGATCGTAAAGGCACAAATTCTCAGGACGTGACAATCTTTTTGCCGTGAACTTTTGGTCACGTACCTAGAGCCCAAGAAAGCTCGGCATAAACAGCAGGCGACTTGGTGGCGGGGATTGAGCAGTGTGAACCTTACCTTGGCTATATATCTCAGAGAGATGCAGAACCCCCCCCAATCAGTGCTAAAACAGTGTATATCTGGCTTCTTTCTTGGGTGTGCAGGAAACCCACAGGCACACCAACATTGCAACCAAGGAGATACATAGGATTTTTCCATACTCTCATGCAAATCCCAGGGTCGATCTACTAGTCGAGTAGCCTACTTAGGACCCAAAAGCTGCATCAGATTGGCCCAGCATCACAATTCCTCCTGTGATGCAGTATGTTTAGAACATAGCATTGCACACTAAGCTTGGGAGAATCACCTGAGTACCAGACTTAATACTGACTTGACTGGCTGGCTGCATGCAAGAGGGTTCTACAATGGAAAGATGGCTGGTGATGGGTGTTGGGAATTGGCTCTGTGCAGGACGTGAGGATTCCTTGGGAGAGCCCAAAACCAGAGCACAGCCATGTGTAAGCACTGCTTATCTGGAGAGCCCCCTTGGATGACAGGGAATGCACAGTATGCCAACCCACCTATCCCCAAACTGCTAACTTAAAAACCAGGTGTGGGGGCCCTTTGGATGCACGCCAGGCCAGGATACAATGCCTGGGAAAGAGACAGGAGCTCAGGACTCCCAACTCAATAGGTTGCGGAATGTTAGCAAAGCCACAGGAAAGTCCTAGGTCTGTTTTTTAAGATAATGCCAAGTACAACCATATTTTCACCATACGAGCTTGGATGTCACTATGGTAAACAAGGTCCGCGTAGAGCAGTGACACCCCAGGCTGCTTGCGAAAAGTCTACAACTGGGAACATAAACATATTACAAATCAACATTGCAGGCATACAAAGCCAAAGACTTATGACATAAGAAATGACATTCAAGCAGACGTAGGAAACATACCCAGTAGTGGTGACATAGACATGCAGCAAGTCCACTCCTTCTCTATGATTAGTTCAACATGTCACTTGTACCATAGCCTATTATCTAACGTTACTCCAAGATTTTTCAGCTTGTCCTTTCAGTGACTGCCCATTTAGAGAAATATTAAGAAGCTCTGCTTTAACTATGGAGCTGTTCAAGGAGCACCACATCAGACACAGTCTTCATTGAGATTTACCTCTGAGCTAGTTTCATTGCACCATTTAGAAATTGCCTCTAGTGTCTCATGTATGCTCTTGACCATTTCCTATCTAATAATAATTGACCCCTTTTGTCCATACATGAGTATGTCATCAGCCCCTGAAGTGAAATGTTTGTTCCGGCTTATTGTTGGTGAATTGAACGTTTACTCCCCTGCTTGCTATAGATGTTAAATAACACCGCCCAATAGTTGGCCCGTAAATGGCCACTTAGTGCGATCGGCAGCTTCATCCTCCCATGTTGCCGATCCATGTCCACAGTTTGTATTCTTTAAATTTATTGTATGGCTGAAGTCCTTGCCCACTTGAGAGAAGTGATTCATCAAGTCCAGATGGTGATACTTCTTTCGTTTTTGCTTTCAGCACTGCGAGATTAAACAGCCAGCCATCTACCCTAGTGTGAAGGCATATTCCTTTGGTTGCATCCCCAAATGCATATTCATCAGTAAGGTAAAGAAGATTCTGAAGATGGTTGGGGTAAGGATGCAGCCTTGTTCTGAATATGATCTCATGTACTTCTTGGATGGGACAAGAGATGCCATTAAGTTTCTAGCTGCCAGTGAAAAATATGTGAGACCAGCTGGATTACGCACTGGCGAAAGAATCTGATAAGAACCTGAAGCAGATAACCTTGGAGGAAAAGCTGAAAATCTTTGGTGACATTAGATGTCTGCTGTCACAAAGAATTTGGAGTCATGGAGGCAACTGAAAGTAACACACTACAAAAGAGCAGAAGTCAAATGAGAATAGAAGAGATCTGGAAACAGAAGAATCATGCCTGAAAACAGTTCAAGAAAGCAATGGACATAAAAAAGGAGGGATTATGACAAGTTTGGGAGCACCTGAAAGGCCAACATAGTGCTCTTTCTAGAGCAGAAAGACTGCAGGATAAGAAGAAAAGCAATAAATTTAAATTGTCCAGCCCGTTTAATAATTTAGTATTTTTATATATGAGCCATCTATTACATAACATTCAAATATCAGCAGAGTTTTACAATATATTTACCCTGTGGTTGTTGTTTCTGTATTGTTAATTTGCAAAACTGAATCCAATTTCGGGCTATTGAGTTGGATGACATTGTAATTTTCTCAAGTGATGTTCACTACATCATTTTACAAAAACATAATACATTTATGTTTTAAAAATCTTAGTGAAGGTAACTGTTTTTTTTATTCCTGTTGGATTACGGATGGGTTCTCAAAGCATTGCTTTTTGAAAAAGAATATAGACATTGGAAAACCTTCAGTTTCTAATAAGCAAATAATTGTTTTACTTTGAAATTTACTGTTTAATTTTTCTTGTTCTTTTAGAAGCTGAATGATTTTATTCTTTTTTATAAATGCTGGCACTGATGTCACTGGATGCTGACTCAACAACCATAACAGGTTAGAAGAGTATCTGGTTTTAGTTTCCACTGTACATACTGGTCTTTGGTCACACTGATAAAACACATACAAATTTCAGTTGGTCAAGAGAAATAATGTTCTTAAACAACCGTCAAAAGTGCAAAGAACAAAACACAAAAACTACAGTACGGTGCTGGCATAGATTTTTACAAGTTTGTACTATTATGCTCCATCACAGATTCAATGTTTGCAAAACAGAAATGACACAAAAATAAAAATGAAATTCCTGTCACAGCTTTAAAGATGTACAATTGAATGAAAATCTGGCTTTATTTTAATTGTCCTGCAAGCCTGACCAATCTTGACTTGAAATGTATACATTGAATCAAATCTTCTTGTGTTGGATGAGTGATATAATTTTGATTAACAAATGTTTGTGAATTAAGTACATGGGATGGAAGATTGATTATTAAAAAAAAAAAAATATAATGTTTTGGTTACATCATGTTGGTGACAGAGACTAATGCATATTTTCATAAAACTTGCCTATATTGGTTCAATGTCTGAACTGTCTAAAACGTCTGGGACAAAACGGGTTTCAGATTGAAGACATCATCAAAAGCAAGTGGGAAAACTCTGAAACATGGAGAACAACCAAAAAAATCAACAGACTTTCATAAATGGATGCTTGTCCAGAATAGAAAGATTGAAGTAATACCCCAGAGATCACCAATGTGAAACTGATGACAAGTGCCAGTGGAACAAGAGATGAGAAGAAGATGCTGGAGATGGATAGGACACACTGAGAAAACCTGTTGATAGCATTACAAGACAGTCCTTGTTCTGGAATCCACAGGGTAGGAGAGGTAGAGGAAGACCAAGGAACACATGGAGAAGAGAACTGGAGACAGGGGATGAAGAAAACATGGAAAGACTATGAGCTGATGGCACAGGACAGGAAGACTTGGAATGAGTTTCTTGAAGGCTTATGTTCCTTTAGAAGTTGAAAGAAGAAAAAGTAGGAAAAGAAAATGAATTTTAATGCTGCAATATCTGATGTCCTGTAATGCAAAACATGGTTTTGGAAATCAACTAAACTAAACACTACATCATGTGTCATGTCCCAAGTAGTTCCTCGATATCTCTGAGGATTGAATGAAAGAACTGTCCACTCAGGCATGTCATAAAATTCAAGTATTGTGAGGCTGTGCTGGGGGTGCTGGCAACCTGATGATGTCAAAGTAATTGGTACAGAAACCACTGATACAGGAGCATGTTATGTCATGCAGGCTATTTGCCTGGGAGGGGGGAGCTGCAGTGGTGTACTTGCTCCATGATGAGTGACAAAGGAGATGATGAACTGTCATGAGGAAGAACATTAGATTAGAAGTGGAAGGTAAAACAATGTGCTGGACATGTGACTAAATATGTCACGTGTCATAACAATCTGCTTCATAGCAATTCTGTGTTTTTCACATCAGTCTCTCCTTAGTGTTATAAACTGACATGACTTCTTGATTGTTACAAGCTGCACTCAAATACAAGTCAAATGGCCCTGGGTAGTTCCCGGGGGATGTCTGATGAGATCAAGAATAGGACTACTGCACCCTGAGGCATGTCATACAAGGCCAAGGCCACTAATATGAAAGTCGTATACAGGGATCACAACCTCATGTCAAACAGATTTCTATAGAAATCACCACTGCAAAAGTGTGTGATGCTTTGTGCTGGCTTCCTGCAGGCGGACCAGCTGTAGTAGTGACTCCATGCTCCATAGTGAGCGTAAAAAAAGATGAGTAGCAGAAGTGAAGTAGAGTAACAAAACAAAACAATTTCATCACCCTTGTTCACCATGTTTGATACTTACTACAGTTGACATTCAAAAATCCGGCCATCGATAATCTGGTTCCTTCAGATTTCCGGCATGGATTTCGGAGCGCATTTTTTAATTTACCGCGTTGGCGCGCCACTGTTTTCTGGAGCCGTTTATGTTTTGGTGCAGCTGTTGAACTAAAATTCTGTAGAACTGTTTTATTTAGTTGATGAACATTAAAATTTCATTATCTTTTCATTTAGTTTTTAATTTTCTTTCTTTAAAGGACTGTACAGGTAGTCATTTTCTGTTAAATATATACAGCATATATAACCATAAAAAATCTGGCATTTTCAACAATCCAGCACTCCTCAGGTCCAGAGGTTGCCGGATTTTTTAATGTCAACTGTACTAAATGGCCGCCTACATACATTTGTAAGATTTACAATTATTATGTATTTCTCACGCATCTGTGATGTTACATTGTTAAAATGGCTGATACAAGTTGGACACCATGGGTTGCAAACTTCCAACAACTGGAACTGATGCAGTGATACATTTACAAAGAGATGAGTCCATAAGGCCAAATATTAATATAGTCAAAGTTGGAATATATATATTGGGCACAGACCCGAAAGGAACTGGAAATCAACTATAGGTTAATACGGCGTGAAGGTATTTACGATGCCAAGCAGTTGTGGTTGAAATATAATTGAACATTAAGCAAAACGATAAGGTATCAGACGTGTAATGTCTCTAAAAATAGTATACTCTACACTGTGATGTATCCAGTGCTCTTGATGTGAACCATATTAAGTATTGTCGATGATTCATGATGCAAGAATGAATTCTATTAAATTATCTAAAGTCGTCAAACTGGTCTTATTCACTGAAGGTATTCAAGGTTTCAGTTATGACTGTTGTTTATGAATAATATGAACTGAAACAAGATAACACGGCCACGGAAATATATATATAAACTTTTATTGAGGGAACGTAAAAATGCCCACTTAAAAGAATTGCTAACGAATACATGGTTGTAACAAAAATCGATACCGGGTGTAATACAGAACAGTTGATCAAATAATTACCAGAAAACGTAATAACAGATTAACCCATTCAAACAGAAGAAAAAGCCCACAACATATATTAAATTAGTCTATGCGTTATCCACCGATAAAACGCATACCATATATTCTGGACTCGAACGTCCTTATAGCTTACATTTACCATTGGCTATTCAATCCTACACTCATATCATTTTGTGGTTTAACCACACAAACCTGAAATACTGTTATTTTATACACATATTATTACATCGGCTTAAAAGCCTGAACGCAGACGGTTCTACACTTGAATAAGTGGCCATGCCACACATTTTAATAACACTGCCATCAGGCTCCAAGGACACACACCAGACTGGCGTAACTAAGCCTAAACACATCATGCGTGACCTATTTCATACTATAGAATAGGTCTAGTGAGGTGTTCCATGGTGCGACCATTTGAAACAAGTTCAAACTAAAAATGCTCGCTGACCATGCAACAATCCTCAACAGTTTGTCACAATTATTTTTAACTTAGGAGGCTTAGAAATTGTAAATATAAAGTGACATATATCTGTAGCAAAAACAATGGAAAATGCAAACCCATGGATCATCACACAAATTGTAATAAAAACAAGAAAACACACACATGTGCTGCTTAACTACAGTCACATTAGTTGTTTAAATAGTAGCGGAAGTCATTTTGCATGTATTAAAATATGAACTACATTAAACGGATGATTTTGTGGGTTTATTCGTGATGAACTAAAAGGAATGCTCTGAGCGTTGTTTTTGGCATGGGGGTCAAATCCAACCAATGCTCTGAGCATTGTAATGGAGTCAAAGAGTTAATATTGTGTGCGCTTTCTGATAAGAACAAGAGAATTGACCTTTGGCATCAAAAGAACTGTATATAAACTTTAATAACTGAAGAGTGCATCAAGCCCCCAACGTTTCACACATTTATTATACCTTTGTACATGAACTCACTATGTGGGTTACTCTCATGACCACTTCATATCAACATCTTCATAGATAGGCGGACTCTCACATCTGTGAAAATGATAACCAGAAAATGGCCACTTTCAAAAGGGGCAACAAATGAACAGATATACATAAATAAAGTGACATTTAAAAATTAATGTGCTGACCCTAAACTCACAGTTTACTAACTGTAAACATATTCACTGATTCTCATTAAATTCAGAACCATTTTAGGGATGGATTTTTGTGAATGATATTCCTGGCAGTGCCTAAATTTTTGCAAATAAACACATACATTGATTCTACAGTAAGCAAATAAACACATACATTGATTCTACAGTAAGCAAATAAACACATAAACACATGCATTGATTCTATAGTAAGCATATAAACACATATACACATACATTGATTCTACAGTAAGCAAATAAACACATGCATTGATTCTACAGTAAGCAAATAAACACATGCATTGATTCTACAGTAAGCAAATAAACACATACATTGATTCTACAGTAAGCAAATAAACACATAAACACATGCATTGATTCTATAGTAAGCATATAAACACATAAACACATACATTGATTCTACAGTAAGCAAATAAACACATGCATTGATTCTACAGTAAGCAAATAAACACATGCATTGATTCTACAGTAAGCAAATAAACACATGCATTGATTCTACAGTAAGCAAATAAACACATAAACACATACATTGATTCTACAGTAAGCAAATAAACACATGCATTGATTCTACAGTAAGCAAATAAACACATGCATTGATTCTACAGTAAGCAAATAAACACATAAACACATACATTGATTCTACAGTAAGCAAATAAACACATAAACACATGCATTGATTCTATAGTAAGCATATAAACACATATACACATACATTGATTCTACAGTAAGCAAATAAACACATACACACATGCATTGATTTTACAGTAACCAAATAAATACATGCATTGATTCTACAGTAAGCAAATAAACACATACACACATGCATTGATTCTACAGTAAGCAAATAAACACATGCATTGATTCTACAGTAAGCAAATAAACACATGCATTGATTCTACAGTAAGCAAATAAACACATAAACACATACATTGATTCTACAGTAAGCAAATAAACACATACACACATACATTGATTCTACAGTAAGCAAATAAACACATACACACATACATTGATTCTACAGTAAGCAAATAAACACATGCATTGATTCTACAGTAAGCAAATAAACACATACACACATACATTGATTCTACAGTAAGCAAATAAACACATACACACATACATTGATTCTACAGTAAGCAAATAAACACATACACACATACATTGATTCTACAGTAAGCAAATAAACACATACACACATACATTGATTCTACAGTAAGCAAATAAACACATGCATTGATTCTACAGTAAGCAAATAAACACATACACACATACATTGATTCTACAGTAAGCAAATAAACACATACACACATACATTGATTCTACAGTAAGCAAATAAACACATACACACATACATTGATTCTACAGTAAGCAAATAAACACATACACACATACATTGATTCTACAGTAAGCAAATAAACACATACACACATACATTGATTCTACAGTAAGCAAATAAACACATGCATTGATTCTACAGTAAGCAAATAAACACATACACACATACATTGATTCTACAGTAAGAAAATAAACACATGCATTGATTCTACAGTAAGCAAATAAACACATAAACACATACATTGATTCTACAGTAAGCAAATAAACACATGCATTGATTCTACAGTAAGCAAATAAACACATGCATTGATTCTACAGTAAGCAAATAAACACATAAACACATACATTGATTCTACAGTAAGCAAATAAACACATGCATTGATTCTACAGTAAGCAAATAAACACATGCATTGATTCTACAGTAAGCAAATAAACACATAAACACATACATTGATTCTACAGTAAGCAAATAAACACATGCATTGATTCTACAGTAAGCAAATAAACACATAAACACATGCATTGATTCTATAGTAAGCATATAAACACATACACACATACATTGATTCTACAGTAAGGAAATAAACACATACACACATGCATTGATTCTACAGTAAGCAAATAAACACATGCATTGATTCTACAGTAAGCAAATAAACACATATATTGATTCTACAGTAAGTAAATAAACACATACACACATTCATTGATTCTACAGTAAAACATAGCTGCAGGTATTTTTCTCTAGTACAATTATTATTATCCTTAGATTTGTTGTACACTCACACAAAAATGAAACCTTATTATCTTTCAATTCTCACGTTAAATAGCAATGCTTTTTGTCTGCAACTGAAAAATGTTTGTGTATTTGTTTGATAACTGAGTCAACGGTAGGCAGATTTGTGTGTGTAAATTGTTAGACAGAAAATGGTGGTGAAGCAGATGACCTCATCATGTAGTTAATCAGCCATGTTTCAGAAGACAATTAGAACATGTTCCAGATTAGCTAAATATTTGGAAGAATTGTAGGATATGGCTGTCAAGTCACAACTCTTCCATTTACCCGACATAACAAAAAATAAACTTACTCGTCATTAGATTTCTTGAGATTGGTCATCACCTGTCACAATTAATCAAAGCCATAAAAATTTTTTTTAAAAAGTTATAAACAGTTGTCATAAACATGATCTCAAATTTCTAGTAACAGGTGATCATCTGCAAAGATTGTCATGCGCCCTTAATTCAAAAGTTTGTTTTTAGGTCTATTTTCGAGACTCTATACCCTGTTCAACCTGTCCCAAAATGGGCCCTTCCAGTTATAATTAAGGTAAAAAGGTCCAGGCGGTCCCACAGCACATCCTGCTGTAGGGGAGTGAAGTGTTAGAGACTTAACTATACTAGATCCAGCACTGAGGGGTAGTGTGACCAGTTCCTTTCCTTGCTGCCTTTTCCTTCCCTAACTCAAGTCAGGTATCTATTTACAGCTGGGTAGACTGGAGTGTTTTGATACCGTGAATCAAACCTAGCACTTGTGCCATGAGAGATCAGCACACTAACAACTCTTTCAATCGGACACTAAATAATTCAGGTATACAGTGCAAATGTGTGTCCTATCTTGAACGCTCTTATATCAGTCACTTCTTTGGTTACCATTGGTTTTAGCCCTGAAAAGGGCTGGGCCTGAACAAGACTGAAAGCTGACTGTCTGCACTCATTGCAGTGTGCTTATTTCTAGTACTGGTGCTTATTACATTTTTTTTTATTTCCTATTTTTTTTTTTTGCAAGTGTGTGTTTGCTTAATATCTACATTTATTATCACTAGTTTTCTGGCAGCCCTGAAAAATGACAACTAGCTACATTATAGATCTGCTTGTGTTCTTAGTTGGGTCAGTCTGTTAGTTAAGCTCTAGTGTCTACCAATAGTGCAACTGCGGTTCAGAATGGATGTAAAGAACTGGTCCTAATTAAAGATATCCCCACCAGCCACTGTCAAGTACCATGCCGGCTGGTTTAGGTGATGACAACTTACTACCCCCCCCACAGTGATGTATATCAAACTTGGTGTTGACATGTTATACCGTTCACCTTGTAGTTCCTGGGGCTCTCTGATGAGATAAAGGAGGAATAGGACCACTGCTCTCTCAGGGATGTTGTACAAGGCAACTAATATGAGGTTGTGCATGAGGTTGGCAACCTCATTATGTCAAACCAAACTGTTACAGAAACCCCAAGTAACAGCATGTGAATGTTTAGTACAGACTTGCTGTAAGTAGAACCAGCTCAGGTGTATACTTAGTACAGACTTGCTGCAAGTAGAACCAGCTCAAGTGTATACTTAGTGCAGACTTGCTGTAAGTAGAACCAGCTCAAGTGTATCCTTAGTGCAGACTTGCTGTAAGTAGAACCAGCTCAAGTGTATACTTAGTACAGACTTGCTGTAAGTAGAACCAGCTCAAGTGTATACTTAGTACAGACTTGCTGTAAGTAGAACCAGCTCAAGTGTATCCTTAGTACAGACTTGCTGTAAGTAGAACCAGCTCAAGTGTATCCTTAGTACAGACTTGCTGTAAGTAGAACCAGCTCAAGTGTATCCTTAGTACAGACTTGCTGTAAGTAGAACCAGCTCAAGTGTATACTTAGTGCAGACTTGCTGTAAGTAGAACCAGCTCAAGTGTATCCTTAGTGCAGACTTGCTGTAAGTAGAACCAGCTCAAGTGTATACTTAGTGCAGACTTGCTGTAAGTAGAACCAGCTCAAGTGTATACTTAGTACAGACTTGCTGTAAGTAGAACCAGCTCAAGTGTATACTTAGTGCAGACTTGCTGTAAGTAGAACCAGCTCAAGTGTATACTTAGTACAGACTTGCTGTAAGTAGAACCAGCTCAAGTGTATCCTTAGTACAGACTTGCTGTAAGTAGAACCAGCTCAAGTGTATACTTAGTACAGACTTGCTGTAAGTAGAACCAGCTCAAGTGTATCCTTAGTACAGACTTGCTGTAAGTAGAACCAGCTCAAGTGTATACTTAGTGCAGACTTGCTGTAAGTAGAACCAGCTCAAGTGTATACTTAGTACAGACTTGCTGTAAGTAGAACCAGCTCAAGTGTATCCTTAGTACAGACTTGCTGTAAGTAGAACCAGCTCAAGTGTATACTTAGTACAGACTTGCTGTAAGTAGAACCAGCTCAAGTGTATCCTTAGTACAGACTTGCTGTAAGTAGAACCAGCTCAAGTGTATACTTAGTACAGACTTGCTGTAAGTAGAACCAGCTCAAGTGTATCCTTAGTACAGACTTGCTGTAAGTAGAACCAGCTCAAGTGTATCCTTTGTGCAGACTTGCTGTAAGTAGAACCAGCTCAAGTGTATCCTTAGTGCAGACTTGCTGTAAGTAGAACCAGCTCAAGTGTATACTTAGTGCAGACTTGCTGTAAGTAGAACCAGCTCAAGTGTATACTTAGTGCAGACTTGCTGTAAGTAGAACCAGCTCAAGTGTATACTTAGTGCAGACTTGCTGTAAGTAGAACCAGCTCAAGTGTATACTTAGTACAGACTTGCTGTAAGTAGAACCAGCTCAAGTGTATACTTAGTGCAGACTTGCTGTAAGTAGAACCAGCTCAAGTGTATACTTAGTGCAGACTTGCTGTAAGTAGAACCAGCTCAAGTGTATACTTAGTACAGACTTGCTGTAAGTAGAACCAGCTCAAGTGTATACTTAGTACAGACTTGCTGTAAGTAGAACCAGCTCAAGTGTATACTTAGTACAGACTTGCTGTAAGTAGAACCAGCTCAAGTGTATACTTAGTACAGACTTGCTGTAAGTAGAACCAGCTCAAGTGTATACTTAGTACAGACTTGCTGTAAGTAGAACCAGCTCAAGTGTATACTTAGTACAGACTTGCTGTAAGTAGAACCAGCTCAAGTGTATCCTTAGTACAGACTTGCTGTAAGTAGAACCAGCTCAAGTGTATCCTTAGTGCAGACTTGCTGTAAGTAGAACCAGCTCAAGTGTATATAGTGTATACTTAGTACAGACTTGCTGTAAGTAGAACCAGCTCAAGTGTATACTTAGTACAGACTTGCTGTAAGTAGAACCAGCTCAAGTGTATACTTAGTACAGACTTGCTGTAAGTAGAACCAGCTCAAGTGTATACTTAGTGCAGACTTGCTGTAAGTAGAACCAGCTCAAGTGTATACTTAGTACAGACTTGCTGTAAGTAGAACCAGCTCAAGTGTATACTTAGTGCAGACTTGCTGTAAGTAGAACCAGCTCAAGTGTATGCTTAGTGCAGACTTGCTGTAAGTAGAACCAGCTCAAGTGTATGCTTAGTGCAGACTTGCTGTAAGTAGAACCAGCTCAAGTGTATACTTAGTGCAGACTTGCTGTAAGTAGAACCAGCTCAAGTGTATACTTAGTACAGACTTGCTGTAAGTAGAACCAGCTCAAGTGTATACTTAGTGCAGACTTGCTGTAAGTAGAACCAGCTCAAGTGTATACTTAGTACAGACTTGCTGTAAGTAGAACCAGCTCAAGTGTATACTTAGTACAGACTTGCTGTAAGTAGAACCAGCTCAAGTGTATCCTTAGTACAGACTTGCTGTAAGTAGAACCAGCTCAAGTGTATCCTTAGTGCAGACTTGCTGTAAGTAGAACCAGCTCAAGTGTATCCTTAGTACAGACTTGCTGTAAGTAGAACCAGCTCAAGTGTATACTTAGTACAGACTTGCTGTAAGTAGAACCAGCTCAAGTGTATACTTAGTACAGACTTGCTGTAAGTAGAACCAGCTCAAGTGTATCCTTAGTACAGACTTGCTGTAAGTAGAACCAGCTCAAGTGTATCCTTAGTACAGACCTGCTGTAAGTAGAACCAGCTCAAGTGTATACTTAGTACAGACTTGCTGTAAGTAGAACCAGCTCAAGTGTATACTTAGTGCAGACTTGCTGTAAGTAGAACCAGCTCAAGTGTATACTTAGTGCAGACTTGCTGTAAGTAGAACCAGCTCAAGTGTATACTTAGTGCAGACTTGCTGTAAGTAGAACCAGCTCAAGTGTATACTTAGTGCAGACTTGCTGTAAGTAGAACCAGCTCAAGTGTATACTTAGTACAGACTTGCTGTAAGTAGAACCAGCTCAAGTGTATCCTTAGTACAGACTTGCTGTAAGTAGAACCAGCTCAAGTGTATCCTTAGTACAGACTTGCTGTAAGTAGAACCAGCTCAAGTGTATCCTTAGTACAGACTTGCTGTAAGTAGAACCAGCTCAAGTGTATCCTTAGTACAGACTTGCTGTAAGTAGAACCAGCTCAAGTGTATCCTTAGTACAGACTTGCTGTAAGTAGAACCAGCTCAAGTGTATACTTAGTACAGACTTGCTGTAAGTAGAACCAGCTCAAGTGTATCCTTAGTACAGACTTGCTGTAAGTAGAACCAGCTCAAGTGTATCCTTAGTACAGACTTGCTGTAAGTAGAACCAGCTCAAGTGTATCCTTAGTACAGACTTGCTGTAAGTAGAACCAGCTCAAGTGTATACTTAGTACAGACTTGCTGTAAGTAGAACCAGCTCAAGTGTATCCTTAGTACAGACTTGCTGTAAGTAGAACCAGCTCAAGTGTATACTTAGTACAGACTTGCTGTAAGTAGAACCAGCTCAAGTGTATCCTTAGTACAGACTTGCTGTAAGTAGAACCAGCTCAAGTGTATACTTAGTACAGACTTGCTGTAAGTAGAACCAGCTCAAGTGTATACTTAGTACAGACTTGCTGTAAGTAGAACCAGCTCAAGTGTATACTTAGTACAGACTTGCTGTAAGTAGAACCAGCTCAAGTGTATACTTAGTACAGACTTGCTGTAAGTAGAACCAGTGGTTATTTCATGCTCCATAAGGTGAGACAAGGAAAATGATGATAATATTCTTTGTTCTTTGTCTGTCTCTCCCATTCTCTGTCCATCAAACTTCTCTTTCCATCAAACTTCTCTGTCCATCAAACTTCTCTGTCCATCAATCTTCTCTGTCCATCAAACTTCTCTTTCCATCAAACTTCTCTTTCCATCAAACTTCTCTGTCCATCAAACTTCTCTGTTAGAACAACTTAGTCCTGCTGTCTTCTTCTCATAACATGTCCAAAGACAGCGTACTGCTTCCTTCTGTTGTCTGTAATAAGCCTTCTTAACCCCTGACCTCTCAGGACACATTACTGTTATTGGCTGTCTATGGCTTTCTTGACATTCTTTTATAAAACACTTGTCACCTCCAGGAATCTTCTTGCTTATTTACTGGCTGTCCATGAATCACTTCCATTTGACATGATTGGATCTATGTAACTTACAAGAACTCTCTTTTTCTTAGTTCCAATGACAAAGATTGGTATTCAAATGCAAAAATGTGAAAATACAAGAAACAATGTTTTATACAGACCTGCCGAATGACACCTGGATCAACTTCAATATTACTGCTACTGACATAACCCACTGTGAAAATATTGACAAACAATAGTTTTAGCTCTCTATAAAAGAGTTTACCACAACATACTTTAAGCTCTCTATAAAAGAGTTTACCACAACATACTTTAAGCTCTCTGTATAAAAGAGTTACCACAACATACTTTAAGCTCTCTATAAAATATTTTACCACTAAACAGTTTAAGCTCTCTATAAAAGAGTTTAAAAAACAGTTTAAGCTCTCTATAAAAGAGTTTACCACAAACTAGTTTGAGCTCTCTATAAAAGAGTTTACCAGAAAACAGTTTAAGCTCTCTATGATAGAGTTTATCACAAAGGCAACTTCTGGACAATAAACTTCTGTAATTCAACAAATCAACACTATAAGCTAGCATTCATCATTTCCCCTTTCACACCCTGTGGAGCATGCCACCACTGTAGCTGCAGGAAACCTGCACCAAAGCATGCCTATGCCCTTGCAGCTGTTGTTTATGATGAGCTGACCAGCTCCATTGACAATCTCAAGGTAGCCATCTTTTATGACATGCCTGAGGCAAGAGTATTGCTATTCTGTGTCTGTCTCATCATGTGACCTCTAGAAATGTCATGTGACACAATGTTTTTGTAAACAATACAAGTTTTGGTGAGATGGTAATTCTGACGGTGAAACGTTCACAATTATCAATCAGGTTCAATCAGGTTATTTAATAAAACACATCATGACCACACAGCTAACAAAAAAAACTGAAACAGCTGAGACATGCTGACAGAATGAATACAAACAGAGAGTTAAGAAAGATTTCTTCTTCAAGTACCGTGCCAGCTGGAGTGGGCTATCATGTCTCTCCACAACTTCCGGTTCCCAGTACTGCTTATCAATTCTTTTGTTGACCTCTTTCTACGCTGCAATGTTAAACTTCTCTCTCTGTCATTATATCTGTTTTTCCGTCAATATTTCCTGTTGTTACAATCATAAATCTAGCGTTTTCGTTTTCTTACAACATGCAAAATGAAAGTTGACTACATCCTTCTAACATGAGTAGTCAGCTTCCACTGTACTGGCCTCTTCCAGGACATCTTTTTACATCTATTTAGCTATCTGTTTCATTCTTACAATTTTTCTCTAAAATAACACTTATGTGACTAGGGATTTTCTTGCTGGTTTACTGCCTGTCCATGAATTGCTTCCATATGACAGGATTGGCTCTGTATAACAGTGACAATCTCTCTCTCACTGTCAAAGATGTGAAGCATAAATAACACATAACTGCGGCTGATAAATAAAGCACAGTAGTTTCCCCATTTTACCATAAAGCACTGTTGAGAGGTGCACTTCAAATTTATTGCAGCATTACAAGTAAGCACTGCTGACCACTTAGGTCTGACGCAGCCAGATTTCTCATGTAGAACAAACCTCAATCTCCCACATGGTTATTAACAACTTTTATCAACATGAAAATCATGCAAATTGAATTCTGTACTTGGCAAGCTATGGATCTACGCTCAAACACATGCATAAAACCTCGATTCTTTAAAGTATTCTTGAATTACCATCCCATACTTTTGCTGTGTAGATGTTAAACAGCACTGGTGATAGTGGAGAACTCTGGGGTAGTCCCGGGCCAATGTGCACTGGTTCTGATTTCCATGTTCCCAAGCGAAACGCAACCGATTTCTCCATTAAGGCAGCTGCTATCCACCTTGTTATCCAAGGGTTTACACCACATGCCATTATACAGTCTATTAGGGTTGCAAAGTCCATACTGTTATAAGCATCGTCTAGGTCAATTGTGACAGCCACCGTTTCTCTTTTACCCTGGAATCCCTTGTACACATTGTACGCAAACGTTCTAGCATTACCCCATGTTGTTTTCATAGGCCTATAGCTACCCATGGTATCAGGAAGGATGTGTGCATTTTCGAGGTGACTCATTACCTGTTTTGCAACTATCTTTTCAAGTAATTTAAAATAGACATTCTGTAGTGTGATAATTTGATAGCTGCTGAGCAGTGTGGGGTCTTTGAAAGGTTTAAGAAGTGACCGAAGGTAACTGTGTAGCCAGTCTTTCTGCATGCTGCTATTGAAATCGCTCACCATATTTATAATGGCTGTGTCGTCGAGCTGTTTAATGTGATGGTATTGTACACCATCAGAACCCACAGCAGTGCTTCTGCTGGTTTTCAATGTGTACACCACGTCCTCTTCAGAAATGAGATGGAAGTATATCTGGCCCCTTAAGGCATTTTCCACAACACTGTCCTTTATTTTCTGGTGGGCACTTTTGTCACCTTTATTCGTTTGCTCCACATATCGATTAAACAATGCTTTTCCCTTCTCTTCGTCCGTCTTCAGGCTTACTCCTGTAGAGCTTTTGATATCAGGGATGGGTTGACTTGCACTTTTCCTATTCATTCTTCCATGTAAGGACCAGAATTTCTGTAGGGATTTTTCCATGTCCAACTGTGTGACAAAGTCCTCCCACACTTTATCCTTGGCCTCTCTTGCACAGCTGTTTAGTCTATTAATGGTTTTTTGCTTTTTCTCCTTCATCTTATCAACCTCTCCCTCACTCATCATTCTTCTGTTTTGTGCTTTACGCCATTCCTTTGTTGCTCTTTCCTTTTCTATCCATGCTTCCTCCACTGTCTTATTCCACCAGGGAGGTTGGGTGAAAGGTGTTCTCGCTGTCTTTTGTGTGGCATTTAGATGCAATGTGTGTAAAGAGTTGTTACAGTCGAGTGGGCCTGTAGGATACTTGCTACACAGTAAAAGTAGCAACCTTTCAACCAACAGGACTGGGACGAACATTAACTTTCGCAGATGACATACTCATGTACAGAACTGGCTCAGACAGACAGGAAATGGTCCAAGGCATATAAGAGACACTACAGGTGGTCTGGTGTGCGGAAAGCGGAACAAAGGTCAATCCAAACAAGACCTGTGCGATGTGGTGCTCTTTGAACAACTCCATAGTGAAAGCAGACCTTCCAGACATCACTTTCAATGGGCGGAACATTGAAAGGCAAGACAAACTGAAGTATCTGGGAGTAACGTTTGATCGTGGGCTATCATTCAAGTATCATGTCGATCTGATCATACAGAAGTGCAAGCGAGGACTGGCAGCCTTAAAAACAATGGCTGCTGTGCGCTTGGAACAGAGACTACTGTTTCTCCTGTATCATCAGCTCGTTATTTCAGTAACTGAGTATGGGCTAGGAATACTCATGCTGTCAGTGTCACAATGTGAACGACTGGAATGCATTCAAAATGAAGGGATGCGACTTAGTTTTAGGCTATACACGTGATACCCCCATTGCAACAATGATATACATGCTCGATTGCTGTCGATTAGATCCAGATATGCGATGGCCTAGGCAAAAGCCTACGCGCAGGTACCCACCGACAAAAGACACCCCCCTACATGAGAACGTAGCTGACATCAAAGGGGCAAGAATAAAGAGGGGGACGTCATGGATAGAACAGGCAGAGGCTACGATTGGTCAGGTGACCAGGAATGAAAATATATCCAAAAGGGAAGAGTGGAGTAAATCAGGGGAGAACTGGATAAACTACCAGCAGGTCATCATTAACCTTGGCAGAGAGTACAGTTCTTGGGGCAATGGAAAAGCAGAGCCCCACTGACTGTAGTGCGTTGTGAGAAATCTGGATGGGGCTTCTCTGCGAGAATAAAGGGCAAGGTCATTGCTGAACAGAGTGGAGCCTACATGACAACAACCTCCAGCATGAGAGTAGAGGTAGAGGCAGTTACTGCAGCACTGAGACTCCATCAACCAGGGCAGTCATATTGTCAGACTCTCAAGCCAGCTTCGGAAAGTTCAGAAAGGATGGCTGCGGCAGGAACGGAAAACATCAATAGTATCCTCAAGAACTGGTGTGGATCTACTGTCCTGGTCATGCAGGGGTACGTGGCAATGAGAGAGCTGACAGACTGGCCTAGAGAGCACCCATGGTGGGGACACTGGACATGGATAAGGGAGAGATACTACGGGCAATTAATGACCGCCTGCTAGATAATGACACTGCAATGGATGAATCAACAAAGCTGAGACTGTTGGAATTTGGCATCAAACGTGGGACTAGCAGAGATGGACGTGAGAGAGGATGTATCTGTCATCTGTACAACCAGCGTGCTACAGGTACAATTAGCATTCATACTCTTCGACATTTTCTGAGAGAAACTGAGCACCTGTGGGTTTGCCCGGAGTGCAGTGAGGTCGATTCTGATTAACAATAACAATAACCATTCCATAAGTGACTGTACTACAGATCTGAGCGTCCAATTGAGTGCTGGCGTTTCAGTTATGAAAGGCAAATGCAACAAGAAAGGGAAGTGGTCACCCCAGCTCATAAAGCTGGACCTAGTATAGTGAAGTCTCTAGCACTTAAGTCCCCTACAGCAGTATCTGCAATGGGACTACCTTTAGCTACAGATCTGAGAGACCTAGTCTATGTTCAGTATACACACGCTAGAAGTAACACAGACAAAATTGGAGGACAGTGATATTCAAATTTAAAATACACAAGGCACAAGTAGCAATGTTGCACTGGGAAATATTCATTTATTAATACATTAGCCTTCAACTCCCCAAGCAACATAGGCCAGCTAAAGATGTATGCTAAGTCCTCCTGCCATATGCTATTAGCTAAAGATGTAAGCTAAGTCCTCCTGCCATATGCTATTAACTGAAGATGTATGCTAAGTCCTCCTGCCATATGCTATTAGCTAAAGATGTAAGCTAAGTCCTCCTGCCATATGCTATTAACTGAAGATGTATGCTAAGTCCTCCTGCCATATGCTATTAGCTAAAGATGTATGCTAAGTCCTCCTGTCATATGCTATTAGCTGAAGATGTATGCTAAGTCCTCCTGCCATATGCTATTAGCTAAAGATGTAAGCTAAGTCCTCCTGCCATATGCTATTAGCTGAAGATGTATGCTAAGTCCTCCTGACATATGCTATTAGCTAAAGATGTATGCTAAGTCCTCCTGCCATATGCTATTAGCTAAAGATGTCTGCTAAGTCCTCCTGCCATTTGCTATTAGCTAAAGATGTCTGCTAAGTCCTCCTGCCGTATGCTATTAGCTAAAGATGTCTGCTAAGTCCTCCTGCCATATGCTATTAGCTAAAGATGTCTGCTAAGTCCTCCTGCCATATGTTATTAGCTAAAGATGTCTGCTAAGTCCTCCTGCCGTATGCTATTAGCTGAAGACAAAAACAGGGAGACCAAACAATACACGCTGAAGGAAACCTGGGACAGATGTGAAATGGATAAAGAAGACATGGTAAGATCTTGACTGGATGTCACATGACAGGAAATCTTGGCATGAATTGGATCAAGAACTAGCTGAAGGATAATGAATGAATGACGCAAGGACTCGCTAACGTTATTCCGGGCAGGATGTACGTTTCTGGTGCCAAATTTCACAATATAAGTTTCTGGTGTCAAATATCACATTATAATCGTTAATTGTGATACATGTCTATATCCTTTTATCCGAACACCCGAATACTGAAATATTCGGAAAATCAAATGTTTCTTTGAGCTACTTTTCATCACAAATTAGGCGACTTTCTGCTATTTTTAATCACAATCAGGATGACTTTGGGCTATTTTTAATCACAATTAGGATGACTTTGGGTTATTTTTAATCACAATTTAGGGAGACTGGGCAATTTTTGTGTGATCACAATTTGGGTGACTTTGGGCTATTTTAAAATACATTTAGGGTAACTTTGGTCTATTTTAAAATTCATTTCGGGAGACTTTGGGCTATTTTCAAATACATTTTGGTGTTTTTGGGCTATTTTCAAACACATTTTGCTTACCTTTTTAAAACATAATTTGGGCGACACCTGAAAACCAAAAAAATCTTTCCAAAACAAAGCTGTTCCTGAAGATTTCAGATAAAAAGGATACAGACTTGCATTATAAGTTTTCATATTTTCTCTGTTTTTAATGAATATATCTATCCTTTATTAAGAGATCAAATGTCATCTATTTATATTTGTCTTACTGTGGCCGTGCCACTGGTTATTTATTAATAAACGTGTTGAATTTGTCACTTGTTGATTTTGTCACTTGTTGAATTTGTCACTTGTTGATTTTGGCAATTGTTGAATTTGTCACTTGTTGATTTTGGCAATTGTTCGATGTTCAAAGTTATTCGAACTGCTTGTTATCTTTGTTTCTAGCGTTGTGAATTGAATTATCATTTAATGTCGAGGCACGTGTTTTGATCGTATAGTGGAATCTCTAGCGTTGTGTGTTATGTGACAACCCAGCAGGTTCGTTCTTCCAGATGAGAATGCTGCTACGTGTTGGTGTTGAATGAGTTTCTTGGCACTTGATGTTGGAGAATTTATTCTTTGATTGACAAATTTATTCTTTGGTATTAATGTCTTTTCTTTGTTAAGTTCTGGTCTCTCCTAATTCACCAGCTGTTTCTACTGAGTTAGTTTTTGTGGTCGTGTATCTTTTCTTTATTGGCAGGTAACAAAAGTCTTTATATCAGGTAAACGTTCATAAGCACGACTGTTTAACATCACAAATCACCAGGATGAAAACTTCAACGATCACAGGTACATCTACTGTTACGACTGATAACAACTGAAGCGTAGACGACATGTATCATTAAACGTCACCACAGGAAATACAGGCATTGTGTTGAAATAAATCCAGGAAAACGTTTTAAGGCCTGTTTATTGGTGTTAAATCTCTGCTCATTTCTGACATCGTCTTGTTACAGCAACATTTGACAATAACATGGAAATAAGTCAATAACTTCTCAAAATGAAGAACTGTCCTGTCTTCATCCTTAATAAATGGCTATAGCAGGTTTTAAAAGGAATTAAGCTGTCACAGTTTCTCTTTCCTGCAAATCTAATGTTATCTTCCTTCTGACTTAGAGAATTGTAATACCATGGTGTCTACGACTAGTCGACAAGAAATGGTTCGTTAGCTATTGCAATGTTCTTTAAACGTCCTGTTTAAAGCAGGCACTAGTTATCAAATTAACTCTCCTTGGAAATAAAGACAGGCATCGATGACTTAGAGCTGAATGTTGAAGAGTTGTTGTCTATTGAGAGGTTCTTTATTCATTCCAATTCTAACTAACAATTTCAGCAGTTCTTATGGTCTAAAAGATGTTTCTACTTCTACAAAATCGTGTCTGCTCTAGTCAGCAATTGCCCTCTAACTGGTCTCTCTAACCTGATCAACCTACTGCGTTAGTTTTTCATTTCGCTAACTATTGTCACGCGATTCTGCCTGACGACAGACATTGAATCCGGTTGAGTCTAGCCAAGCGCATTCAGCTTATGATTTAATTAAGTTCATTGGAAGGGTTCTCAGTTTATTTGCACTAGTAACTACTAACTTACTGAAGGACTTTTGCTATTGTACTTACTATATTTGGAGAATCACTGCTGACGTATACTGTTGCAGTCACAGAGGTCGACCTATCATTAATTTCTTTTGACATACTGTGCATTTCAATAATCTACCTGTAGTGTCCTAACCTCATCATCAATTTTTATTTAACAAAACCACTAACAAATACAAATAATTGTCAGTCTATGTCATCTATTTTATTACCATCAATATTATGAAACATCACATATAACACTCTATAAGATTATCTTAAATGAGTCAAGTGTTTAAGTTTAAAAATATATGTATTAATTCTTGTCAATAATGGATATCCTGATTCAACTACACAGTGAACCAGGAATCACAATCAAATGTAATTACAAGTAATATGTACACAGTTTATAAATATAATCTTTGTATTGACATATTTTATTATTATTATTCTATGTGTGTAATTTGTGAAGTGGTACTATGAAGTAATACTGGCTTGTTTAAGCTTGGTTGTTGTTTTTCATCATGACTTCAAGTGTTTGATTATCGTGGAAATAGTAATTGGAAAAGTTCACAGTTCCTGTCATTTGAAAGAATTTATTGTCCCTCTGTGTTAAATATACTGTCAATTTTTGAGGGGGGGGCACATAATGTTGAGCTGCTCTGGCCACAGAAGCTTATCTTTCGTGATGGCGGCAGGAAAAGACTCCTCTGCTCGATTGCTTCACTGTGTTCTGGAGACACCTCACTGGTCGCTATCTGGACCAAGGAGTATGCTGTCAGCCTCTGGATTCAGCAAAACTCAGACCAGGTGCTGCTTCAGTAACTTAGGACCACAGTCCCTGAAACAAGAAGGTTGTACCTCCTACTTCAGATCTAATTTATAATCTATTTCCACACTGAACACAATACATAACAAACACTGAGTTCAGAGCGGTAGGCCAACTGCTATCTTCATCTGAAACAATTTACACCAGTATACTCCTCCCTAATGGTTACTACGCCTCTGCAATTCCAGCATTAGTTCTTTCTAGTCAATAAGATAGGTGTCAGTGTACTGTTTGGCAATTCCATGCAGTTTTACTTTTCTCCGACACGTCATGTTCAGGTTGGAGCACTATTTAGGCTTTGCCTCATGTTGGCTACTGAACCACACACATATACAGACATAAATTATCAATTCACATTCAATTTTCATTAAAAAGATCTCAAATATGTCAAGCTTACCACAATTCATGGAAATGATAACAAATATGTTGACTGGCGATGAATAATGGCACAAATTCCGATCTGCCTCTGTCCCAGACTTTTATTTAGAAAAAATATAATCTGGATCTCAACGCACTGTTTCTTAGTAAGTTTATTTTAAAATGTGGCACTGAACTGACGCTCCTAATTGACTATATTGGCGGGTCTAACCAATCGGGCCATGTTTACACAGCTTTTCAAAAAATTTTACCCTTCTCACGTTTCCCCTAACAACCAAAATTAGTATTTATAGTCCGACTAATCGTGTTTAGCCTTACATTTACTTCTATCCAATCAAATAGGATTTTACATGGTGGCCCATTTCCCGTAAAATAGTGGTTTCAAAACATGCCACTGTGCGATTATGATTTTGTGTTGTCTGACACCCTCACTATTTTCTTTTGGCTATAATTTGTTAATTCCTAGACTATTTGCGTAACACTTAACATATTCTTTGTCAGCAAGTCCTAAGGAACCCAAATATATAAATTTTATGGGGCTAAGGGGCTGCGTTCAAAATATGCATTTTCTTCTACCTCCCGTTCACTTCGATACGATGTGGTGTCTGGGTACTGTCAGGCTTTCAAACGTAAACCAGTATAATGTCATGTTTCATAATAAGCATTTTTCAGGTTTTTAAACCTAACTCTCGTATGGGTAGTGTTTTTTATCACTGTCCATCTGAAAAAAAGTTAGTGCTTCATGCCTTTCGCGTTGGGGGTGGCATTAATTGTATATCGCGAGACGCGTGTTAGTGTTGTATGCGTTCCTGCTTTCAGCCCTCACTCTCTCTATCCTAATTCCATCTGTCCTTCCGTTTATGTTAACGTAGTGTATAAAATGAAATTAATGGAAGTATTAATTTAGGTCATTAATCAGCTTGCGTATCTCAAGGTTTTCTTAGAAATGCAGTACACGTTTTATTGTTTTGTGGAAACGCGTGTATGCTGCTATAGGCTTTACTCTCAACGTGGAAACGTTACAATTTGCAGACGAAGTAGAAAACAAGGGGGATTTTTGTATGCCATTGTGACAGCACTGTACTTTTACCATTTCTCTTTCTTTTTATTGAATTTATGTGTTGGGCTTTACATTTTCCTTTTAATTTATATATGTGGATTTAGAATGTTTCACGACAAATTCTCCCCTCTTAAAACAGACGTTATATGTCAGTCTATAATTCTATATACACATAGAGAAATTTATTATTATTTCTGGGGCTTATGGTGATTCTCATCACACAGATGGCGGCTTAAAAAATCTGCATCACCGGTTCGCTAATTTTATTTTTATCATGGATTAATGCAGGTGGGTCAATTCAAAGTAGGCACGACTCAAGAAATCTGCCCCAGACCTCTGCAATCCAAGAATCCATTTCAGATATGTTACTGTACAGCTGCAAGTGTTACGGCTTGTCTTACTACTGCTTAGCAATCAATATTCACTTTTTTTTTCTTTTCTCTGAGTCTGCTCAACGACATGTCCAGAGAAGATTAGATGTTCCTCAAATTGTACGTTATGAGGAGTTGATCTATATGGTGATATCTGAGTTGTGGAGTGGATCCAATAATTTTCTCATCATTCTAGAGAAGACACTAGGCGCATTCTTCAATCCAAATGGCAATCTGTTAAACTCATAGTGTCCCTCTGAGGTACTAAACGCTAGGTATGGTCTAACCTCAGGCTTTACTGGAATCTGATAGTATCCTTTACTCAGATCCACTTTTGAGAAATATTTAGCTTTATTTAGCCTGGCAAACAACTGATTTGTATCCGGCAATGGATCCACCTGTCCTTCTGTAATAGCATTCAGTCTCCTGTAATCTATACAGAGTCTATGTTCTCCAGAGGGTTTCCTTAAGAGCACAACACTGGAACTATACGAAGATTCACTGTGTGAAATAATTCCTTCCTTCAACAAATAGTCTATCTCTTCCTTCAAAGCTTTCTCCTTAGCAAAAGGAATCGAATAGGGTTTCATACAGACAGGTGTGGGGTCTATCAGTTTCATATCATATTCCAATAAGTTTGTATGCCCCGGTCGGTCTGTGAGCACCTCTGTATGATTATCTAAAACCTGTTGCACTCTCTCTTTTTGATTTTTCGTTAAATGTGTACTGATTTTCACCTGTGCCGCTGTCTCACAGGGGTGTAATGGATATTCAAATGATGAAAGTGGTTCCTTTTTCATCTCCATTGCAATGGACAAGGTCAACAAGTGTGTCTCTTCCTGATTTTCTCTTTCCAAATATTTCTTCAGGAGATTCACATGATAGATTTTTTCTTTCCCCTTCTTATCTATCTTATAATTGGTTCTAGACACCTTCTCTAGAACTGTATATGGACCTTGCCATCCAATTTGTAACTTATTCTGACTACCGGGGAGAAGAAGCAGTACCTTCTCTCCCACAGCCAAATCTCTGTCTTTAGCCTTCCTGTTGAAATAGGCAGCATGTTTCTTCCTGGCTTGTCTCAAATTTTCATTGGCAAGTTTCCAGCCAGTTTTTTAAACGAGTGGTCAGCTCATTCACATATTGGTATGAGGATGTAATATTTTCCTCTGCCTTTTCATCAGTCCACGTTCTTAACAGCGTTACATATGGACCTTTAATTTTGTGGACCTATTTGTCCATGCACCGGTATGGTCTCTTCCACTCGAAGCGCTATAGTGATGATTTTTCTTCCCAGAATTATCATGCACAAAACGACCGCTACCAATTCTTCTCTTGGGGCTTTCTCCCCACTTAGAATTCTTGATGAGAGATTTCTTCTCTACATCCTCTTCCTCCAGTTTGTTTAAGTCCGATTGAGGGATTTTCGGCTTATCCTGGGGTAAGACATCTTTTTGCACTCTCTGCATAGTGGCCATTGTAAAACAGTTAATTGAAGCTAGTCCGTGAAAAGGGGCTTCCCATTCCATTTGGTCCACTTTATCAAATTTATTTTTCTTTTCCGTGTCAGGCTTACGTTTGCCCCGTGGCGTGTGGAGGTCCTGATCACTGTTCCCACTTGTGGGTGTTCCCTCATGTGCTATGCTACACCTTTCTACAAAATTCTCAATGTCCCACCTTGCCTTGGGCCAATAATAATTGTGAGCCCCTTTTTGAATGATGGTACCTATTTTCTCATGGTCCCCATCTTGTTTCACATGTAGGCTCCTTATTAAGTCTGCTCTATATCTCTTTGGAAGAACCAACTGTCCGTGACCATTGGATCTAGTTCCGGCCTTCCTGTAAATCAACTTGTTTTTCATGTAAAAATCTCCCTTGCCTGGAGTTGTATGACAAGTTGACAATTTCCTGAAACAAGGCTTGAGGGTCTTATCCCCAGCCTGTGCCTTCCTCAACTCTTCTGGAGTGGTATTTAACAGAATATCCTCCTCCTTTCTTGAGGTCGACCTGACCTGAAGGGTAGCCATAACTATAGGGTTCCTTCTGCAACGGTCAGTGTCATGATTGTTCATCTTACAATTTTTACACCATCTCTTTCCTTGGTTGAAAGATTTTCTTTCATCATATTTCCTTTCATCGAATTGTGGGGTTTTATTTTTATTGTCATACCGTGGCCTATCAAACTGGTGCTTACCTTTGTTTTGATCTCTAGGATCAAATTTATTAAAGTTCTGTGGTGCCTTAAAATTATCTACCTGTTTCTTTTTATTACCTGATACCTCTGCCTGAGCTGCTTGATACCTTTCTGCAACATTTAGTAGCTCACCCAGTCTCTCTGCACCTTGTTCCATGAGAAACTTTCTCAGGTCTGGAGCCATGGACTCTCTTAATTGTTCTATAAGGATCATTTCCTTAAGATCTTGGGTTTTCCCCAGAGAAGTCCATTTCTCCAAGTATGTCTCTAACCGTGCAGAGAACTGGTGATAGGTTTCACCTGACAGTAGTTTAGCATTCCTAAATTTTTTCCTATAAAATTCTGCGTTCTTTTCATATCTTAACAAAAGCGCCTGCTTTAGCATGTCATAATTTTCTTGATCACCTCTGCTCATTTTGGCAAAAACTTCATAAGCTGCCCCACGAAGCCCTTGAGATAACTTTAAGCTCCACCTTTCTCTCTCTAACCCATACGTGGTAGCTAATAGTTCATATCTATTTAGATAGCTCTCAATATCATCTTCTTTCTCAACAAAATGATCTAAATGAAAGTTCATAGCTGAGGTTGAGGCTCCCTGACTAGCAGTAGCATCGGAGGTAAAGGGACTGGCACCATTTTCAGGAGCATGGCCTTGAAACTCAAACTCCCTTAGTCGTAGCTCATGTTCCCTTTGTAATCTTTTATCTTCTGCTTCCCTTTCTGCAGCTAATCGCTTGTCTTCCCTTTCTGCAGCCTGTCTTCTTTCCTCGGCTTCCCTTTCTGCTTTTTTTTCTTCCAACTGGAGCCTCTTTATTTCCGCCTCATGATCTGCCTCCAATGCTCTAGCCTCTTTGTCAGCCTCAACCTGCAGCCTCTTAATTTCTTTTTCAGCCTCTAACTTTCTTTCAGCTTCAAATTTTCTTTCCTCACGTTCAATATATTTGTCACATTCAGCAGTGACATAAGCAATCATAATTTGCCCGTCCATTCCTAACTCTTTAGCAGTCTGCACAGCAGCCGATCGAAATTTGGCCAGGGCCGCCATTTTCTAACAGGTAAATGTATATAATGTCTAACTAAACAATACAATCTGTAATTAATTAACTAAGGACAACCACAGGCACTGAGAGCTCAACCTTATTTATTTTCACCCAAGGATACCTTTTAAATTTTTATTATTCCCAATATATATAATAGGAGAAAGTTCAATATCCCAGGAGCGAGATCCCAATATATGTGGTAAAGTGGGATGTTATAAATATTTATAGGGGACTTAGTGTACTGACTGAGATCAGCTGTGAAGGTATCTGTATCTAATAAGTGTGGTGTATTACAGATGACCTTACTTGCTACCACATTTATACCTCAGTCAGAATTATTCTGGAATATTGTGATGACTACGTTAAATGTCTAGGGTTATGAAAATGATGAAGTGTAAGTCACAACAACAACAGACAGATAAACAATTTAATTTATTCCACAACACTTTACAACACTGTGACACTCACACACATATAACACTCTATAAGACTATCTTAAATGAGTCAAGTGTTTAAGTTTAAAAATATATGTATTAATTCTTGTCAATAATGGATATCCTGATTCAACTACACAGTGAACCAGGAATCACAATCAAATGTAATTACAAGTAATATGTACACAGTTTATAAATATAATCTTTGTATTGACATATTTTATTATTATTATTCTATGTGTGTAATTTGTGAAGTGGTACTATGAAGTAATACTGGCTTGTTCAAGCTTGGTTGTTGTTTTTCATCATGACTTCAAGTGTTTGATTATCGTGGAAATAGTAATTGGAAAAGTTCACAGTTCCTGTCATTTGAAAGAATTTATTGTCCCTCTGTGTTAAATATACTGTCAATTTTTGAGGGGGGGCACATAATGTTGAGCTGCTCTGGCCACAGAAGCTTATCTTTCGTGATGGCGGCAGGAAAAGACTCCTCTGCTCGATTGCTTCACTGTGTTCTGGAGACACCTCACTGGTCGCTATCTGGACCAAGGAGTATGCTGTCAGCCTCTGGATTCAGCAAAACTCAGACCAGGTGCTGCTTCAATAACTTAGGACCACAGTCCCTGAAACAAGAAGGTTGTACCTCCTACTTCAGATCTAATTTATAATCTATTTCCACACTGAACACAATACATAACAAACACTGAGTTCAGAGCGGTAGGCCAACTGCTATCTTCATCTGAAACAATTTACACCAGTATACTCCTCCCTAATGGTTACTACGCCTCTGCAATTCCAGCATTAGTTCTTTCTAGTCAATAAGATAGGTGTCAGTGTACTGTTTGGCAATTCCATGCAGTTTTACTTTTCTCCGACACGTCATGTTCAGGTTGGAGCACTATTTAGGCTTTGCCTCATGTTGGCTACTGAACCACACACATATACAGACATAAATTATCAATTCACATTCAATTTTCATTAAAAAGATCTCAAATATGTCAAGCTTACCACAATTCATGGAAATGATAACAAATACGTTGACTGGCGATGAATAATGGCACAAATTCCGATCTGCCTCTGTCCCAGACTTTTATTTAGAAAAAATATAATCTGGATCTCAACGCACTGTTTCTTAGTAAGTTTATTTTAAAATGTGGCACTGAACTGACGCTCCTAATTGACTATATTGGCGGGTCTAACCAATCGGGCCATGTTTACACAGCTTTTCAAAAAATTTTACCCTTCTCACGTTTCCCCTAACAACCAAAATTAGTATTTATAGTCCGACTAATCGTGTTTAGCCTTACATTTACTTCTATCCAATCAAATAGGATTTTACATGGTGGCCCATTTCCCGTAAAATAGTGGTTTCAAAACATGCCACTGTGCGATTATGATTTAGTGTTGTCTGACACCCTCACTATTTTCTTTTGGCTATAATTTGTTAATTCCTAGACTATTTGCGTAACACTTAACATATTCTTTGTCAGCAAGTCCTAAGGAACCCAAATATATAAATTTTATGGGGCTAAGGGGCTGTGTTCAAAATATGCATTTTCTTCTACCTCCCGTTCACTTCGATACGATGTGGTGTCTGGGTACTGTCAGGCTTTCAAACGTAAACCAGTATAATGTCATGTTTCATAATAAGCATTTTTCAGGTTTTTAAACCTAACTCTCGTATGGGTAGTGTTTTTTATCACTGTCCATCTGAAAAAAGTTAGTGCTTCATGTCTTTCGCGTTGGGGGTGGCATTAATTGTATATCGCGAGACGCGTGTTAGTGTTGTATGCGTTCCTGCTTTCAGCCCTCTCTCTCTCTATCCTAATTCCATCTGTCCTTCCGTTTATGTTAACGTAGTGTATAAAATGAAATTAATGGAAGTATTAATTTAGGTCATTAATCAGCTTGCGTATCTCAAGGTTTTCTTAGAAATGCAGTACACGTTTTATTGTTTTGTGAAAACGCGTGTATGCTGCTATAGGCTTTACTCTCAACGTGGAAACGTTACAATTTGCAGACGAAGTAGAAAACAAGGGGGATTTTTGTACGCCATTGTGACAGCACTGTACTTTTACCATTTCTCTTTCCTTTTATTGAATTTATGTGTTGGGCTTTACATTTTCCTTTTAATTTATATATGTGGATTTAGAATGTTTCACGACAGCGGCGACATTACAATACAGTACTCACTGCTAGTATTCGTCTTGATCAACCACATGTTGGGTGGATTCTGGTCCAGGCGAACAATAGTCACTGTCTGACCTTTCTTGATTGACAGATCTTTGACATCTTGTTTCATGATGCCCTTACCAACACTGGTCTCGTTTCCAGTTAACTGTTTATAGATACAACATGGTCAAGCATAGTAGGGTAAAATAGTCTACCGTAAATTGTACAATGTAGTGTAACGTAACATAGTACAGTATAGTATAGTTTAGTATAGCATAGTACAGTATAATATAGTAACCTCCTTAAGTCATAACGGAAAGAATACAGGCAAACGGAGGGGGGAATGATGCGCTCTTGAAGTGATAACCCTCAGCTGTGTTTTGTTTGGTGTTCCTTTCAATGTGTTTTTTCTTCTGGTTGTTGTAGGTTTTTTTCACACAATCTGAGGTGACGCTGTTTGGGAGTATCTCAACTTGGAGTGATTAGCAGTATTGCCCTGCCAGGATAATGGACATATGTCCCGTGCCTTTGCGTCTATCTTGCACTCATCTCTGAACCTCAGTTCTGGTTCCTCAGCTGTTCATTTGCCATCTGCCAGTTGTCCTTAGAAAATATCTTTGAAAATGCAACCATATCTATGAGGTGGATAGTGTAATGTTATGATGTATGTATATAAGCATTACCTCGTCATCTACACAAGCACACACATGTTTCAGAAAGCACTCAGTAAAAGCATGTTCAGTTCGTAGCCATGTTTATTTACAGAATATCGTACATGTCAAGATTCGCATCATATTACAATGCGTGGTTCGTACTTTAATGTATCCACACCACATCCCCCCTTTTTTGAAAAAAAAATGTGTGCAAACATTTCCAACGAAATGTTTCATGTGAGAAAGGATAAGTATGTGTAATGCTCAGTGTGAGTATATATGTCACTGTCTGTATCGGCTGGGAGGTGTCACTGTACGGCCAGAACGAGTGATGTAAAGTGCTGGTGGCTCTGCGGAAGTCCCTGGTCCAGCCTGAGCCGGCCGTGATTTCGGCCTTGGCGCTTGTTGGTTTTGTGGGGCACCAAAGTCTGGAGTTACTGCATTGTCTGTTGAAAGCATGGGAATTCTCTGTTCTGTTGTATTCTGTGGGATTTCTCTTATGTCCACTCTGTTTCGCCTCAGGAGGTTGCTGCTGCTGTCTGGTCTTAAAGCATAGCTCCTGGGTTCAGGGTTTCTGGAAATGATTGTTGCTTTTGACCATGTGTCATTGTTGTGGTTGTAGGTAGTCACATGCTGACCAGGATATAATGGCGGTAAGTCTTTAGCACATTTGTCACAGTTGGACCTCCGAACTTGCTGACGATGCTGAAATTGATCATATGTGCTGTCTCTATGCTGTGGACGGAAGTGGACCCCAGATGGCAGGAGGTCTTTAATTCTTCTATCAAACATAAGTTCTGCTGGACTGTCGATCTTACCGTCCACCGGTGTTGTTCTCCATCCCAAGAGTGCCAGGTGTACATCCTCTGTTCTTGTTTTCTTCATGATTGACTTGATAGTTTGCATCTGTCTCTCAATGAAACCACCAGACCCAGGGCATCTAGGTGATGATGTTGTGTGTTTGATCCTCCAGTCCTTAGTGAAGTTTCTGTATGCTTGACCTGAGAAATGTGGACCGTTGTCTGATCTAATTTCATCTGGGATGCCAAACATGCTGCAATACTTCTTTGCAATGTCCGCAATAACAGCTGATGGCGAGGGCTGCGGAAGTTTCTCAACGATGGGAAATTTGCCGTAGCAATCAGCAACAACAAGATAGTCATTATTGTCGATTGAGAAAATATCAGTTCCTATAATGCTCCAAGGGCCCAATGGTATGTCTGATGGTATGAGAGGTTCTCTGCACTGCCTATTTGCATGTTCCCGGCAAATTGAACAGTTTTTACATAGTGTTTCTATGTCCTTGTTCATCCGTGGCCAGTAAACATCCTTCTTTGCTCTCAGTTGTGTCTTCACAATACCAAGGTGACTATTATGGAGCTGTTTAAGGATGATATCGCGTTGTGTTTCTGGCACAACAATGCGATCTCCTTCAAGGATCAGACCACCTTCGATGCTCAACTCGTCCCTCATCGAGTAGTATGGACGGATGTGTGTTGGAACTTCCCTGATAGAGCTTGGTCATCCATGGTATATCAGTTCTTTGAGAGAGTTAAGGATAGGATCTCTCATTGTGTCTTCTCTGATGTGTTCAAGCCGATTATCGCTAAACTTGACAAAATCAACTTTGATGTTTGGGGTAAGATCTGTTATCTTGTTGGGGTTTGGTAGTCTGCTGAGAGCATCTGCAAAACCTATATCCTCTTTAATGTTGTTAATAGTTACCACACTCAGCTTTTCGCACATTGGTAAACCCAAAATTGCAGGTCCTTCAACATCTACCAAGTAAAATGTTGACGATGTCCATTCTGAGCCTCTGTATAAACATTCGAGTGTTACTGCTCCGAAACAGTCTATACTTGTTCCATTGTAAGCTCTTAGCTTTGTCCTGCCACTCCTACTTTTTACATCCCTTGTGGGAAATCCTTGCTCATCCACCTTGTCAGGCATGATCTGTCTGAATATTCTTAAGGGTAGAGTGTTACCTTGGGCACCTGTGTCTATCTTGAACCGAATATATCTTTCTTTGTGCCTTTTAATTCCTGGTATTCGGAATTGTACCTTGCAGAAAGCCTGCGTTCTCTTTGGTTCATTACTGAAAGTTAGTATCTTCACAGTATCAAATGTGGAAGGATCACTTTCTTCACTGGAGTCAAGGTCCTCAGTCATCATAAAGTGTGTTTGTTTTGATGACTCTCTGCTGTGAAGGTTGTGTTGAGCACTGTCTTGTTTCCTCTTGAAACATAATTTTATCCAGTGGCCCCTCTTTCTGCAGTAATGACATGTAGAGTCTTTAGCTGGACAGTGGTTTTGTATGTGGTTTAGGCCATAACATTTACACATAGCACCTCTGCTTGTGTTGTGTTTTTCTTGTTGCTTCGAACCAGTTGCTTTGTTTTGTTTGGGTTTATAGCTTTTTACTGCATCCACCTGAGCTGTTACTGTACCTTGCTGAATTTGTTTAATGTTTAGTGCTTGTGCCTCGTGTTTCCTGCCTTCATCCAGAAGTTGTTGTAAATTTAGTGTATCACTCTGGCTCAGTATCCATTTCTGGAACTCTGGCATTGGTGTGCTGAGAAGGATCTGTTCGATAATTCGCTCTTTTTCTTCTTCTTTGTTAAATTTACATACACTTGTTTTCTCCTTGATGCGAGTGAAGAAATCATCTAAACTTTCATCAGGTTTCTGTCGCAGGTGGTGAAGTTCTAATCTTGCCGCTCTAAAGTTCGTGTGCTTTATTATCAGACGTTTTTCAAATTCGTCCAATATGGCTACGGGGTCGGTCGCTGACTCAACAGGCATGGCGGTAGCAAAACTGTTGTAAATTTTCAAACCTTCATCGTCCAATGCTTCTAGGATATATGGAGTTAGGGTTTGTCCTTCCAGACCAGTGGTCTTGGAATATAGATCTATGCGTTGGCGCCATAACAAGAAAGCTTCACTCTTATCGTCTTGACCGGCGAATCTCATTTGCGGTGCGTTGCGATATTGTTTCGCCGCCATGGCTGACTTCGATGACGAAAATTAGCCGAATACTGTACTCACGTGTTATCGTGTAGCTGTTTTGCGTCAGTCCGGTATCGACCGCTGCCACCATGTAATGTTATGATGTATGTATATAAGCATTACCTCGTCATCTACACAAGCACACACATGTTTCAGAAAGCACTCAGTAAAAGCATGTTCAGTTCGTAGCCATGTTTATTTACAGAATATCGTACATGTCAAGATTCGCATCATATTACAATGCGTGGTTCGTACTTTAATGTATCCACACCACAGATAGAATCAAGAATGCGCAACTTGTGCCATTATCTAAACAGGGTGTCACACCCCTATACTGCTGACCTGAGCTAGAATGGGGTGTACTTTTAGTTATGTTGTCTAAGGGATGAATACTCCATTTAGGCTCATGACACATTGACTGAACATGTCACAGGTAGTTGAAGCAATTGAACAAACTCTGTGTTTCAGCCTCCTACATCATGTATTGTGTACAAATCACATGGGTAACATAGGTAGTGATTCAGCACTAAACAATGAAACATCAGCTACTGGATAACCAAACTATTGTCGCCATGTCACATACAAGGCGACATACTGTACAACAAAGATAAACTCCTTTTGACATCTCCCCCTGTCAAGTGTATCTACACTCAGACATCAACTGAACAACCCAACAAGAACCACTAAACACAAGCAACCTGCTTGTCTGAGAACCAACATTCGACTGCCTGGTTCAACTCACACACTTGTCTCTCTCAACCAGTGGCCACTTCTCAATTCATGCTAATTTTGTGACCAATAAAGAAAACTCACAAGATTATGTGCACTCACAACAAACTGACTGATGACAGTTCTTATTCCACACTTAAACAATATCACGTTATTCTGAGCTCTCAGTCACAGCTACCAAATATAACCATGTCCCCAATGGAGCATCCATCATCAACAATCTATTTGCTCAATACAAACACCCTTGACAACATAGTTTAAGTGTTAAATACATGCTTTAAATGGCTGCGAGTTAGAGCACCTTGACATTTTTTATTCTGTCCTTCCATGAAATACCTGGGATGTAGCGTAGACACAGCAAATATCTAGTTATGTCAAAATATAAGCATACTTTATCATCACATAAATTACAGCCCAATAACTATGTGGTAAAAATTTAAAAAAATACAATATGAATGAATCATGTGAACTGCTCAATGGCGATGACTAGCATTTATTTGATTAGGAAAGTGCATAGCTACAGAAATTAACCAAACGCAACAGCAGATGCGTACAGCGAGATAAGGTGATCGACACAGAGAAAATTTAACTGTAACAATAAGTACTGACAGATAAATTTCTAATCTGGTAAAACCAAACTACGCCTAGTACAGAAGTTAAAATACCTAGGAAGTATGTTCACTACAGATAAAGTGCAGAGAGACTGAAAAAAACAACTGAACATGTCTGTATAGTGAAATATCAGCCCATGCCAATTTTGAAGCATCAAAAAGTTTCAACTTTTTATGCTGCCAATTTCTGGAATTCCCAGGTTAAGAGAGGTAGACGGAGATTAAAAAAACACATAGAGAAGAGAACTGGAGACACACACACAAACACATAGAGAAGAGAACTGGAGACAGAAATAACATGGAGGAGGAACACATGGACAGACTTTGAACTGATTTGACAGGTCAGGACGACTTGGCATGAAGTTGCTGATGGCCTATTGTCCTGGGGGAACTCAAGTGTAACAATAGAACGGGTAACAAAAATTTCACAGACAAACACTACGTGAAAATTAAAAAGGAGAAATATCTGTCTTCCTGTCTTCCATTTTTCACTTCTAATGGAGCATAGGGACACAACTGTAGGAAGCCTGCATCAAAGTGCTGATGTGCTCTTTCAGTGATGAATTCTGCAGCTAATTCTTTTACAAGGGGGTGGTTCCAGCCCCATGTACAACCTCAACTCAGTGACCTCATTAATTTGACTGTCAGCACGACAAGACTACCACCAACACAGCTCACAGGAAAGATAAGCATACAGATTGCTCCACCACATTAAAGTGCTGTCACTAGCAGACTCATCATAATTCACAACATCAGAAACTGCAACGTAATAAACATCATCATCATCATCAGTTGCCATCTCCACAACGAAGGTTGGCTGTAATGGATCTCCAACGTCTTCTGTCTCTTGTCTTGGTGGTGCACTCTGATAGACTCTTTCCTGTCCATCTTTTGATGTTATCTTCCCACTTATAGCGCTGTCTTCCCCTTGCACGTTTGCCTTCAACTCTCCCTTCTGTTATGGTCTTCTGAAAGGTGTTATGCCTTTTTATGTGGCCAAAGTATTTTAGCTGCCGAACTTTGACCTCCCTCATTAGTTCTCTTTTCATACCTAGATTTTCTAGGACCTCCTTATTTGTTTTCATCTCTTTCCATGAGATACGCCCCATTCTTCTATATATCCACATTTCAAGAGCCTCAATTCTTTCTTCCAAATGCTTATTCATCGTCCATGTTTCTGCACCAAACAGAAATGCAGAAATATATATAACACTTTATGATTCTCAGTTTTAATTTGTGAGATAACTGTTTGGATGTCAGTATATGTTTCATGTTGTTGAATGTAGCTTTGGCCATTCCTATTCTCTTCTTGATTTCTGTTTCACATCTGCCATCTTCTGTTATTATATGACCAAGATATACGTAGCTCTTGACTTGTTCCAGGATTTTCCCATTTACGCTTATCTTTAATGTGGGTTTATCGTCTGTTTTGCTAATTATCATAGTTTTTGTTTTCTCAATATTAATGTCGAGTCCATATTCATGACTTATACTGTTCACTTGCTTCACTAGTTCTTGTAACTCCTGTTCGCTTTCAGCTAACAACACGGTATCATCTGCATATCTAAGGTTGTTTATTGACCTTCCACTGATGTTCAGTCCTGGTATTTCCTGTATCTGTTTGAAAATTTTTTCGGTGTATAAATTAAATAGGCAGGGGGACAGCACACAACCTTGTCTGACACCTCTTTTTATGTCTATGTATGGTGAATAATTCCTTCCCGATCTTACTGTGGCAGTTTGCTCCCAATAAAGGTTACTGAGTATTCTTATATCCTTTCCATCAATACCTATGTCTTCGAGGCATTCAATTATTTTCTCATGATGGACTCTGTCAAAAGCCTTCTTATAGTCAATGAAGCACATATACATACTTTTTTGGACCTCTGTATATTTTTCTGCTAATATTCTTAGGCAAAATATTGCCTCTCTTGTTCCACTGTTCCGTCTAAAACCAAACTGTTCTTCTTGGATTTCGCTGTCTACTTTACTTTTTATTCTTTCCTGTATGATTTTGAGCAGTATCTTAATTGCATGACTCATCAGGCTGATTGTTCTGAAGTCTGAACATTCTGTTGCATTTGGTTTTTTTGGGCAATGTTATGAAAACTGATGTCTTCATGTCGTGTGGTATATATCCTGTATTGTATATATCATTGCATATTTCTGTGATTGTATTTATACCAAAGCTCTCCAGAGCTTCTATCATTTCAATTTTTATGTTATCCATGCCTGCTGATTTTCTTTTTTGTATCATATGAATGGCATTCTCTACTTCTGATCTGAGAATGTTTGGACCTTCATTAGAATCTGGTGATGGTTTTTTACCTCTGTTGTCCTCGAATAGTTCTTTTACGTATTCTGTCCATCTGTTTGATATGTCTTTCTCATCAAGTAATATTACACCATTTTTGTTCTTGATACAGCTTCCTCCTTGTGCAAACCGCGACCGATTTGATAATTTCTTTATTTCTTCATGCATATCTCTTGTCATGTGCTTTGCTTCCAAGTCTTCTATTTCCTTGCATTTTGTTTCTATCCACCGTTCTTTTGCTTCTCTACACATAGTACGTATGTCATTGTCTATTGTTTTATATTCTGGAGTGTTTTTTGCTTTCTTTCTTTCTGCCATTTTATTCAAGATGTCATCTGTCATCCAAATTTGATTTTTCATAGACTCCCTTTTAAGTTAAATAAACATTACGTATTAAACATGAACATTTAAAAAAAAAATATATTTTACATTAAAATTTTTCTGCAGTTGTATATGCTCTTTTCCTTTCTTTGCCCTCACCTAAAAAAAAAAAAAAAAAAAAAAACAAAGATAAATGGTTTAAACAAACATTAATTCATCACTCTTCTGCTGCCCAAGAAACACAGGCCTTCAACAAACTTTATACCAAGTCTTCCTGTCCCGTGCCATCAACAAACTTTATACCAAGTCTTCCTGTCCCGTGCCATCAACAAATGGTCTTTTCTTGTCTTCTTCATGTCTGTCTCCAGTTCTCAGGAACAAAGCTCATTCCAATGGCAATCATTTCCAAGTACAAACTGAAATGACAAGGAAATGACACTTGATTTGTTCAAGACCAATCTTGATGGTGTTGGACTGAGAAAAACCAGCTGACAGTATTACAAGGCAGTATATGTTCTGGATTCCCTAGTGTAAGAGAAAATGGTGAAGATCAAAGACAACACACACACACAAAATATAGCTGGAATCAAGATGACATGCACAAACCTTGAAGTGAGGGCACAGGACAGGTTTTAGTTGATGGTCTCTGCTCCTAGGGGAGCTGAATTCTTTATGTCATAGGACAGGTTTTAGTTGATGGTCTCTGCTCCTACGGGAGCTGAATGGTGATGAATTCTTTATGTCATAGGACAGGAATAAAATGTATAGAGGCAAAAATGTTGTCCAGGCAACAAGAAGCATTGACCAGGAAGGATCTCTGCTGAGACAACAGCACTGACATGAATCTGAAAGACTAGGCAACAACAACAAAACATTTTATTAAGAGCTGCTGCAGAAATAGTGATGAACACACCTAAGTATGAGTCTGAGAAAGGAAAGACAATTATCTTGTATGAGGTCACATGTATATGTTCAAACATTTTAGACAATTATCCTGTATGAGTTAATATGTATATGTTCAAACATTTTAGACAATTATCCTGTATGAGTTAATATGTAAATGTTCAAACATTTTAAACAATTATCCTGTATGAGTTAACATGTATATGTTCAAACATTTTAGTCAGTTATCCTGTATGAATTAATATGTATATGTTCAAACATTTTAGTCAGTTGTCCTGTATGAATTAATATGTATTTGTTCAAACATTTTGGTCAGTTATCCTGTATGAGTTAATATGTATATGTTCAAATATTTTAGTCAGTTATCCTGTATGAGTTAACATGAACATATCCAAATACATATAAATGAAAAATTTCCCATCGTCCTTTTAAACCTGAAAACAGTTTTGTAACTGACAATCATTTCTGTTGATCTTTACTGTTTTATATAGTAAATATTGTAAGATGTAATGAGACGTGGCTGGCTGTCATACATTCTCACGTTACGAAGTTTAATCACGAAGCTTGAACACACGGGATACATAACGACGTGTTTAATCGACCATCTTAGAAACACAGGAAGTAGTAAGAAGGAAGTAGAAGTATAAGGGCAAGTAACTCTAGTAGGAAACAAGATAACCATGGAGATGACCCCATCAACATCCCTCCTTCTTTATGAGTGAACAAAGTCATTCGTCCAAGAGGGTTTCTTGCGATCTCTTTGAGGTCTCTTAGGGCAAGATGGTAGGAGAGAATGTTCCTGTTCTTTGCCAGCTTTACCTGGACTAGAAGTAGTTGGAGTTGAAGGATCAACTTCTATAGGATTGGAGCTATTCACTTCACTAGTGTTCTCCCTGTCTGGCAAAACAACCTGTTGCTCGGGTAGACCTGGAGAGGAGAAATCAGTTTCCAAGTCCGCGGGATCAGGTGTGAGCTTGTGAGACAACTTGGGCAGATCATGAGCAGTTTTATCATGATACATCTTCACTGATCTGTCTCTCTTGCCTCTACTTTCAATAACTCTACTGTGAGATGCAACGGGTTTCACTGCAGAAGGTATCAGTGTACGCAGTTTCCTGTTGAACAGTATTTCTGCTGGACTTTGATCAAACCCTTGTCTTGGCGTATTACGAAGTTCAAGTAGTGCCTCATATGCATCTGTATTATTTTGAACAGTCTTTCTCATCATACCCTTGATGAGTTTCACAGCAGATTCAGCTAATTTGTTGGCTTTATGGTGACCTGGTGCTGATTTAACATGAAGTATTCCCCATCTAGCAGTAAATGATCTGAACTGTGCAGACGTAAACTGAGTACCTTGGTCAGATACAATAACTTTAGGGACACCATAACGAGCAAAATGAGACTTCAATTTCCTGATGACTAACTGTGCTGTCATTGTAGGTAGAAAGTCTACTTCAATGAAGTTGGAGAAGTAGTCAATCAGGACTAAATAATATCGGCCTTCTATAATAAAGATGTCAGTGCCAACTTTCTCCCAGGGTGATAAACCTCTTGAGTGTTGGTTTAAAGGTTCTTTAGTATTCCTTGCCTTCGTTTCTTGACATTCTGGACAACTGTCAGCTATCTGTCGAATCTCAGCCGTCATGCCGATCCAAAACAGACAACTTCTGGCCCGGCGCATCATGCTGTCAAATGCAAGATGAGCAGCGTGTAGCTTCTGCTTGATTTCAGGCCTCAGTGCTTTTGGGATAAGAATACGCTCTCCTTTAAGTATTATGCTTTGTTCTGTTGTCAGAGTATCACGAATGTCAAAATAAGGCATAAGCTCAGCTGGTACATCAGACTTTCTTTTAGGCCACCCATCCAAAATGGTCGACTTCAACCTCTGGAGCATGCTGTCTTTGAGAGTTTCAGCTTTAATCTTTTCCATCATCACATCTGGTATTTCAAGTAATCTTACAGGTGCATCAGCTCCTGCATTGCTCTCTCTATCAGCTAAGGAATCCAATGTGACATTATGAATACAAACTCTGGACAGTGTGTCGGCTATAAGAAGATCAGAACCTTGTACCCATTGGAATTCAAAGTCATATCGATGGCTGCGCATCAGTAAATTCTGCAGTCTTCGAGGAATTTGACTCAGAGGTTTCTTAACGATGGCTGCCAAAGGTTTATGGTCGTTGATGACTGTAACTTTCCTTCCATAAGTGTACTGGTCAAAGCGTTCCAAACCATATACAACAGCTAAGAGTTCCTTCTCAATTTGAGCCTAGCGTTGTTCTGTTTCAGTTAGAGCTCTTGAAGCAAACTCTATTGGATGACCATTTTGTAGAAGGACAGCCCCAAGTCCATAGCTGCTACTATCAACTTGAATACACAAAGATTCATCAGGATCATAGTATGCGAGTACTGGAGTAGAAGTAATCAGTTTCTTGACTCTCTTGAAAGCTTGATCACATTCAGCAGACCAGATAAAGGGAGTATCCTTACGGGTAAGTTCTCTTATTGGATGAAGAACTTCTGAAAGATTGTTGAGAAACTTTGCTAGATACTGTATCATGCCGCAAAATCTGCGAACCTCATGACAGTCCTTAGGAATGGACATGTTTAGTAATGTCTCAACCTTTTTCTTGTCTGGTTCAACACCTCGAGCAGTAATAAGGTGACCCATGAAGGTAATTTCTTCTTTCTTCTCTTGAGCTTTAGCGTCATTCAGTTTAATGCCTTTCTCTTTACACCTATGTTTCAGTGCTTGAAGCTTCAGATCATGGTCCTTAATTGCTTGCTGTCTGTTTGATCCACAACCTGCAATAACTATGTCATCAGCAACATTGATGCAACCATGAAGACCTTCAAGAGCTTGTGCTAGATGCCTCTGGAAAATTTCACTGCTTACATTCAAGCCAAATGGTAGTCTAGACCATCTGAACCTACCAAAAGGTGTAATCATTGTTGTAAGTTTACTAGACTTCTCATCAAGTCTGATATGCCAGAATGCTTCCTTGATATCCAGCTTTGTGAAAATCTTGGCATTATTGAGTTCAGGCAATACATCATCCAACGTTGGTAATCTGTAATGCTCTCTCTGCAAAGCCTCATTCAGGGGTCTAGGATCAATGCATATTCTTAAAGAACCATCAGACTTTTCAACAACAGCCATTTGGTTAACCCATTCAGTCGGTTCCTCTACCGGTATTAATATGCCTCTGTTCATTAGATTTTGAAGCTCTGACTTTACCTTGCTCTTAAGTGAAAATGGTATTTTTCTGCACGGCAGTGCCTTTGGACGAATATTAGGATCAATATGCAACACAGCTTCACCCAGGACACCTAGATGGTTATCAGAGCAATATGCAACACAGCTTCACCCAGGACACCTAGATGGTTATCAGAGTTATGATCATTATCTAAAGTGTCAGTGTAGCAAAGTTGATTTTGCTGGGGAGGTTATGATGGTATCCTAAAAGAATGAAAAGGTGTCTGCTTTAACCGTGTGAGGTCAAGCACAAGTAGGTCTCTGACTCTATAAATTCATTCATTCATAACCCTCCACTCCCAAAGGAGCATAGGCCTTCAACAAACACATGCCAAGTCCTCCTGTCCCGTGCCATCATCTCAAGTTCTTTCCATGTTCTCCTCATCATTTTCACCTCTGTTTCCAACTCTCTTCTCCATGTACTTCTTGGTCTTCCTCTGCCTCTCTTGCCCTGGGGGTTCCAGAACAAGGACTGCCTTGTAATGCTATCAACAGGTTTCCTCAGTGTGTGTCCTATCCATCGCCATCGTCTTCTTCTCATCTCTTGTTCCACTGGCACTTGTCTAGTTCTTGTCATCAGTTCCACGTTGGTAACCTTGTCATACTATTTTAATCCCTCTATTCTACGCAAGCACCCATTTATGAAAGTCTGTAGCTTTTAAGTCTGGTTTTGTTGTTGTTTCTTTGTTGTTTCTCCATGTCTCCGAGCCATACAATAGGACTGACTTCACATTTGAGTTGAAGATTCTTATTTTCGTGTTGGATCCGATTTCTCTTGATCTCCATATATTTCCCAATGCAATGAAAGCTCCTCTTGCCTTTTGTATTCTTATTTTGATATCGCTGTCTGTCCCTCCAACTTTGTCTATATTACTGCCAAGATATGTGTATGATTCTACATCTTGAATTGGTGTTTCTTCAAGTTCAACCCTGTTATCATTACCTGCATTTATTCTCATTATTTTTGTCTTTTCCCTGTCCACTTTTTCAGACCCAATTGCTGTGACCTCTCATCGAGTGTTTTCAATTTGTCCTGCATCTGATTACGGTTATGGGACAGAAGAGCCAAGTCTGTCAGCAAAATCCAGATCATCCAACTGCTTAGTCAGAGTCCAGTCATGGATTCCATTTCTGTTGTGTGTTGTCGATGATCTCATAACCCAATCTATTGCCAGCAAGAAAAGAAATGGAGACAAGAGGCATCCCTGTCGCACTCCTGTTCTTATCCCAAACGGTTCTGTAAGCAGTCCTTCGTGAAGAACTCTGCATGTCATGTCTTCATATGTTTTCTTTATTAAATTAATGATCGACTCTATAAATGATGATGATGAATTATGTGCAGAGAACCTACAGCTACCTCCCTAGGTCTCATACGGTCACTATACTGGCTCTAGTGTATGGTGTACCTAGTGTCTAGGGGAGAAATGAAATGATGGTACACAACAATCAAACACTTTAAGTTTCTATAAAAGAAGATAATAAAACTAGCAGTTAAGTTTTTCTTTGAACAAATATTTTTTTACAATTTATTTTGCCTGTCCATTCATAGCTTGAGGACAGGTCTTTGAAAATAAGGACAAGATAGTTTACAGAAAAGAGCAATTTAACTTTTTGGGACAATCTGCCCAATAACTAAAATGTTAATATGTATTTATATGTATCTTTCCTTTAGGAAATATTAAAAGAGTTCACTTTATTCATCTAATGGGAAAGTCACTGTATATGAGGGCTGTGGTGTCATCCTAACCCCAATAAACATCCTGTGTATTGTTTTGAAACACAAGAAACTGTCAGAGATGCCCCAGATGTCTAACTCATCACCTGGGAGTCCTTGTTGAAAAATATTTCACTGTCTAGTTGCAGAAAAGTTCAATTTCACCACTCGCCAAAGCTCCTACTGTTTATTCGACAGCATATAAGTCTGGTTGGAGACTGGTTGGCGTTTATTTGTACTCAGCAGGTTTCCTGTCACCAGCCGGCAACAGGAACATAGACCCTCACAATCAAGAAATATATAAACAAATGACGCTGACTTTGTGAAGAAATGGCGTCAGCTTCCTCCGGACTGCACAGACTGTGAATTTATTCTTTATTTACGTTTAAAATTAACACAGCTGTTTCTCAGCGTATCTGAATAAAATTTTTATTTCAACTGGCAATGAATACTCAAAGCCTTTTGCTAAAATTTACTAACACTGGCCAATTGGAACGTTCTACTACTTGAATTCAAAAGCAGTTTGAATGAAAAACCAAAATAATTTCGAATAATTTCTGCGTCTGGTGGTCGATTGGCCAGTCTGCTTTTGTCATGCCCAATACAAAAAGATATTACGTTTAGGATTACATTTTTCCTACCGCTCCCCTTTCCCATTCATACTCTGTGTACCCAAGCAAATTTGAATGTACCTCCCTGCCTTTCCCAAGCTCACGTCCCCCTAACGTTACAAAAAAACATAAGCAGGGACGCCAGTCTGTCTGGTCGAGCGTTCGTAGATATTAGTATTTCTTCAATAACTTCTCTAATACTGGGACTATCATATTATTGAAAGTACATTCTTACTCAGCTAACTTTACGTCATACTACCATATAATTTTTATAGGGAACTTCATAATGGTTTTAGATTTTCAATTTTGTCACCGGTCATCGTCAATGAAATATTTTACACAAGTCCGCCATCTTTCCTCTCCTTCATCTCGCCAGCATGTATTTTTCAAATAACGAACTTGTTTTAGTTACGTCAGAATGCTACGCGGATGAAAATAAAATTGTCTGCGTGTTTTTGCCTTGGCTGGCTTTTTCGCAGTGTGTGTATGCGTTGCAGACTGTGTCAGCGAAGCGGGGTGTAGACGGGGCGGGTTAAGAATTGGCGTTAATAATTAGTATTGTATCGTGTAATACTACCAAACAATGTAAGGATTACTACTAAATTTTGCGTTAATGTTGACAGAAAGCGTTAATTCAGATAGTTATTTTGCGGCACGCTTCCGCAAATCGTTAATTATAAGGCTAGACTACAAAGTGTATACAGCAGATCGGGGAAATGTTAAATATTAGTAGTTTTTCTCGAAAACGAAACTAAAAGCGTGTCAGACTTTTTGCCGTGAAATCGTTCTATAGGCTTTAGTACTGCACAAAAGGCAGCGTGGCTGGCGTGTGAGATCATCACCGTCAGACACAATAGGGCTAATGTATTTATTATCGTTTTATGCCTAGATCTTACTGAATTGAGCGTTTATTCTCGCAGATTTTACTACAGTCAGTAACCACCTTAGCAATAAATGTGTTTGTGTTGACTGTCACAAACTGTAGATCCTGCAGTGTGTTGTTGCCCAGCAAACATGTGAATTTATTTTTCACAACAGTAAACCTTATATTGTGTTTTGTCCCAGTCTTAGGATTCTCAGCAGTTAATATAACTTCTCCCAGTGGAGTCATCTTAGTACCATTCCACATAACAAGCCTCTGTTTAGTGGGTTCTTGCATCACAAAGCGTTGACAGATTGTATTCACATCAGCTGCTGTGTCTAGCTGAAATTTTACCATTTTTCCATTGATAATGAGTTGTGCAGATGTACAAGCTTTGCTAGACTTCACACAATTAAGAAAAACTTCAGAATCTTCCACTGACTCTGTGTGAACAGTGTGAACTTTCTTGCATTTAACTTTGAAATGGTTTCTTCCCCCACAGTTTGAGCAAAACTTCCCCCATGCAGGACACTTTTTCTTAATCAATAGACGTTTCTGTCCTCAGTAATGACACTCCTTTCTAGGTTCAAAGTACCCACTGTCAGTGTTACTTTGACAGGCTTTACCAGCAGCATGCCCAGTGTCTCTCTTGGGAGGTTTATGGTTGAGTGATTTTTTTCTGTACCTTTTCAACCCTTGCTTCAGAAGGTTGTACTGTATTACTCATCTCTCTTATGTCGTTTCCAATTTGCTCGAAGACTCTGCATATGTGAATGGCTTTCTTTAGATCGAGGTCAGCTTCTCTCAAGAGCTTCTCTTGTAACCTTTTGTTGACAGTAAAGACAATTTTGTCTCTTATCACACGATCCTTGTCGTTGAAGTTGCACAAATCTGCCTTAGTTCTCAGCTCAGATACGAAGGAATTAAAAGGTTCTTGAAGAGGTGTGTTCCAGAATCTGAAGGTATGTAATACTTCATTGCTTCGTGAGCTACAATGGTTCTGGAGCAAATCGAGAATTTTAGTAGGATTAGAGTGGTCTCCTTCCTCTGCAAGTTGATCAAAAACTTCAACAGCTTGAGGTCCAGCACAGTGTAGAATGATGGCCGCCCGAACAGAATCAGGTTTAGAGGCCACCTCTGTTGCATCCATATACAATTCTGTCGTCTCCATTTACGAAATGTGTCTGGTTCGACGTTATTTATGTCTAGGCAGGGTGGTAACCGAAATAAGGGCCGTTCTGCCATGACGAAATGTCTAATAATGGTATGCAAGCAATAACCAGTAATCTCAACTTAAGTCTAATGACATTCAGCACACGTGTTACAAGATATTCAGCAGAATAGTCCAAATTCTGTAGAAATAAACACAGCTGCCACCATGTTGATCTTTACTGTTTTATATAGTAAATATTGTAAGATGTAATGAGATGTGGCTGGCTGTCATACATTCTCACGTTACGAAGTTTAATCACGAAGCTTGAACACACCGGATACATAACGACATGTTTAATCGACCATCTTAGAAACACAGGAAGTAGTAAGAAGGAAGTAGAAGTATAAGGGCAAGTAACTCTAGTAGGAAACAAGATAACTATGGAGATGACCCCATCAACAATTTCACTTGTGGATATTAACAAAAAATGTTAACAATGTTCCTGTGGAATATTCTTCCTCTTTCACCAGCCACAAACACCAGCAACTACTGGCAACAGACATGGGGTAAGAATAAGTTAAATTTTGACATGAAGCGAATTAATGATAGTAAAAATAATGATGGAGATATATAACAGTAACAACTAATCATGTGAATAAAATTATGATTGAAACTAGAGAAAATCTTTAATGGACATTTGTGATGGATAGAATGATTAAAGTGGTACAACAATGTGGTGACTAATGGAAAGCAGCAGACACATATTAGTAGAAGGAAAAGGATGCCAGAGATGGATAGGACACTGAGCTGTTAAATCCCCACAGCAGAAAAAATTAACAAAGTCCTTTAAACACAGAGAACAGAACTAAAGACCCTGCGTCTTTCACTGAATTTGAAAATTGGCCACAGATATGCTGGAGCATTCTGTGACAGGATTTTGTGAACAAATTTAGCTTTGTTGAACAGAATGCATTTTCTTAAGGGCAGTATTCTGAGACCTTTATATAAGATCTACACACTGTGTTTGGCAGCTGTCAGAGATTATATGCACTGTACGCTTTTGTAGTGAATAGTCTTTTTGTGTTGGACATGGAGAAACCATCCCAGATTGTGGAGCAATAGTCAAGGTTTGTTTGTATGTGAGAGAAATAGAACAATTTACACGCTTCTTCATCTAGGAAATGTTTATTTTAGCTAACTGGTAAATATTCTGTGCTGTTTGCTTGGTGAATGCATGTACATGTGAGTTCCAACTTAGATGCTGATCAACGACTAGACCTACAGTTTTATGTTTATTAATGTTTTCAATTAGCGAGGTACCAATGTAGATCTGAAGTGTTGTTTTCTCTGAATTTTGTCATTTTTGTCTAGTTGATATTAACAATCATTTTATTTTAATGATATTTATTAGGATGCAATTTCCGTTGCTCCACTTAATTAGATTTTCTGTATCTTTTTAGTAACAATAGTTCAAGTGTGTTGCAACTTTTATCACTTGTGTAATCAGAACAGTCGTCTGCAAATAAGTCGCAGGATGAGTGCTTGATGTGTAGTGAAAGGTTATTAATGTATATGGCAAAAAAGTAGCGGACCAAGTATAGAACACTTGAGGAACGCTGGTATTTATTACGGTTGGGTTTGAGCAAGAGTTATTGCTTTCTGTCTGACAGAATGATTCAATTATCGTCACAAGTTGAAGGTTTACTTTTGATGTTTCTAGTTTTCTAATTAAAATAGCGTGATCTACCATATCAAATGAGAGAAGAAGAAAGACAAGTTGTTCAACTGAAATTAGAAAAGCAAAAATCAGATCTCCAAGCATGACTTACAAAATATGAAAGTTTCTGTATGTTATGATCAAAAGGAAGCTGCTAAAGCTAAGGCAAAAGAAAACTTTGAGGTCATAGCTTTTGACTTTCAGAAGAACTTACATTTGCCAAAAAAAACAAAACAAAAAAAACCACCAGTGAAGTAAACAACCGATGCCAAAGTTCATAATTTTTTATATTCATGTTCTATCAACTGATTCTATGTTCTTGTACACTTAGGATGAACAACCAGAAAACACAAGAGGCAAAGGTATGATCCATGCTTCCCCAATTCATCAATAATTACCTGCCTGAGTCAGTGACAGACATTCACTTTTTTCTGTGGTTCTTTTTGTTCTGAACAAAATAAAAACTGAACAATGTTCAAGGAATGTGAACATGAAGGCCCGCGCAGAAGTGCCAGATGACTTGCGTAAAGTCTTTCAAGAAGCAACAACAAAATCATTGCTTTTTGTGTTATCAACATGACTCCAGAAATCTTTTTTGCTTGCTCTGATTATGTAAATGAAGACTATAAGACCATCTGTCTTCTTCAGACAAAGGTCAATAAGAGTATTGCAGATTCAGCAAGCTAACCCTCAGCTACTTCTTCACCACAGCCCATAGAATGGTGCTGTAGAATCATTCATTGTCACAGGGCATGAAAGGAAAAGTGTGAAATGAAAAAAGTTCAGGAAACCTGTTGATAGCATTACAAGGCAGTCCTTGTTCTGGAATCCACAGGGAAAAAGTGGCAGAGGTAGACCAAAAAACACATGGAGAAGAGAACTGGATAGAGAGGTGAAAATGATGAGGAAAACATGGAAAGAACTTGAGCAGATGGCACAGGACAGGAAGACTTGGTTAACTGTTTGTTAACTTGGTTCAGATAACCACATGAACACTGATTTAGCATTTCTTGTTGGCAAGAATGCCTTTGGAATATGATTCCAGTGATCTGACTAACTTTTATGAACACTCAGCAATAAGGAGTTTAATTAAATCCCACAGGATTTGTGATATTTAAATAATGCTTAAATTTTTGCTTTTACTTTAATATTACCATGTCACATTTTAATGTTTTTTTAATACCGTTAACAATTTCCCATTGCATTTTCTTTAATTTTCTCTATTTCATGCCATTCTTATTTTTCTCCGACATTAATTTTTTTTACATTAGTTCCTTATTCTTAGGCTTTTTTTTTTTTTTGGTCATTACTGTTGTTTTAGCAGATTTTTTTGTGTTCATGTCTGCTTGTATCTTCTTCTTCTTCCGTCCTTAGCCACCGACCGTCAATGCAGTCAGTGGCCATTACGCCTAGTGGCGTCTTAGGGCAACAGCAGATAGGTTTTCTTTGCCATTGTTTTCCATCACGCCTATTGGCGTCTTTAGGGCAACGGCAAATCAATCCATCTGCTGTTGTTTCCGTAATCGAAGTGACTGGCAAACGGGTGATCAGCCCGTTGGTGTCTGCTTGTATACTTAGAATTAAATTTTCCCTTTTGTCAGTTTTAATTATCATCCAAGGGGACATAACCATTAAATTATTTATCCTGCATTTTTCTCATATGAGTTAGTTACCTTAATTTCTTATATCTCTTATGATTCCATACCTAACTGTATATTTTTTTGGTTCTTTTTTATTGAACATGCATTGATTGAACATATGTTCCTTTGTCTCTTTGACTGATGACTTTACTTGACATACGACAATCTGTCTTACATTACTAGTTAATATTAGTACATAAGATACAGACTGACTATGACTAGGATTCTTATATTTCATGTTGCCTTTTTGATTCTCCACATGTAATCCATGTGAGATGGCCTCAGCTGCCATGACAAGGTTGAATGTGATCTGGAAAAGTAACATCAGTTTTCCTGTGAAGATCAAATTATACAAATCACTTGTATTATCTATTCTCTTATATGGGTGTGAGAGCTGGACACTCACTGCAGATATGGAGCGAAGGATTTAGGCTTTCGAGCATAAATGTTATAGAAGAATTTTGCGCATTTGCTATAAAGAGCACAAAACAAATGTCTATGTTAGAGAGAAGATAAACACATATGCAGGCCACCAAGAACCACTTTTGTCAATAGTGAAACGTCGAAAGCTTGCCTGGTTTGGGCATGTAACTCGTCATGACTCCCTTTCGAAAACGATCCTCCAGGGAACTTCTTCTTCTTCCATCCTTAGCCATCAACCGGCAAAGCAGTATGTGGCCAGTACGCCTTGTGGCGTCTTAGGGCAACAACAAATTGATCAATCTATCGCTGTTTCCACCACGCCTAGTGGCGTCTTTGTGGAACAAAAACAGACCAAACAATCTATCATTGTTTCCGTAATCAGATTGGTTGGCAAGCAGGTGATCAGCCCACTGTGCGAAGTTTTTACGGGATGGGGTAAACAGCCCCATGCCCATACCCTCCTTAGTCGCTTTTTACGACATGCGTGGTAGGGTGCAGTGTTACTATTCTTTGCTCCCCTTTCGGACCCCGGTAACACACGGGTGCCTCCAGGGAACAGTCGAAGGTAAACGGAGAAGAGGAAGGCAAAGAAAATCCTGGGCTGATAACATCAAAGAATGGGCAGGACACGGTTTTTCCACACTTGTACGCATTGCTGAGAATACAGAGCAGTGGAGGACCCTGTCTGCTGATGCTTCCACCATGGCACCCCTACAACCCATGACGGGTTATGGGTTGAGATGAGATGATGATGAATCCATTTTGGCCGTTTATTTTCCGTTCAGGAAATGTTGAAAAAACAAAAACAAATGAATTTGGTTTTTTTTAGAGCGAAAGGGGTGATTGTTAAGGATAGAATTAATATGTTATAATATGTTGCTACACGCAGGCATATATCCATTGATTTAAGGAGATATAGCTGAGTATAGTGAAAGTCATTTTTTTATGTACGATTTTTCACTCATATTGAACGCCGCATATTTTGCCACGTCACCAGTCACTAATGACGTAATATATCACATTTTTTGCAATCTAACGGTCAGCCGTCTTGGCCTTTCATATTTTTGAAGTCGTCCGGAGTAGACGTACATTTTTTAAAGCTCCCTAGATTTTGGAGACTTTGATCCTGATTTTTGTGGCATTGTTATCTCGGAGGCCGTCACGAATGTGTGAACATTCCAGGTGCCAATCCTGGAGATTTTCCTAGACGAAAAAAGATTAGTTGGCAACTCAGACTCCTTTCGGCTTTCTCTGGGTTGCTTCATGCGCCTCCTTTCCAGAGGACCTTCTTCTGTCTTGGGCGGCTGAGTTGATTTATATTCGTTATTGGACTTGTCCATGTTTGTTGAAGTTTTTTGGTAAAAGTTTTTTATGAGGTAACCAGTCCCATGCCCAACCCACCCTAGTCGCTTTTTACGACATGCCTGATAGGGTACAGTGTTACTATTCTTTGCTCCCCTATTGGGCCCCGGTAACACACGGGTGTAAAGAAGATATGCAGAGGATTTTTGCCCAAGACAGGAAGACTTGGAGAGAACAGATAAAAAATTCATGCTCTACAATGAAGATGAATAACATTAGACTGATCTTTTCAGTAACAAAACATAACTTAAAATGAATGGAAAACATCTATAGAAGCCTCAAATCTTCAGGAACTGGAGTGGATCTACTGTCCTGGTCATGCACGCATGCGGCAATAAAAGAGCTGACAGACTAGCTTCAAGAGCACCCACAGAAAGTGCCTTTTATATGGATAAGCGAGAGATACTGAGGACAATTAATGATCACCTATTAGAGAATGACACTGCAATCGATGAATCATCAAGGCTAAGATTACTGGAATTTGGCATCAAATGCAAGACCAGCTGGGATTGATGAATGAGAGGATGCATTCAGCATTTATACAACAAGCGTGCAACTGGAACAGTTAGCATTCATGACTTTGACATTTGCTGAGGGAGAATGAGCATCTCTTGGTTTGCCCGGAGTGTAATGACGCCAATTCTGATCAACAATTAATGTTTTTGCTCTTCCATCAACAAATTAGATTACGATAATATAGAGTTATCTTACCTTTTCCTCTTTCATTTGCTTTTTCTCTTCTCTTTCTTTTTCTTTCCTCTCTTTCTCTTCCTTTTTCTTGACTTCAGCTTTTTCTTTCAGCAGTATTTTCTTATCTTTTTCTGGTGTCTCATGAGTATGAGCCACTGTTGTTCCACTAGTGGAGACAAAACAATCAAATGCAGCAATCAGATAGATCAGTATGTTAGGCTGATATAAAATCTCCCAAACAAAACAGTGAAATATAGCATATGTAAGATACTGAATACAAGTTTACTAAAATCTTAATACATGCTGACACTTTAACATCTTAGTAAAAGCTTACATGTTAAAATCTTAACTAAATACAACCTTACAATTTTAACATCTTAACTGAACACAAACTTAAATTCTAAAATCTTAACTGAATACAAGGTTACACTTTTCAAATATTAAAAATGTTGGATCTCCCTTCCAGTTGACAGTCCTGATCATCATCTCTGTTTATTTCTCACTCTCTCTGTCTTGATATAAAAGAGCACCATAACAGCATGGGACAGTATTATCTTCGTAAGTGGCTACACAGATTATATCATGTAACAATGGAGTGAGGTTCTTCATCTGAGGGACGAGGCTAGAGCAATTTTAATGCCTTCCCAAGTGCCAATGCTTAAATAGATCCAAGTCAATCACCAACTAACCTTCTACAAAACATGAATAAATAAAATCAGCCCCGAGCTAAAATGATCACCACAATGAAGCCAACACAGCTCTGAGCTCAAATGCAGAAACAGCAAACCGATCACCATAAAAAAGCAGAAACAGCAAACAGATCACCATGAGAAAGCAGAAACAGCAAATAGATCACCATTAAAAAAAAGCTCAAACAGATCACCATTTTTAAAAAAAAGCAGAAACAGCAAATAGATCACTATAAAAAAAAGAGCAGAAACAGCAAACAGATCACTATTTTAAAAAGCTGAAACAGCAAACAGATCACCATTTAAAAAAAAAAAAGCAGAAACAGCAAACAGATCACCATAAGAAAGCAGAAACAGAACAACTTAAATGATACTGGGGTAATTTGTTTCAAGCATCTACTGTTTTTATCTGCTCGCTATACAGTCCTGTATAAGTGGTAGACCTGCTGAAGTTTTCGGTTTTACTGACCTAGAAATGTATCTATACAGTCTTGTATAAGTGGTGGACCTGCTGAAGTTTTCTGTTTTACTGACCTAGAAATTTATCTATAAAGTCCTGTATAAATGGTGGACCAGCTGAAGTTTTCAGTCTTACCAACTCTGAAATTTCCCACATACACCAATTGATAAATACATTTTACAAAATGTTTTACGTTATCTAATTTCTTCTTCTTCTTTGATCCTTAGCCGCCGACCGTCAAAGCAGTCAGTGGCCATCATGCCTAGTGGCGTCTTGTAGGGCAACATACATACATATCTAATTTACAACTTTTTATATATATTTTTACAACGGTAAATGGATTTCTTAGTTCCTTCAGCTGAATGAATTTTAGTTTTTGTGCGTGCTTATGTAAACGTTACCTTCTCCCCTCTCAACAGTTCAGATATAATGGAAAATAAGCAATAGATTTACCTATAAGTTTGTTCTGTCAGTTGATGACTGTTTACAACAACAACAACAACAAATCTTACTCATCATAAAGGTTGTCCGCTGATTCTTTTTCCACCTGGAATAAAATTTGTAAAGATATAAATTGCAACTGCTCAAAAATAAAACCTATATTACTGACCACTGAGATGTCTGAAATTCAAGAATCATGAATATGTCACTACCTCAACCAGAAATATATTTATGTTTATTGATGGTGCTACCCAAACAACAACTGAAACATGCTCATATTAATTCTAAGGTGCTATCTAGGAATAATTGAAATGTTTATGCTTATTGTATATCACTATCTGAACAAATAACGTGTTTACATTTATTGTATGTCACTAACTGAACAAAAAAAAACATGTTTATGGTACTTGAACAATAAACATGTTTATGGTACTTGAACAATAACCATGTTTATGGTACTTGAACAATAACCATGTTTATGGTACTTGAACAATAACCATGTTTATGGTACTTGAACAATAACCATGTTTATGGTACTTGAACAATAACCATGTTTATGGTACTTGAACAATAACCATGTTTATGGTACTTGAACAATAACCATGTTTTTGGTACTTGAACAATAAACATGTTTATGGTACTTGAACAAAAAAAACCATGTTTATGGTACTTGAACAATAAACATGCATATTGTATGTTTACTGTGTGTCACTACCTAAACAAAAAATGTGTTCATGTCAATTATATGTCACTGCCTCAGCAACAAACAAGCTTCTTGTATGATGCTACCTAACAACACATGAAACATGTTCATGTCTTTTCCATAGTGCTAATCAGCTGTAAATGGGTATTAACTCTCGAGTTAGGAAAGGCAAAGGCAGCAAAGAACAGAACTAGACCTAGTTTAGTGAAGCTTCAAACATTTCACTCCCCTAAGGCAGTATATCAGTATCTGTTATTGAAGTACCTTTACCTTTTAAAAAAAAATAAAACAAGGGTTAGTTTTTAAAAGAAAAATGTATCAGACTTTAAGCTGAAGTGCATGTCTCTTACCTTCTTCTCTGTCATCGCATCAACATATAGATCATCGTCTGTAGACAATGGTAACAAACAACACTGTTATGTACAACCAACCAAGTTCTAATCAATATACATTTGAGTCATTTAAAAGTGCAGGCTTTATATCTGTGGTACTGAAACTAAGGAGCAGAGGCAGAGGCCTTGAAAACTGCAGCAGAAGTTATATTGACAGAAGAAAGCACAGAGCGACAAGTTGCTTTCTTTACTGATGCACAGTCAGTTATTGCAATGTTGAAAAGCCAAAATAATACAGACGTGGATGATCTCAGAATGCCGGTCCCAAGCCCGGATGAAAAAGGAGGAGGGCGGCCTGCATGGAGGCCGTAAGGAGGCAGCCCCTCCACCATGCAAAGGCACAACAGGCCAATCACCTGTTTGCTTTAAATCATGATTACGCGAACTACAAGAGAGAAAACCGGACTGATTCTAAAGGCAACGAACTGGAACGGACTACGGACTACGACTTATGGAACTTGGAACACAAGAAGTATAAATGGGAAGGAAGAGGAGCTGGTGGAAGAGATGAGGAAAGCAAAACTAGAAATCCTGGCTATAACGGAAACGAAGAAAAAAGGACAAGGAGTCATGGATCTCGATGGCAACACGTTGCTCTACAGTGGTGTACCCATATCTGAAAGAGCTAAAGGGGGCGTGGGTTGCATTGTGGCCCAAAATCAAAAAGATAGTATCAAGGGATGGAACTTTGTCTCGGAGCGCATTATGGTTGTAAAACTAAAAGAAGGAGAAACCATAATCAACCTGGTCATAGTGTATGGGCCAAATGAGGATGAGAGAGCAGAGGTCAAGGAGGAATTCTTCGAGCTGCTTCAAAGGACAGTGGATGACTGCCTAGATGAAGTTATTATGCTCGGAGATTTTAATGCCAGAGTTGGAAATGACCATGCTAGATGGGGTGGAGTTATCGGAAGATATGGAGAAGATACTCTCAATGACAATGGAAAGCGACTCCTTAGATTCTGCAGTGAGCAGAATCTGATCATTACAAACACAAAGTTCCCTCATAAGCGCATACATGCATACACTAGATGTGAACCAACAAAGAATGAGAAGTCAGTGATCGACTATGCCATTGTTCGGAGAAGCTCATTCAGATATGTCCGAGATGCAAGAGTCTGGAGGGGGCCAGAGATTGGAAGTGATCACTACCTGCTAACAATCAAACGAACAACTGAAAGAGTTGCTCAGCCTAGGAACTGCCCAACATCACGTAAGAAACCAAGTAAACGAGCAGGAGAAATGAGCATTAGGACCTACAAGCTGAGAGAGCCAGAAATTAAGACCAGATATCAGGGGCTTATTGCTACAGCAGTGAGCAACACAGAAGAACGACCTGATGACTTGGAAACCCTTTGGAATAAATTCAAGGATATCATAAAGACAGCTGCTGCAGAAGCATGCGGTGAAGTCCGACTTGGGAACAAGAGAAAGAGGACACCTTGGTGGACAGAGGAAGTCAAAGAGAAGAGAGAAGAAAATGGCATGGAAACAATACTTAGGAGCTAAAAACACAACAGGACAAAGGAAAAATATAGAGAATATGTGACACTCAGAACAGAAGCAAAGAACAAAGTGCTAGCAGCAAAACAGAAGTCCTGGGAAGAATTTGGAGAAAAGCTAGAAAAAGATGCACAAGAAAACCAGAAATTGTTCTATAAGACCCTAAAGAACATGAGGAAAGAAAAACAATGCCCTCTCAAATTTATAAAGGACATGCAAGGCAAATTGCTTACTGCCCCGAAGGAAGTAATGGAAAGATGGAAAGAATATTTCTCAGAACTATTGGATGGTGAGCATGATGAAGCATCAGAAATGATAACCACTGACACAGAAGAGGAAACCAATGATGGTGAAGATGACATAAAGATGGAAGAACTGAGGGCAGCACTAGAGAAAATCAAGATGGGCAAAGCAGCAGGGCATGATGGTATAACACTAGAAATGGTTAAGTACATGGGAGCATCAGGCGACCTATTACTCTTAAAGGTCCTACAGGCAGCATGGTGCAACAAGACCATACCAAAGGATTGGGAGATTGCCATCATAACACCAATTTTCAAAAAGGGTGACAATCGACAATGTGGAAACCATAGAGGCATATCCCTTCTCAGTGTCCCTGGTAAAATCTACTCTAGAATCCTAGAGCAGAGACTCCGACACCTAGCTGAGCCACAATTGGATGAGGTCCAGTGCGGATTCCGAGCAAACCGAAGTACTCAAGACCTAATCTTCACACTCAGACAGCTGAGTGAAAAGGCCCTTGAGTATAAGAGTGAGATCCATCTTTGTTTCATAGATCTGGAAAAGGCGTTTGACAGGGTCCCCTGGAGCAAACTTTGGGACTGTTTGGCAAGGAAGAATATTCCAGCACCTCTGATTCATGCTATACAGAGCTTCTACAAGTCTTGCAGAAATTATGTGAGGACAGCAAACCATAAGTCAGAAGAGTTCAGGACCACCACTGGTGTAAGACAAGGTGATATCCTATCACCTTACCTCTTCATACTCCTTATGGACGATGTCATCAAGGCATGTAAGGAGAGAACAAGAAAGTATTCAGTGGGGTACTGGAAGATGAGACAGGTCTATATTTCGGAGCTGGCATTTGCTGATGATGTTGCCCTGATTGCTAAATCAGAGGCACATCTCCAATCCAACCTGCAAGTCTGGAAGGAAGAGCTGGAGAAGAGAGGGATGGTCATAAGCAGCTCTAAAACAAAATCCATGGTGATATCACGAGAAGAAAGAAAACATCAGATTAAGTTGGGAGAACAGGTCCTGGAGCAGGTCGACCACTTTAAATATCTCGGAGCTATTATAGACCGAAAGGGAGGCATCAAAGAAGAGTTGGCCACTCGAAAAGCAGCGGCTGGGAGACTTTTTCAGGCCATAAATCGTGGATTCCTCAGCAAGAAAGAGGTTGGTAAGAAAACGAAGATGGCTGTATACCGCTCCACCTATGTCCCAGTCTTGACATATGGATGCGAGTCGTGGGCAATGACTACAACCCACAAAAGCCAGATCCAAACCTCAGAAATGAGGTATCTGAGGAAAGTGGTTGAAGTAACAAGAAGAGACATGGTCCGCAACCAGACGATCCATCAAGGCCTAAAATCCCATCCGCTGCAGACCCAAATAGAACAGTCCCAACTAAGATGGTTTGGCCATGTCTGCAGAATGGGAGAAGATCGGCTACCACGACAAGCATGGGAAACAAAGAGCCAGGGATCCAGACCTCCAGGACGACCCAGAGTCCGCTGGGAGGACAACATTAGACAATCTTTGAAGGACCGAGGACTAGAATGGAACCAGGCCAGGAAGAAGACAGCTGATAGAATGGTCTGGCGCTCTCTCTTCCAAACCTCTACACCTCACGGTAGAAGGGGAACGACTAAGTAAGTAGGATGATCTCAGAATAGTGCTCCACAAACTTTGTCAACAATTTATAAGTGTTGTGATCCAATAAATCCCATCTCATTGTAACATCACTGGCAATGAAGAGGCTGACAGAATGGCAAAAGAAGGTTCACATCTACCTCAGCCTGATGCAAGCATAACTTTTGAGGAGGCAAAGAGTTTTATCAGAATCAGATACAGAAACAAATGAAATGTAGAACATCCAGGGCACACACAGAATGATGCTTACTACCAGCTCCACAGAAGAGAACAAGTGGTAATCTTCAGACTCCACATTGGCCACAACAGATTGAGATACCATCTATTCAACAAGCTAAAGATAGGAACTACCGATCAGTGTAACTGTGGCACTGATAAAATGACTGCTGAACATCTGCTTCAAAGTTGCCCCTTATATGCGGTACAGTGAAAGTGCATATGGCCGACACCAGCTCCTTTCGTGGAAAAGCTTTACGGGGATTCAAATAGCCTCAAACTGACTACTGCTTTCTTTGAGAACATTCAAGTGGACGTCTGAGAGTGTACGAAGAAGAAGAAACTAAGGAGGCAAACCACACAAATGAGAAAACAATGGGAGATAAAACATGGATTAGCACTGGTACATGGAAGAGAAATATGTAAGGGGTGAAACCACACGGGTTAGTAGTGGTGGAGTGGAAGAGAAAAAAGCAAGGGGAGATAACACATGAATTAGCAGTGGTGGAGTGGAAGAGAAACGTGTAAGGAGATAAACCACATGGGTTAGTAGTCAAGTAATGGTGGAGTGGAAGAGAAATGTGTAAGGAGAGAAACCACATGGATTAGTAGTCAAGTAGTGATGGAGTGGAAGAGAAATGTATAAGGAGAGACACCACATGGATTAGTAGTCACGTAGTGGTGGAGTGGAAGAGAAATAAGTAAGGGGAGATCCCAAACACAACCTTAATTCTAACTTCCCCCAAATAATTATGATTCTTCTTCTTCTTCATTCTTAAAAGGACGGTGGTTGCGTTGTGTCCGTTTACAGCGAAGCTGTGATATTTGCGCCTTTCGGCCGACATATCCGACTTCAGCACGGCATTTTTGGGACCGGGTTAGCCTTCCCTCTTCGATCCCTACCCACTCAGCCAGACTGCAGTGATGCAGCCTGTTTCCAGGACCACCACTTGGAGGTGGAGTAGGGTCTTGGTCAGCTCTGGTTCGCTGACCTTGACGCAAGCAGTCTAGCTATGGGTCGCTAACTGCATTCCTCACTGTTGACGCGTCTTAGGTCCCTAATTATGATTCAGACACAAACAAAAAATGACAATATATTTATATGTGAGAAAAATATTTCAAACTAAATAATTATTCTGAAAAAGAAAAAAAAATGACATGCCCAATCTAGTGTCAAACGTAGATGATATAAAACATTAGGCTGTACACTTATGAACACTGCCAGCCAAACTGCAAGAATAAAGTAAGGTTACCAGCTGGGGCAAATCACAGGCCAATGACATCAAATAAACAGAAACTAAGCAGGGAAATCAAAGATTGATGACAACAAATAACCTATATTAAATAAACAGAAACTAAGCAGGGAAATCAAAGATTGATGACAACAAATAACCTATATTAAATAAACAGAAACTAAGCAGGGAAATCAAAGGATGATGACAACAAATAACCTATATTAAATAAACAGAAACTAAGCAGGGAAATCAAAGGATGATGACAACAAATAACCTATATTAAATAAACAGAAACTAAGCAGGGAAATCAAAGATTGATGACAACAAATAACCTATATTAAATAAACAGAAACTAAGCAGGGAAATCAAAGATTGATGACAACAAATAACCTATATCAAATAAACAGAATCTAAGCAGGGAAATCAAAGATTGATGACAACAAATAACCTATATTAAATAAACAGAAACTAAGCAGGGAAATCAAAGATTGATGACAACAAATAACCTATATCAAATAAACAGAAACTAAGCAGGGAAATCAAAGATTGATGACAACTAATAACCTATATCAAATAAACAGAAACTAAGCATGGAAATCAAAGATTGATGACAACGAATAACCTATATTAAATAAACAGAAACTAAGCAGGGAAATCAAAGATTGATGACAACAAATAACCTATATCAAATAAACAGAATCTAAGCAGGGAAATCAAAGATTGATGACAACGAATAACCTATATTAAATAAACAGAAACTAAGCAAGGAAATCAAAGATTGATGACAACAAATAACCTATATCAAATAAACAGAAACTAAGCAGGGAAATCAAAGATTGATGACAACAAATAACCTATATCAAATAAACAGAAACTAAGCAGGGAAATCAAAGATTGATGACAACAAATAACCTATATCAAATAAACAGAAACTAAGCAGGGAAATCAAAGATTGATGACAACGAATAACCTATATTAAATAAACAGAAACTAAGCAGGGAAATCAAAGGATGATGACAACAAATAACCTATATTTGCTAGTGTATGGTCAGGTCTAGTCAGGCATAGGCACCCATATCCCTCTATAAATCTCTATTTTGAATGCCCTTCATCAGTTTTATTGTTGATTTCTTCCCATTTTTATTGTCCAGTTATTTATTATCAATTCTCTCTAACTTCCTCTACTTTTCCCACAGCCATGATGTTTTCATATGCTCCCTTTCTTATCACATATAAGGTAATAATTCATTAGAACAATTATGTTCCAAGAGATTTGTAATAAAACAATTATGCCTCAAAACAGTGTATGGTGGTACAATTTGTAAATGTGCAGAGCAGAAGAGAAATAAGCACAGACATCCAAGACACAGAATAAATGTGATGGAACTGACAAAAGATAAACAAATGTAATATACAGAAAACAATGAAGTATTACTACACATAAAGTGGAACAGACACTCAAACAAGTACCTGTAACATGGCCAGGTGATGGTGAATATCCATCATCATACACTGATTCTTCTTCTTCTTCTGCACTTATGTCAGTTCTGAAAATTGTCATGGATAATACTTTGTTAGTTTTTGTTTCTGTTCTTTTCTTTGGCTTTTTAAAATATCATGAACAAAGAGATGAGTCATTACTGAAACAACACCAGTGTTTTAATTTCTTGAGGAAAAAAAAAGATAATTGGTGTGGACACCTGGTGAGGATGTATCACAATGAGCAGGACAGGTATATATATATATATATATATAGTATTTTACCTGTATATTTCACGTGCTAAGCTTTCTTATTCCACAAGAACCAAAAGCTACTTAGGCGAGCATTAGATCAAAGAATATTTCATATTTCAAATTATTTAACACAATTTCCTGCCTGTAACACTTTTAAAATAGTTTTTTTTTAAACTGTTGGACTCATGCAAGTCTTAGTGTTGTTGTTTTGTTTTTTGAAAATATACACTTTTGTTTGTTAAATGCACAGCAGTTAGGCCAAAGAAAAAACTGGGGCTGTAAGCATAGCACCTTCTGCATTTAACAGTCTAGGAACCTACAGATCTAGCTCCAAGACAGACACACCTTCACTAATGTGTACAGTCATTAACCTTCCTAATTCTCTTTTCCCTCTTAGTCCCACCAAAGTTGGGAGTCTTTTTCATATCAAGGCACATTTTTCAGGATGGGACCTACATTGTGAGCCCATTGAAACAATGTGCATTCTCATCTCATTCTTAATAATGGTGGATGTTTGGGAACAATATCTAGAATTTACCCGATTTGTAATTTGGGTGAGTATGAATTAAGAATGCAGTTACATTTGCAGTAACTAGGCTGATTTAGTTGCTCAATGATAAAGCAACTGTTAATTTCATTCATTCATTCATAACCCTCCAGTCCCAAAGGAGCATAGGCCTTCAACAAACACATGCCAAGTCCTCCTGTCACGTGCCATCATCTCAAGTTCCTTCCACGTTCTCCCTATCATTTTCATCTGTTTCCAGCTCTCTTCTCCATGTGCTTCTTGGTCTAACTCTGCCTCTCTTGCCCTGGGGGTTCCAGAACAAGGACTGCCTTGTAATGCTATCAACAGGTTTCCTCAGTGTCTGTCCTATCCATCGCCATCGTCTTCTTCTCATCTCTTGTTCCATTGGCACTTGTCTAGTTCTTGTCATCAGTTCCACGTTGGTAACCTTGTCATACCGTTTTAATCCCTCTATTCTATGCAAGCACCCATTTATGAAAGTCTGTAGCTTTTTGGTTGTTGTCTTTGTTGTTCTCCATGTCTCAGAGCCATACAATAGGACTGACTTCACATTTGAGTTGAAGATTCTTATTTTCGTGTAGGATCCGATTTCTCTTGATCTCCATATATTTCCCAATGCAATGAAAGCTCCTCTTGCTTTTTGTATTCTTATTTTGATATCACTGTCTGTCCCTCCAACTTTGTCTATATTGCTGCCAAGATATGTGTACGATTCCACATTTTGTATTGGTGCTTCTTCAAGTTCAACCCTGTTTTCATTACCTGCATTTATTCTCATTATCTTTGTCTTTTCCCTGTGTATTTTCAGACCCAATTGCTGTGACCTCTCATCGAGTGTTTTCAATTTGTCCTGCATCTGATTACTGTTATGGGACAGAAGAGCCAAGTCATCAGCAAAATCCAGATCATCCAACTGCTTAGTCAGAGTCCACTGGATTCCATTTCTGTTGTGTGTTGTTGATGTTCTCATAACCCAGTCTATTGCTAATAAGAAAAGAAATGGAGACAAGAGGCATCCCTTTCACACTCTTGTTCTTATCCCAAATGGTTCTGTAAGCTGTCCTTCATGAAGAACTCTGCATGTCATGTCTTCATATGTTTTCTTTATTAAATTAATGATCTTCAGGGGAACTCCATAATGCCTCATCAATTTCCAAAGTGATTCTCTGTCTACACTGTCAAATGCCTTTTCGTAATCCACAAATCCGATGTATAGTGGTGAATTCCATTCCAAACTTTGTTCAACTATTATTCTCAAAGTGGCTATCTGGTCTGTACAAGATATGTTTTGTCGAAAACCTGCTAGTTCATCTCTCTGTTTCTTGTCTATGGACTCTTTTAATCTCTCAAGGATAATCCTTTTTAATACTTTTCCTGGCACTGATAGTAACATTATTCCTCTATAATTTGTGCACTCTTGTAAATTTCCTTTCTTAGGCAACTTAACCAGATATCCTTCCTTCCATTCTGCTGGTATCTCTTCCTTTTCCCAGACTTTACCAAGTAATTTAAATAACATTTCTGTAGCCGTGTCGATATCTGCTTTGATGGCCTCTGCTGGAATGCCATCAGGTCCAAATGCTTTTCCATCTCTTAGAAGCTTTATGGCTTTCTTTATTTCTTCCTTCGTTGGTCTTTCACCGTTAATTTGTAGCTCTTCTTCTGCTGGCTGGATGTCCAGGGGGTTTTGTGGAGCTGGTCTATTGAGAAGGTCCTCAAAATATTCTGTCCACCTCTTCATTTGCTCTTGTATATTGCTGAGCAGTTTTCCATTCTTGTCTTTTATGAGGCAACTTTATTGCTTGTATTTCTCTGTCAGCTTCTTTGTGCTGTTATACAGTTCTCTCATATTTCCTTTGGCTGCAGCATCTTCTGCCTCTCTTGCCAACTCCTCAATACACTTCCTCTTGTCTCTTTTGATACTTCTTTTAACTTCTTTGTTTGCTTCTGTGTACACTTCTTGAGCCTTGGCTTTGGAACTTCTGGTTTTGCTTGTGTTTAAATCTGCTTTCTTATATTTTCTGTCTTTTATCTTATTGATGGTTTCTGTTGTTATCCATGCTTTTTGTTGTCGTTCCCTTTTCCCCAGTATTTCTTCACGTCTCATTCCATACCGTTTTGATTTGCTGCCAATAGTCTTCTGTATTCTCTGCATCTTCCAGCTGTTGGAGCACTTGGAATTTGTTGGATATTGTGACCGCAAATTTGACTCTTGTTTCTTGATTTCTTAGATGTCCTACATTAAATTGTTGTCTATAATTTTGCATTGTTGCATATCTCTTGAGTTTCATTTTTACTTTGGCTATCAGAAGGTGGTGATCTGATGCCACGTCTGCTCCTCTATGTACCTTTACATCCTGCAATGATGATCTAAACTTCTTGTTTATGCATATATGATCAATCTGATTTTCTGTTCTATGGTCTGGTGATATCCATGTTGCCTTGTGTATTCTCTTATGTGGAAACATGCTTCCTCCTATAGCCAGTTGATTTGAAGCACAGAAGTTAGAGAATAGTTCCCCATTTTCATTCATTATTCCTAGCCCCTGTTTTCCCATGACTTCTTCAAAGCCGGTGTTGACTGTACCTATCTTTGCATTCATGTCACCCATCAAAATTGTGATGTCTCTTCTTTTTACTTTTTCCATAATTTCCTGTACTCAAGTATAAAATGCTTCTTTCACAGACTTTTCTTTGTCATTAGTTGGTGCATAACATTGGATGACATTTACATTTATTTTCTTTTTAGCTGTTTTAAAAGTAGCTGTTATTATTCTGGATCCAACGGCTTCCCATTCAATGAGTGCTTTCTGTGCTTCTTTAGATAACATAAGAGCTACCCCTTCACTGTGGTGTGAACTTTCGTCTTCATGTCCTGAGGACAGCACCAAGTCACCTGTGATGAGTTTCTTCCTGTCTACCCCCTTCCACGTTGTTTCACACAGTCTCAGAACCTTGATTTTATATTCCCTCATCTCTGCTGCTACTTGTGCCACTTTCCCTTGTTCGTTTAATGTCCGAACATTCCAGGCCAAATCTGGAAGTTCTCCTAGAAGAAAGAAGGTTAGTCAGTAACACAGACTCCTTTCGGCTTTCTCTGTGTTGCATCATACGCCTCCCTGTGAGAGGACCTTCCCCTGTCTTGGATGGCTGTGTTTTATTTTCCTTAATTGACTTGTCCATGTTTGTTGAAGTTTTTTGTGGTTTAAATTTTTTACTGTTAATTAAATGATCAAATTTCAGCCCACTTTTTCACGTCTGCCCTTGCCATTTTTGACAGGTTGCTCCACAGCTTCATAACGAATACAACCAGGTAAATGACCCACAGGAGAATTGCTGTCGTCATGACAACATGCAGCAAAAAACATCACAAATTAATTATTTCCTACCATGTTTTGGCAGATGAATTACTAGTAAAATATAAAATTACAAACTTTTAAAAATGTGGAAAATCCTTAAGGAGTGCAGTGGCACTATACTTTCAGTCAAAATATGGTTACTGGTATTAGTTTATTTTCTGATAATTTATAATATCCCAAATCTAAATCTGTCACAATCAATAGTCAAGAACACATTTAAAGAAGTGCACTTTGACTTTTAAAATTACTTAATAAATTGTGTTTTTCCCTATGAAGGAAACCACACATTTCCCAGAATCCTGTATTATGTTACTAATTTTCTTATAGCTTGCTTATTTACTCGTTAATCAACATGACATTTAGCATACAAATTTTCATTGCATTACAAAACCTTTTTCTGATCAAATTTCTTGATATATTTTCATTCTTTTGAAGTGTAAAAAAACCTTTTGTTACACTATACTAGGTCCAACATCAAGAGGTAGGGTGACCTGGTCCCTTCTTTACTGCGTTTTCCTTCCCAAACTCATGAGCAAAGTCAGGTACCCATTTATAGCTGGGTAGACTGAAGCCTGGCACCACTGTGTTTGGAACCCAGCACCTTTGCCGTGAGAGACCAGCGCTCTAACCACTCTGCTAATTGGATGCTCAGTTTTTAGTGCTGTTTTTAAATACTAACTTTAAAGTTCTAAAGTTAGGGTTCTACTAAAGTTATCAAAAACTCAATCTGAAAGGTTTACAACATAATTATGAGCTTTCAAGTCAAAGTTAGTGCTCATAACTTAAAAAAAAAAAAAAAAAAAAAAAAAAATATGAAAAAAGCCTTAGTCAATTAAAATACACAATTACAATCAGTCAGTCAGAAGTGAATATCATTATTTTAAATTATACTGTCAGACTATCCCCAATAATAGTCTTGGTGTCAGTCAGAAGTGAATGTAATAATCGTCAATAGTATTTTTGCTTTGGCCATGTCTGCAGAATGAGAGAAGATCAGCTACGATGACAAACATGGAAAACCGAGAGCCAAGGATCCAGACCTCCAGGGTGACCCAGAGTTCGCTGTGATGACAACATCAGACAACCTCTGAAGGACTGAGGACTGGAACCAGACCAAATGGAAGGCAGCTGATAGGATTGCATGCCACTCTCTCTGGCCAACCTCTACATCCCAAGGTAGAAGAGGAACGATTAAGTAAGTCAGTATTTGTGGTTTCAATCACAAGTCAAGTTAATTCATCTTAAAATTCTAAGCACTCATTTAGAAGAAGAAAGTTGAACTCACATTAATGACAGACGTTCTGGTGGGATTTTAAACGCTGGATGCCTTGGTGGGACATCAATTGTTGATGTAGCATCGACATAAAGATCACTGTCTTCCTCATTCACATCTCTGTAGGAAGCGTCAGGTGCAGCTTCTAGAAAGCAATGGAAGAACACAGTGACAATCTTACTTACTTACTTACTTAGTCGTTCCCCTTCTACCGTGAGGTGTAGAGGTTTGGAAGAGAGAGCGCCAGACCATTCTATCAGCTGTCTTCTTCCTGGCCTGGTTCCATTCTAGTCCTCGGTCCTTCAAAGATTGTCTAATGTTGTCCTCCCAGCGGACTCTGGGTCGTCCTGGAGGACTGGATCCCTGGCTCTTTGTTTCCCATGCTTGTCGTGGTAGCCGATCTTCTCCCATTCTGCAGACATGGCCAAACCATCTTAGTTGGGACTGTTCTATTTGGGTCTGCAGCGGATGGGATTTTAGGCCTTGACGGATCGTCTGGTTGCGGACCATGTCTCTTCTTGTTACTTCAACCACTTTCCTCAGATACCTCATTTCTGAGGTTTGGATCTGGCTTTTGTGGGTTGTAGTCATTGCCCACGACTCGCATCCATATGTCAAGACTGGGACATAGGTGGAGCGGTATACAGTTATCTTCGTTTTCTTACCAACCTCTTTCTTGCTGAGGAATCCACGATTTATGGCCTGAAAAAGTCTCCCAGCCGCTGCTTTCCGAGTGGCCAACTCTTCTTTGATGCCTCCCTTTCGGTCTATAATAGCTCCGAGATATTTAAAGTGGTCGACCTGCTCCAGGACCTGTTCTCCCAACTTAATCTGATGTTTTCTTTCTTCTCGTGATATCACCATGGATTTTGTTTTAGAGCTGCTTATGACCATCCCTCTCTTCTCCAGCTCTTCCTTCCAGACTTGCAGGTTGGATTGGAGATGTGCCTCTGATTTAGCAATCAGGGCAACATCATCAGCAAATGCCAGCTCCGAAATATAGACTTATGGTTTGCTGTCCTCACATAATTTCTGCAAGACTTGTAGAAGCTCTGTATAGCATGAATCAGAGGTGCTGGAATATTCTTCCTTGCCAAACATTCCCAAAGTTTGCTCCAGGGGACCCTGTCAAACGCCTTTTCCAGATCTATGAAACAAAGATGGATCTCACTCTTATACTCAAGGGCCTTTTCACTCAGCTGTCTGAGTGTGAAGATTAGGTCTTGAGTACTTCGGTTTGCTTGGAATCCGCACTGGACCTCATCCAATTGTGGCTCAGCTAGGCGTCGGAGTCTCTGCTCTAGGATTCTAGAGTAGATTTTACCAGGGACACTGAGAAGGGATATGCCTCTATGGTTTCCACATTGTCGATTGTCACCCTTTTTATACATTTATATTCTTATTATGTTCGCAAATATTTTGTAAGCAAAGTATTTCCTTTTTTAAGTGCTTAAGGAGAAGTCATTTTTGGGTTGCTTCCCTTGAAAATAGTTCTGTCATCTTCGATCGGACTCCGCAGACGACTCTAGGCCTACTGTGATTTATTCTGTGGCTGGGTAGGAATAGATTGTTCTTGCTTCAGTATATCTATGGCCTGAATTTATACGTAGTGTTTGTATGAGTAGGACGAGTCTGTCTTATATATGGATATCTTTGCATTTCTAAGTCGAACTAATTTGGTTGTCGCTAGAAAAGGTCAAAGGCTATGCAGCGGAAGTATCGCTAGCAAAGGGTGTGATCCATGGCTGTCATCCTGTGAGGATGCCGAGTTTTGTTGTAGCAGGCTTTTTGCCGAAATAGTGATCTATATATGGATGGGGAAAAGTGATAATCATTTAGACATGTTGTATGTACTTTACCCCAGTGTTTATTCTCTTTTGCCAAGGAATGGCAAAGTTATATTTCGCATAAAAAGGTAAAACCACAATTTATTATGAACTTGGGCTTCGCCATCGTTGTTGATAAGCAGATGCACAGTGGTACTTTTAAAAAGAATATCCATTCAAAGGAAGAAGACATTCCTATGTATCAGCACTGGATTGTATGATATTATTCAATTACCTCTATGAGAGAACCTATGAAGAAATGAGGACATTTAATGAATGACTAATTTTGGTCTATATTCTATAGTGAGTGAAGCTCACGAGAGAGAGAACAGCCATGTTGAAATTCATTTACTTTGTATTTATCGAGTGAGAAAAAGGGATGCCTGTACTATCGCTCGATGAACCAAGAGATCACTGCTACATGTGAGAACCCATGTCTGGGATTCCTATATTATGAAATATATATATATATTGAACTTTACGTGAAGGAATATTCGCTAGACGAGGTTAGGTCTAGGAGCCTTCCTATGTATTGGTTATGGTCTGACGTGCCCAGTCAGTAAAGCCAGATGATTTACATGATGGAACGCTGAATGCTTATTTACGAATGCTCCATTATGATATTTGCCAAGCATGAATGCTAACTTAAGATGATATTCCTGTGATCAACATTATACTGTCTATGTCGACATTTGTTCCTGTAACCATACACGTACTGTCCAAGTGTGCGTCCCATTAAATGTTATAAAAAGACCACCGTAGTTCCAGTACTTCTTGAATTCGAACAGTGTGAGTATGAGTGATGTACTACCAACCTGTCAACTCTATCGAATCATTCTACCATTCGCGTACTGACATTCAGATACACACTCATTGTTTACACTCACATTCTTGTCGGAGCCTCATCACGTTCCAGGACAAGATGACCTGTATGACCAAAACTGTGCTGGGTTTGATGAGTTGACAATCGTTACACTTTACTACACCAGTCCCAACATCTACATTTATCCACTGGTGGACATTCACATCATTTAGCAAATAAAGCATGATTCAACAACTAGTAGCCAGTATGAGTTAACAACTACACAAAGAAAGAGTTTAACAACTGGTGTGCCAGCTTCCTGGGTCAACCTGCACAGTGACCATATTGAGAAGTAAACTACTGAGACCAGACGTTCCTTGGGGTCTGTTACGACACACAAATACATCAACAGTACAACTCTACAGTGATGTCAGCGTGACCTGTCCTGTCGAGAGTATGCAGTAACTAGGTCAGGGTTTGTTGACATTTGGTTCATTGGACATTTGCCATACAACTGACAGTGTTACACAGCAAGCTTGGTTGAAACATAGAACATTACACATCAGGACTGGAGAATATTTGACAGTGTTTGCGAAAGAAAATGTTATTGAACTGAGAAGTCCTACATTGATTGTTATCATTCAAATCAACGATGGAGCTTCTATTTCTGTGTTGAATTTAAAATAATTAGACCAGAAGTATTTGTTTAATAAAGTACCACAGTACTGTACTATTAGGCAGTGTAACTGAGCCTTCATTCCAACACATTCTTTCTGCAACACTCTATTTACATCATATTGCCATACTATTTATGCATTTATGTATTTATGTTTAACTATTTATATGTGATATTTGTTTGTATCCAGCGGGTTGTTGTTTCGGTTGGGCGGTGTCACACAGCAGAGTATCCCACGTAATAGAGGGTCTGATGTGTGCGTTTCTATAGGTGCAATTTTCTTCATTGGAAATTTGCTGCGACAGCTGTTGCTATTAGTGTTAGCTGTGAAGTCTGTACTCATTGTTGTTTTTGTAATATTCCTCTGTTCTTTAGTTTGTTTTGATTTGTTTGTAATTTGTTGGTCTACCCTATTCTATCTTTCAGTTCTATTCTCAATTTATATTTATATACTGTGGCGTTATTTGTATTTGTTATCCTCTTGCGGTTTATCTTTTATTGTTTGTTTTTTCCAATTTTATTTATTTCATTTCCGCAAATGTTTTCATGTTTTTCTGTATAACTGTTTTGTTTTGTGCCTGATCGACATACACTATTTAAAATATAGTTGATCATATAAATTGATGTACAAGAATCAACTGATAGTTAATTGCTATTACTAAAGGTACACAGTTGATGATATAAAACACTATTTCTGGTGCACTGCACTTATATTATAGAGTGAACCAGCAACTTATAGCTGTTATTATATAAGGATTTATACAAGACCTTTGTAAGGCTTGTTTCCCACAGTGATTGGGATAGTTAAGTACTATTTTTCACAGGTTACAAAGTTATCATACAAAGTCTTTGATTAAGACTAAGAAAGTAAATTTATTTACTTTTGCAAATTACTGATCTTATTAGACAAGATGTCTACCTTGGATTATTTTATCACACAAGGCAGGGCTCTTGATAAGACTGGTCAGCAGTTAGAAGAATGGGCAGTTGCTCAATATGACAAAGCACTGGCTGCTGAAGAAAGAAAAGCATTGATTGAAGAAAAGAAATTAGAAGCTGAGGAAAGAAAATTACAAAGAGAGGATGAACAAAAGAAATTGCAGATACAGACTGATGAAAAAAGATTCCAGATGGAAATGGAAAAAGAGAAAAGAAAAGATGAAGCTGCTGCTGAAGAGAAAAAATTACAGGCTGCTGCAGAAGAGAGAAAATTACAAGCTGAAGCTCAAGAAAAAAAAGCAATAAGAGAACATGAACACCAAAAAGAACTTTTAGCATTTGAGTTAGAAAAGTTAAAGTTAACAAACATAAGTAATGTTAATCAAGCATCTAGTGGTAATGGTAAACCCTTTACTTACAAGGTCAAGGTACCAGCGTTCAACCCTTCCAGTGATGACATAACATTCTGGCTAAACAGATTTGAACGCTCGTGTCGAGCACATAATGTGGACAAATCACAATATGCTAACCAGTTATCAGAAAATCTGAAAGGTGATTCTCTGACTAGTTTAAGTTTGGTTGAAGAGGCTGACAAAGATAACTATGATGTTATTAGGGCAGCCTTATTAAAGAAGTATCAGTTGTCTGAAGAGGGTTATCGGAAGTTGTTTAAGACAATGGTGCCTGAGGCAGGTGTAGAATTCTCAGAATTCATTGCAAGGACACGACTTACATTTGATCGTTGGATTGAGCTATCCAAAACAGAAAAGACTTATGAAGCCCTTATGGACTTGATACTCAGAGACAAGATTATGTCAAGTATAAATAAACCTTTCCTCGAATTCTTACATGAGCGTAAACCTAAGTCTCTAAAAGAAATGGAACAGTATTGTACCCAATACGTCACTGCACATCCGGACGTAGCCATTAGCAACAGTAAGGTTAAAGAAGGTATGCCAGTTGCTTCTGCAACACCATACAACCCTAATCACTCTCACAAATTCCAAGGACCTCAAAATAGGTTTAATAAAAAAGGTAACTATTACAGTTATCAGAACCAAGGTAACCAATCATTTCAGGGTTCTTCTTCGAATACCTGGAGAAGAGCTGACAGCCCTCGATTCAGGGGTGGTCATAATTACAGGAACTTTCGCAAAGGAAGTCATTCTAGAAGCTATCCAAGTTTTCCTTCATGGAGACAACAGGATCATAATTACCGAGATACTCATTATAATGAATATGATGATAGTAACCAAAGGAGCTATGATTCAAACCCGAGTAGAGGTTATAATGGTGGAAACAATGATAAGTACAGAGGCAATAATAACAGAGGTAGAGCACAATTCAAAAAACATAAAGCTCATTACCAGGCGAACTCTGCACAGCAAGAGTCCCACGAAGCCTATAAACAAAATAAAGATAATGATGACTCTAATAATATGGCATGTGCCGCTTTTGATTTTGGGAGAGCATCTCAGTGCCCCCAATGCAAAACATTATTTGAGCCAACCACAGTGTCTACTTTAAGCTGTGGCCATCCTCTTCCCGCTCTTCCTGCGTCAATCGCGCATGATGGGAGAGGTTCTCTTGTCTTACACAAAGGTTTAGTAAATGACAATCCAGTCTCAGTACTTTTTGATTCTGGATGCACAACTATTGGGGTTAGGCAGTCACTCATAGATCCTTCTCATTCTACAGGCAAAGTAGTCAAATGCGTAACATTTGGCGGCACCATAGAGAAATACTCTACCGCTATCATTAGGATTGCTACTCCTTTCTTCACAGGAGATGTACACGCATGTCTTTTGCTGGATCCGATCGCTGATCTTATCATCGGTCGCATTCACGGAGTCAAAGAATGTACTCCGGAGCAAATTTCCGTTTGGGAAAATCAAAATATGCAATCTGCTAATGCAGTAGTCACTAGAGCTCAAGCTCTCAATATGCCTGAAACTTCATCTGTTGAAGATAATGAAGTGCATAACCAAGATGATCCCTTGGTAATTTCTCGTGACTCGTTTATAAAACAACAAGAAGAAGATCCGACTCTTAAGAAATTCTTCACTCTTGTAACAAAAGGTGATCCGAATAAAGATTCAAATTGTAAATCTTGGATTACAATGAAGAATGGCGTACTTGTACGTATGGTGCAAGACTCCACTAAGTCAAGTCATTCTCAGATTCTTGTACCCAAGAATTTGAGAGTTAAGATCTTACAACATGCACACGACTCTCAGTGTGCTGGTCACATGGGTTTTTCCCGTACTAAGTCAAGAGTTCTTGCGGCTTTCTTTTGGCCTTTTGTGAACAAGGACATACGGATCTATTGTCGATCCTGTAAAGTATGTCAAGAAGTCAAATCCAAAGGTCCTCGTCATGCTGCGCCTATTCAGGCTGCAGATATTCCTATTCGTCCATTCCAGAAAATGGCGATAGACATCATTGGTCCATTCAAGATCAAATCTGCTAGAGGACATCAGTTTATCTTAACGTGTGTAGACATGTGCACACGTTGGCCAGAGGCTATCCCTCTAAAGAGCATTACTACCGCTGACATTGCAGATGCTCTTTGGCTTATATTTTCTCGGCTGGGATTCCCCGGAGAAATATTATCAGATCATGGCACCCAACTGATATCGGATACCATGTCTCAAGTAATGTCTACTCTACAGATAGAGAGATCTTTGAGTAGCATCTATCATCCTATGTCCAATGGGATGGTCGAGCGACTAAATAGAACACTTAAGAACTTATTAGGGAAGATAACTGAGGATCATCCTCAGGATTGGGATAGGGTTTTACCCGCGGCCCTCTTCGCGTACAGAGAGGTCCCCAATGAACATACAGGGTTTTCGCCCTTTGAACTTGTCTTTGGCGCGCGACCGCGCGGCCCAATGTCTTTGCTGCATGATCTTATAACAGCTGACAATATTGACGATGACACAAAATCTTCTTACGAGTATGTCATCGCGCTGAGACAAAAGATTATCGAAGCATGCAAATTGGCAACGTCCTCTTCTGAGTTTGCTAAGCAGAAGGCAAGACAATTTGCTAATAAGAAGAGAACTTTACGACAACTTTGTCCTGGTGACAAAGCATTTGTTTTGCTACCTTGTCGTGAAAATAGACTCCTTATTAGTTGGAAAGGTCCGTACGATATAATATCGAAAATTTCAGATGTTGACTACATCGTCGATATTAACGGGAAGCATAAAACCTTCCACATCAATATGCTTACGGAGTTCCATGAACGTCCTGACTATCTACAGCCTATTTTCCAGGCAACGGACGATTCTCATGTCAAACATGGTCATTACTCATCACTGTCTGTAATACAGGATGAGGAAACAAGTTTTTCGGATGTTAATCTCCCGCTTCCAATGATCCCACTTCATTCTAGTGAATCATGGAAAGACGTTACTGTTTCTCCTGATTTGTCTCTAGGAGAACGGCGACAAGTTTCGTCTATGTTACAAACATTTCAGGATGTCCTCACTGACATCCCTGGACAAACTCATGTCATTGAACATGACATTGTTCTAACTGAACATACTCCAATTAGGGTTAGGCCTTATCCTATCCCTATACATTTCCAAACACAGGTTGAAAAGGAGTTGGATGAAATGATAGATTTACAAATAATCGAACCATCCACTTCTGCATATTCTTCGCCGATGGTTATTGTTCGAAAAAAAGACAATAACATACGTCTTTGCGTTGACTATCGCAAATTGAATCAAGTTACGAAGTTCGATGCTGAACCTATGCCTTTACTAGAAGAACTACTTACGCGTCTTTCTAAATCGCATTTTTTCACTAAACTTGATTTGTCTAAAGGATATTGGCAAGTTCCATTATCCGAACGCGCCAAACCTCTTACCGCTTTCTCTACTCCCAGAGGCCTTTTCCAATGGAATTTTATGCCTTTCGGCCTTATGAACGCACCAGCTACATTTGTACGCATGATGCGTCGAATCCTATCGTATCGGTCAGATGTCATTGCTTATCTAGACGACATCTGTCTTTTCAGCGATACTTGGGAAGATCACTATTCAGGATTAGTTGAATTATTATCAACTCTGCGTGAGTATAACCTGACAGCAAAACCATCTAAAGCTTGTATTGGCTTTAGCGAAATTGCTTTCTTAGGCCATCGAGTAGGTCACGGTTTCTTGAAGACAGAAGACCATAATATCACTAAGATACTTAACATCTCTATCCCTAGGACTAAAAAGCAAGTGCGAAGTCTTTTAGGTCTCATACAATTTTATGGACGTTTCATTCCGAATCTGTCCTCTATCATGGCACCTCTCTCTACACTATTAAAGAAAGGGTCGCCTAACATGGTTCACTGGTCTCATGAATGCCAATCTTCACTAGAGAAGATCAAAACTATGTTTTCATCACCACCTATTTTAGTGTTACCTACAACAGATAAGACATTTGTTCTTCGTAGTGACACTTCATCCACTGGGATTGGAGCGGCACTAATGCAAGAGTACTCTGGAACTCTGCATCCTGTAATGTACATATCCAGAAAACTTAATGCTGCAGAAAGGAATTACTCGGTTTTAGACCGTGAATTATTGGCAATGGTTTGGTCAATTCTCAAACTCCAAAGATTCCTTCTGGGCGCGCATTTCGTAGTGGAAACTGACCAAAAAGCTCTTACGGCTATCCAAAGTAAGAACTTGAAGAGCTCGAGATCAACTCGATACGCAATCGCTCTTCAACCTTTTCATTTTTCGGTACGAGCTATCCGTGGTTCAGAAAATGTGATGGCGGACATTCTGTCCAGATGCCCACATGATGCCACTTAACTGTTAAATATTGGATCTTTTTAATATGTATAACTTTACAACAGTTATTTTTTGTTTCTTTACTAAGATACACATTTGTAATTTAATAATAGAATGATGGTATCGCTACTTAGCGGTTTATTGATGTTAATTCACCGCTGTTCTTTGATGATTGTTTCTTCATAAATCATAAATTTAAGATTGTAGTGTGAATTTTTGGTATGCATTGTATAATTACCAGAATTGTATTATACGTACATCACACCTTCCTGGAAACATTTATTCGTAGGGAAACAATTTCTCTCAGATTTTGAGATATATATTCTCACCGGTCATATTGGGAATTATAGTTATTCCTGATATTTTCATCTGCGCAGTATTCTTGCGTTGTGAGCCTATTCTACGGTGCTCCTAGATGTATTTAAAAAAAAAAAATTTTTTTTTTTTTTTTTTCCCGGGAGGTGTGGTAAGACTGTAAAGGGCAATTTTTACTATCTTGCAATATAATACATTTATATTCTTATTATGTTCGCAAATATTTTGTAAGCAAAGTATTTCCTTTTTTAAGTGCTTAAGGAGAAGTCATTTTTGGGTTGCTTCCCTTGAAAATAGTTCTGTCATCTTCGATCGGACTCCGCAGACGACTCTAGGCCTACTGTGATTTATTCTGTGGCTGGGTAGGAATAGATTGTTCTTGCTTCAGTATATCTATGGCCTGAATTTATACGTAGTGTTTGTATGAGTAGGACGAGTCTGTCTTATATATGGATATCTTTGCATTTCTAAGTCGAACTAATTTGGTTGTCGCTAGAAAAGGTCAAAGGCTATGCAGCGGAAGTATCGCTAGCAAAGGGTGTGATCCATGGCTGTCATCCTGTGAGGATGCCGAGTTTTGTTGTAGCAGGCTTTTTGCCGAAATAGTGATCTATATATGGATGGGGAAAAGTGATAATCATTTAGACATGTTGTATGTACTTTACCCCAGTGTTTATTCTCTTTTGCCAAGGAATGGCAAAGTTATATTTCGCATAAAAAGGTAAAACCACAATTTATTATGAACTTGGGCTTCGCCATCGTTGTTGATAAGCAGATGCCCAGTGGTACTTTTAAAAAGAATATCCATTCAAAGGAAGAAGACATTCCTATGTATCAGCACTGGATTGTATGATATTATTCAATTACCTCTATGAGAGAACCTATGAAGAAATGAGGACATTTAATGAATGACTAATTTTGGTCTATATTCTATAGTGAGTGAAGCTCACGAGAGAGAGAACAGCCATGTTGAAATTCATATACTTTGTATTTATCGAGTGAGAAAAAGGGATGCCTGTACTATCGCTCGATGAACCAAGAGATCACTGCTACATGTGAGAACCCATGTCTGGGATTCCTATATTATGAAATATATATATATATTGAACTTTACGTGAAGGAATATTCGCTAGACGAGGTTAGGTCTAGGAGCCTTCCTATGTATTGGTTATGGTCTGACGTGCCCAGTCAGTAAAGCCAGATGATTTACATGATGGAACGCTGAATGCTTATTTACGAATGCTCCATTATGATATTTGCCAAGCATGAATGCTAACTTAAGATGATATTCCTGTGATCAACATTATACTGTCTATGTCGACATTTGTTCCTGTAACCATACACGTACTGTCCAAGTGTGCGTCCCATTAAATGTTATAAAAAGACCACCGTAGTTCCAGTACTTCTTGAATTCGAACAGTGTGAGTATGAGTGATGTACTACCAACCTGTCAACTCTATCGAATCATTCTACCATTCGCGTACTGACATTCAGATACACACTCATTGTTTACACTCACATTCTTGTCGGAGCCTCATCACGTTCCAGGACAAGATGACCTGTATGACCAAAACTGTGCTGGGTTTGATGAGTTGACAATCGTTACACTTTACTACACCAGTCCCAACATCTACATTTATCCACTGGTGGACATTCACATCATTTAGCAAATAAAGCATGATTCAACAACTAGTAGCCAGTATGAGTTAACAACTATACAAAGAGAGTTTTAACAGTCGCCTGATGCTCCCATGTACTTAACCATTTCTGGTGTTATACCATCATGCCCTGCTGCTTTGCCATCTTGATTTTCTCTAGTGCTGCCCTCAGTTCTTCCATCTTTATGTCATCTTCACCATCATTGGTTTCCTCTTCTGTGTCAGTGGTTATCATTTCTGATGCTTCATCATGCTCACCATCCAGGAGTTCTGAGAAATATTCTTTCCATCTTTCCATTACTTCCTTCGGGGCAGTAAGCAATTTGCCTTGCTTGTCCTTTATAAATTTGAGAGGGCATTGTTTTTCTTTCCTCATGTTCTTTAGGGTCTTATAGAACAATTTCTGGTTTTCTTGTGCATCTTTTTCTAGCTTTTCTCCAAATTCTTCCCAGGACTTCTGTTTTGCTGCTAGCACTTTGTTCTTTGCTTCTGTTCTGAGTGTCACATATTCTCTATATTTTTCCATTTGTCCTGTTGTGTTTTTAGCTCCTAAGTATTGTTTCCATGCCATTTTCTTCTCTCTTATTTTCTCTTTGACTTCCTCTGTCCACCAAGGTGTCCTCTTTCTCTGGTTCCCAAGTCGGACTTAAGGGGAGGTGTAACCCCCAAAAATGAAGAATTTCATTGAAAATATCAAATTTTAGATACATATTGCACTGGAAAGTACATTCATTTGCCCACATTTCTGTATGTTTATTTTCACTAAAACCTTTGTGGATGATTTTACATAAATTTTTAAAGTATGTCAGGTAAGTGTATTTTTACCCAATTATATATGTAAAATATACAAATTGGTATATTTGTGATGCTATATTGCTTCTAATGCATGGATTTTAATTTTCGGTACCGTATTCATTTCCCTGAAGCAAACAGAATTCAAGTTTTTCAAACATAGTTTCATGTGTAAAAATAATTTTGACTGGCTGGTTTTTATTAACCATGGGGTCCTTTGATGGGTCATCGAAATAATAACGTGGCTGGAGGTATTCCAGTAGAGTGGTAGAGTACCTCCTTATACGCAAATAAAGCTGCAGGTAAGAACGAATCACAGGATTCTGGTTCCTCCTGTGCGAGCTTAAGTAAAATTGTAAGTAGAGTCCCGTTATATCTTTCCACTTGTCCAATCGATTGTGGATGATAAAATGTGCGGAGAATATTTTGAAAAATCCTAAAAACTTCCTCCATCAGTTTCCCTCTGAACTGTGAACCATTGTCAGTTAATATCTGATAAGGGTATCCTAATCTTGAATATATTGAGAGCAAAGCCTCTCCTACATGTACTGAGTCTGCTGAGGGTAAAGTAATCGCTTCCCCCCGCATAGTACATGTCTACCAGAGAAAAGATGTATTTTTTCGGAAACTGATGAAAAGGGCATACAGTCTGCTGAAATGAAGAATTTAATGAAAAGTAAGCTGCAAAGTATGACACAGAACATGGAATCAATAAAGAAAAATACCAGAGATGATTCCTACATAGCAGGGGGATACTGAGGTGAGTAAATTTTGTGTAAAAGTGTAATTCCTCCCTTTTTTCTTAATTTTCTCAAAACCTCATTTTTCACACAAATGTGGGCACGTTGCCCATGATTTTTTAAAAACTATTAGTGATACAGCAATAAATTTTGGGCCACATGCTGTACACATAGTGCACATTAAAATAAACTAAAATAAAGGATATATGTTAACAAACTACAAAACTGTTAAGAAATAGCTAAGATACCCCCTTAAAAATTTCAACTATTTTTCGATTGGTATGTTAAAATCCAAAAAAACCAATCAAAATTATTTTAGTATACAATCATTATCATATATTAACAAATGAAACAGCCAAATTTCATAACTCAAGTTGTACTCACATTTGAGATATCTTGGGCAACAAAATACCCAAAAAAGCTAAAATTTGCCTTTTTTTCACTGTTTTTCCGCCATAGATTGCAAGTTTTTAGTATATACCTCAATGTTTTGTATTTTTTTCAGTCATTTTGCTTGCATAAATGACCAGATATAGATATTAACTTATAATTCTGTGTTTTTCATTTTGGGGGTTTAACCTCCCCTTCACCGCATGCTTCTGCAGCAGCTGTCTTTATGATATCCTTGAATTTATTCCAGAGGGTTTCCAAGTCATCAGGTCGTTCTTCTGTGTTGCTCACTGCTGTAGCAATAAGCCCCTGATATCTGGTCTTAATTTCTGGCTCTCTCAGCTTGTAGGTCCTAATGCTCATTTCTCCTGCTCGTTTACTTGGTTTCTTGCGTGATGTTGGGCAGTTCCTAGGCTGAGCAACTCTTTCAGTTGTTCGTTTGATTGTTAGCAGGTAGTGATCACTTCCAATCTCTGGCCCACTCCAGACTCTTGCATCTCGGACATATCTGAATGAGCTTCTCCGAACAATGGCATAGTCGATCACTGACTTCTCATTCTTGGTTGGTTCACATCTAGTGTATGCATGTATGCGCTTATGGGGGAACTTTGTGTTTGTAATGATCAGATTCTGCTCACTGCAGAATCTAAGGAGTCGCTTTCCATTGTCATTGAGAGTATCTTCTCCATATCTTCCGATAACTCCACCCCATCTAGCATGGTCATTTCCAACTCTGGCATTAAAATCTCCGAGCATAATAACTTCATCTAGGCAGTCATCCACTGTCCTTTGAAGCAGCTCGAAGAATTCCTCCTTGACCTCTGCTCTCTCATCCTCATTTGGCCCATACACTATGACCAGGTTGACTATGGGTTCTCCTTCTTTTAGTTTTACAACCATAATGCGCTCCGAGACAAAGTTCCATCCCTTGATACTATCTTTTTGATTTTGGGCCACAATGCAACCCACGCCCCCTTTAGCTCTTTCAGATATGGGTACACCACTGTAGAGCAACGTGTTGCCATCGAGATCCATGACTCCTTGTCCTTTTTTCTTCGTTTCCGTTATAGCCAGGATTTCTAGTTTTGCTTTCCTCATCTCTTCCACCAGCTCCTCTTCCTTCCCATTTATACTTCTTGTGTTCCAAGTTCCATAAGTCGTAGTCCGTAGTCCGTTCCAGTTCGTCGCCTTTAGAATCAGTCCGGTTTTCTCTCTTGTAGTTCGCGTAATCATGATTTAAAGCAAACAGGTGATTGGCCTGTTGTGCCTTTGCATGGTGGAGGGGCTGCCTCCTTACGGCCTCCATGCAGGCCGCCCTCCTCCTTTTTCATCCGGGCTTGGGACCGGCATTGGCGGAGTTAGTGACAATCATAAACTGTATTTATCATGTTTTTACTGGAAGCAGTATACCTTTTCTTTCTTTGTCTCAGGAGACGAGGGTCACTGAGAATTTTTAAATACTGTCCAGTTCTTAAATATGTGATGATTGTCACTATAATATGGATAGGAACAACGTACTTTTTAAATTTAAAAAAAATGAGGATGTTGTTTATGTAGGCACAGCTGCTCCTGTGTAATTTGAATTATAGGACAGTAGAAAAAACAGTTGTCTTGTGTAGTTGTTCCTGGGCATCTCTTGTGAGACAAAGAAATTATAAGACTACTGCCCCCTAGTACAATGTCTTTGGTTAGTACTTTCCTGCTACCCATCCTCCTTTAGGTTTGTATTCTGCTGTACAGATCACATTTGTTCAACAGTGTTTTGTTCATCATCAAGTGATCAAGGAAGTTCTTGCACAACATTTGTCTGATACTGCACACGTTAAATGCCTATGTGGGATGCAACTTTTAACTATTCCCTTACCTGGTCATTTCCTTGTTCCACTGACTTCCCATGGGCAAGGAATAATCTGATTCTGTACGTAGAGTCTATTTAAAGATGCGCAGTTCCGTTCGCCTGGCCGTAGAGTCTATTTAAAGGCTCGAACTAATTTTTATTCTTTTTCCGATCCAGTATTTTAAAGTGACCGGAATTTTATCCAGAACGGAAGTAAACACATTTTTAAGCATTTTGGAACAGTCTTTGTGGGAATTTTGGTGTGTTTGGTTAATTTTTATTTGCGTTTCGTGGTGATAAACAATGGCTTAAAATACACAGTATGGAAGCGATTTACAATCCAAAAGTCCTGCTCGTTTAACAGCCATTCAGGCCCGAGATTGGCTGGAAACTGTATTAGACAGTAGTGAAAGTGACATGAGCGAATCTTCATCAGATTCTGATGAAGAATTTGAAATTTTTAGCGATTCTGACGAGTCTATAATAAGTTATTTTGAAGCAGCTGAAAAGGGGGCAACGCCGCTGGCAAGTCCCAGTAAAACAAAACGTAGGAAAGTTGAGTCTGAACCTGTAAAATCTGTTTGGAGAGAAGTAAGCGAAGGTGCCACGTTTAATTCATTTAGATTTGTGTCAAATAAAACACCAGGTGTTAATGCGAATCTAAATGACAGCTCTACACCAATGGACTTGAGCCTTGAGGCTCTGTTGACAGATGATGTTCTTTAGCTTTTATGTGATTCAATAAATGCATATGCATCATATAAATGCATGATGAACAATCCACAGAAAAGGAGGTCTATTTATTCAAGCTGGACACCTCTTACTATATATGAGCTGATAACATTTTTGGCCATACTTATAGCAATGGGGATTGATGTTCGACGAAGCATCAAGCACTACTGGTCGAGAAAGGAAATTTTTTATAAGGCATTTTATCACACTATGTTCAAACGTGAACGCTTTGAAAGTATTTTTCATACGACTACAATGCTGCACTGTTCACAGCCTGATTCTGAAAGTACAGCCAAAATAGAATCCTTCATGAATTTGCTGTTAGCAAAATTCAACAATGCATTTTACCCATTTGAAAATTTATCGCTGGATGAAATGGTGGTTGGTTTTACAGGACATTGGCAGTATAAACAGTATAATTGAAGTAAGCCAAAGAAGTATCACATCAAAGTATTTGGACTGTGTGACTCATCTACTGGGTATGTTTTAAATTTGCTTCCATATTTTGGCAATAAAACCTCTTATAATCCAGAGGCAGATCTTGACGGAGGCATGGCAGTCAATGTTTTTCAAACGCTGCTGGCACCATTTGGAAAAGGCCATCATGTATTTGCCGATCGATATTATACTACACATCAGCTGGTAACTTACTTGATTAGCCAGAAAACATATTTTACAGGCACTCTAAATATAAATAGGAAAAACTTTCCTGCTGAAATCAAGACTCTGAAGCTTCGTGATATTGAAACAAAATCATTTCTTGATGACAATAACTCAATTCTTGTGACTGCGTGGAAAGATAAAAAGGCAAAAAAGCCTGTGATTATTGTGTCCTCCAAGGCTTCAGTAGAAAATATTAGTAAATCAGATAGGAGAAAGAATTTGAAAACAAAACCAAAAGTTATACATGAATATAACATTTCTATGAAAGGATGCGACAACGTCGATCAAATTTTGTCTTATTATAATAACTTCAACAGGAAAACTTACAAATGGTGGAAAAAACTGTTCCATTGGCTTCTAGAAATATGCCAGACTAATGCTTTTATCTTTATACTCTGGCAAGAAATGAGAAAAGGAAACATAATATTTTAGATTTCAAGTTACAACTCATCAAAGAACTGACCGAGGCAGCAGCCACTTTGATGCCTGAGGATGTTCAACAAGGATCTTCTCTGCTGTTACTTGGTAGACCCAGAATGTCAAATGCTGTTGAGAGACTTCAAGGATCTCTGCATCTTATTATGTGGCCTGGCAACCAGAGAAAGTGCATTCACTGTAAAGCATCCAGGAGTTCTTTTGTGTGTAAAGGATGTACTGCCAATCCTCCACTGTGCGCAAAGTACAGCTTTGAACAGTATCACAGCAGCAAGAAATAAGTTTTTATACTGACAGCCACTTTTAAACAATGTGTAGTTATGTTTTCTTGAAAAATTAGTGCTATTTATGTGATTGAAGTTGTGTTTTCATGGACATGGATGTTTAGGATGCAAGCTGTGAATTTTAAAAAGTTTTAGTGGAATTTCTTCAGTGAGACTCGTGTTACTACTATGTGAAAAATGAAAAAAAACTTGATGTTCAATCACAGTTTTGTTACTTTTTCTGTATTACCAAATGGATTACCTACAAAATGAAAGCAATTATAATGTATTGTGACAACAATTTCTGATAGAGGCCTTAGGTAAGTGGAAAATTATTTTTCATAATTTCATATCTTTTTATTTTTTTGGTATGTACTTTTTTAGTCTAATAAAACTATTAAATTAGAAATTTAGTAAAAACGATTAATATGTTCATAATGCCCATTCATTTTCCTTTAATTTCATATATAATAAGTTATACTTTATTTATAATTAGATATTTTATCTCAGTAAACTTATGTATATGCAAACTTTTGGGGTCTAAAAATAATTCTGGCCAGAGGAGAAAATAATTACGTACAGAATCAGTTAACTGTCATTCACTTAAAGTAGGATATACACAACAGCTGGTGCATCATTACTAAAATCTTTAAAAAAATAATTGAGCCTATACTTCTTCAGGGGTTAGGGTGGCTAAGAGGTTTGGCATCTGCCTTGAATTCAAGAGATACCGGGTTCGATTCCCAGTAGAAGGAATATAATTTATGGAAATTGTTTTTCAGAACCATTGCTGCTAATGATGTCATACTTCATACTTAGGATTCCTAATCCTCTCTTACCCCTTATTACTGCATCTGTAAATTATTTTTAAAGTTGCACTGAACACAAGTGCCATTTCTCTTCATTTAAACCACCACAGATTAATAGACACAAGCCATATCTCCGAAGTGGCTACCAATATGTCTGCTGTGTCACTTGCACATAATGTAACAGGGAGTTCCAGTGTCAGAAATCTGGTTTCATCATTAATAATGTCTGATGAACATTGAGACCCAACTTTCAAAGAAGAAAACACTTTTTTTAAAATGATGAATAAATATTCTGTTCAACCTCTGATGGGTTGTAATCAGGAAATAAAGTGTAGCTTATTCAAGATAATTTTTCATTTTGTTTTCCTATATTTGAATGTTGCATCATTTTGCCCCTCTAATCAGTCGAAATAGAGTAAAATAAAAGGGTCAAATTGTGCGAATGTCTTCCCCTGTCCAAAAACGGCAGTATCTCACGCCTGTAATGGTGTTAACAAGGGGAAGGAGAGTAGGAAAACCCAGGGTGTCTGGGATGACACCCAATTCACAATGTCCTCACCAATCCTTAAATATTAATTTTTGTTCTCGTTATATGCTGTTTTACTCTATTATGTAGGCTATTTCTCTAGGTCTGTCGATTCTCAACACATGTTCAACAGTTGTGGGTGAAATGTATGCCTGTAAATAACATAATGCTGATGTTCTCTGTTGTTCATACTTCTTACATTTTAGTAGGAAGTGTTCTATGTTAGTTTCTTGTAGACATTCTGCACAGTAAGGTTCTGTTCTAAAGCAGTCTTATCTTTATCTCCCACCAACTAAATAATTCCATATAATGCCTTCACTGATGTACTTTCATTCAACCTGACTTACACTTCTCGGTTCTTACACTTTGGACAATGAAGTCCTCGCTGACAACTGTATCACTTCAAGCGACATGACGGGCGTGTAGTTAGCACTTTAGTTAGCCTACATAACGGCGAGTCTATATTTTTTGTAATTCAACCAAAAAGCATTGTATTTAACCTTACAAATTCTAACAAAAACAACAACACACTACATACAACTTACTGAAATCTCGAATAGCCTTGTGATACTGCTTCTTAATCTCAGTCAAGTCTATATGGCTTGGCAGAACAGGTTTTGATGGTGCTGACAATCTAGAAGACTTAAAATCGAAACTGACTTTCTTAAACTTTTTAGAATCACACTTTCGCTCTACGATGTTACTATTATTCGGTCTCTTTGCTTCTTGCACAGAAGAGTTATTCTTGTTTCCGGGTAGGTGCGTGCTTGAACTTTGGCTCTGAGGACGACAAGACATAAACTGAGCCAATGTTAACATTTTACTCTCTTTGCACTGGGGCAGTAGTCTAATTGTTAATTTGTTTTTTCTAATAAGACGTACAAGTAAAATATGACCAGAAAAGTATACTTCAAATCAAATTACCACTAGTTTAAAAAAAATTATATTTAAATGTTTCCCCCTTCCTTTTTTGGCTAGACATGCCCAGTTCAACCTTCATACAAGAACATTCATCATTTTTATTATTTTCCTTTGTGCTCCTTACAAAGCATGGAGCCACCAAGTAGTTGATCCCCTTACAGGAAGCCTTTACCAAGCATTCACATGTTCTTACAGTATTGGTTTATGTGGCAAGTTATTTTATATGATTAGTTGTTGTTTTGAAAAGGTGATGGGCGGAGAGCGGGCACTTAACAGCTGACCATTATTGCCTCTTCTCGTTCCATCTTGGTCTACCCTGTTCAACCTGAAAATTGGTTATAATTGGAGTATTTAGTGTCATTTTATTTACTAATTTTGTAATTTAGTAAATAAAATGACACTAAATACCCCAACTATAACCAATAGGATTAGTTTTCAGCACCAAGCCTTATATGCAGCAAATACGTACATACTTTAAAAAAAAATATCCTGTTAAGAGCAGACAAGGAAAAAAATCTTCGTCTTTGGTACTTGGCCGCTGACTGACATAGCGATCAGTGACCATCACGCCTGGTGGCGTCTTGTAGGGCAGCAAGAAAATGTCTCCACTTTGCTCGGTCGGCTGCTATCCTTTGTGTGATGTTCTACCTCTGATTCATGCATTGCATCTCTACTTCCACCGGACTCCGCCAGGTAGCTGTTGGCAGATCTCTCTGTCACTTTCCTTCTATAGTCCATAGCATGGCCGTTCTGGTGAAGGTTTCAGAGTTTCTACTGAGAACGTGGCCAACCCAATTCCAGCATCTACCCGCTAAGATGGTGGGCTTGTCCTCTTGGTGGATCCGAGCTAGCAGTTCTTGGTTGGTGATGGTGTTCGGCCAGAAAATTCAAAGAATTTTCCTAAGGTAGGTTGTCGATAAATCTGACTACAACTAAAGGGGCGCGGCAAGCGGCTTATAGGAAGATAATGTATAATATCGTGGCGCAGTACGCTCATGGGAAACTAGGTGTCGGCAAGAGTTGTCATGTCTCAGCTCCCAACTAACAGGACCCTGCATGTCTCAACTTCAGATAACGAAGGAAGACAAAAGAAATATAATCTCAGCAGAGAAGGAAGAAAAATGCCAATGCTCATTGACCAGTTTGTCCACTTCACATATAAAACATATTTAGGTGCGAAACGTACGTGAATGAAAAAAAAAACTCTATACAGAAATGTAAAAAGTAATACAATTGTTATACGTTACAATAGCCCTTTCGTGAGGAAAGAAGACATCAGATTAAGCTGGGAGACCAGGTCCTGGAGCAGGTCGACCACTTTAAATACCTTGGAGCTGTCATAGACCGGAAGGAAGGCATAAAAGAAGAGTTGGCTACCCGAAGAGCAGCAGCTGAGAGACTTTTTCAAGCCATAAATCGAGGATTCCTCAGCAAAAGAGAAGTTGGTAAGAAGACGAAGATGGCTGTATACCGCTCCACCTAAGTCCCAGTCTTGACGAATGGATGGAGTTATGGGCAATAACTACAACCCACAAAAGCCAGATCCAAACCTCAGAAATGAGGTATCTGAGGAAGGTGGTTGAAGTAACAGGAAGAGACATGGTCCGCAACCAGACGATACGTCAAGGCCTAAAAACCCAACCCCTGCAGACGCAATTAGAACAGTCCCAACTGAGATGGTTTTGGCCATGTCTGCAGAATGGGAGATGATCGGCTACCACGGCAAGCATGGGAAACTAAGAGCCAGGGATCCAGACCTCCAGGACGACCCATAGTCAGCTGGGAAGACAACATTAGACAATCTTTGAAGGACCAAGGACTAGAATGGAACCAAGCCAGGAGGAAGACAGCCGATAGGATAGTATGGTGCTCTCTCTTACAAACCTCTACACCTCACGGTAGAAGAGGACCGACTAAGTAAGTAAGTAAAATAGCCCTGTGTAGTCCCCGGGGGGTCTCTGATGAGACAAAGAAAGAATATGACTACTGCTCCGTCAAGTATGTCGTACTAGGCGACTAATGTAAGGTGGTACATGGGGCTTGTAAACTCATCACGTAAAACAGGATTGCTACAGAGACTACTGCTGCACGAGCACGTGAATGCTTCATGCATTCTTCTTTTAAGGAGACCAGGGGCAGTGATGAATTCATGTTCCATAAGGAGCAAAGGAGAAAATGATGACGATGATGTGTTACAACAACTTTTGTGTGTGTTACGAAAACAACAACTTATGTGTGTGTTACGAAAACAACAACTTTTGTGTGTGTTACGAAAACAACAACTTTTGTGTGTATTACGAAAACAACAACTTTTGTGTGTGTTACGAAAACAACAACTTTTGTGTGTGTTACGAAAACAACAACTTTTGTGTATGTTACGAAAGTAACAACTTTTGTGTGTGTTACGAAAACAACAACTTTTGTGTGTGTTACGAAAACAACAACTTTTGTGTGTGTTACGAAAACAACAACTTTTGTGTGTGTTACGAAAACAACAACTTTTGTGTGTGTTACGAAAATAACCACATTTGTATGTGTTACGAAAACAACAACTTTTGTGACTAACAAATAATCGGTGTGATGACGATGATGTGTTACAAAAACTACCACGTTTGTGACTAACAAATAATCGGTGTGATGACGATGATGTGTTACAAAAACTACCACTTTTGTGACTAACAAATAATCAGTGTGATGACGATGATGTGTTACAAAAACTACCACTTTTGTGACTAACAAATAATCGGTGTGATGACGATGATGTGTTACAAAAACTACCGCTTTTGTGACTAACAAATAATCGGTGTATAATATTTACTCGTATAATAACTGGGTACGTCAATGTGTTTGGTTAGTCCTTTCCTGCCATCCATCCATCCATCCTCATTCAGGTTTGCTTCCTGCTGTTAGCCATAATACACTGTTCTATAAATAACATTTGATCAACAGTGTCTTGTTCGTCCTCATGTGATCATAGATGTTCTTGCACGATATTTGCTTCATGCTGAGCAAGTTAAATATCTGTCAGTAAGGAAACTTTAATATATTCCCTTGTCTATTCCTTTCCTTTGTTCACTGACTTCAAATTTGCAAGGAATAACATTGTTTTAAATTTAAAAAAAAATAAAAATTGACAGCATTTGAACACTCTAAATGACAATCAACGTATATGTATTTTAAAAATATTTGTTTGAACAAATTCATGTCAACCTTTAGTACACAGCTGTACTACTCTCAAACATAGCGCAGCTGTACTACTCTCAAACATAGCACAGCTGTACTACTCTCAAACATAGCACATCTGTACTACTCTCAAACATAGCACAGCTGTACTACTCTCAAACATAGCACAGCTGTACTTTTCTAAAAAACATAGCACACGTAGGCCCATAGCAGATACTGCGGTAAGGGAGTGAAGTATAGAGACTTCACTATACAAGGTCCAGCACAGAGTGGTGGGGTGATTAGTTCCCTTCATCGCTGCCTTTTCCTTCCTTAACTCAAAGAGCAGAGTTAGGTACCTATTTACAGCTGGGTAGATTGGAGCTTGTCGGTACCGTAATTCGAACCTGGCACCTTTGTAGCGAGAGACCAGCGCTCTAATCAGTCTGCCAGTCGGACGCTCTTCCAGCACCACTCAATGTCAAACACAGTATACAATCATTAAATAGATAGTCATTAGTTAAAGGTAAAAGTAATCAAATAAACATAAGAATATCAACTTAGTCGTTCCCCTTCTACCGTGAGGTGTAGAGGTAAGAATATCAAAATGTAGTAAAATAATCTGTCTATTTTGTTCCACTAAACAAAGTTGGAATAATTACTCCACTTTTTTCTTCCTTCTCCATCATCATCATCTTCTTCTTCTTCATCATCTTCTTCTTCTTCACCTTTAAACTCCCCAAGGAGCAGAGACTTTCAACAAATATTGACCAAGTCTTCCTGTCCCATACAATCAGCCCAAGGTCTGTCCATGTCGTCCTCACGTCCTGTACAATCAGCCCAAGGTCTGTCCATGTCGTCCTCACGTCCTGTACAATCAGCCCAAGGTCTGTCCATGTCGTCCTCACGTCCTGTACAATCAGCCCAAGGTCTGTCCATGTCGTCCTCACGTCCCGTACCATCAGAACAAGGTCTGTCCATGTCGTCCTCACGTCCTGTACAATCAGCCCAAGGTCTGTCCATGTCGTCCTCACGTCCTGTACAATCAGCCCAAGGTCTGTCCGAATATGCCGGTCCCAAGCCCGGATGAAAAAGGAGGAGGGCGGCCTGCATGGAGGCCGTAAGGAGGCAGCCCCTCCACCATGCAAAGGCACAACAGGCCAATCACCTGTTTGCTTTAAATCACGATTACGAGCAATACAAGAGAGAAAACTGGACTGATTCTAAAGGCGACGAACTGGAACGGACTACGGACTACGACTTATGGAACTTGGAACACAAGAAGTATAAATGGGAAGGAAGAGGAGCTGGTGGAAGAGATGTGGAAAGCAAAACTAGAAATCCTGGCTATAATGGAAACAAAGAAAAAAGGACAAGGAGTCATGGATCTCGATGGCAACACGCTGCTCTACAGTGTTGTACCCATATCTGAAAGAGCTAAAGGGGGCGTGGGTTGCATTGTGGCCCAAAATCAAAAAGATAGTATCAAGGGATGGAACTTTGTCTCGGAGCGCATTATGGTTGTAAATCCCATAAAAGCCAGATCCAAACCTCAGAAATGAGGTATCTGAGGAAGGTGGTTGAAGTAACAAGAAGAGACATGGTACGCAACCAGACGATACGTCAAGGCCTTAAATCCTACCCCCTGCAGACCCAAGTAGAACAGTCCCAATTAAGATGGTTTGGCCATGTCTGCAGAATGGGAGAAGATCGGCTACCACGACAAGCATGGGTGATAAGGTTGATAATTTTAGATTTTTATTCCCGTTAATGATATCCACCAAAAGATAGATATACGTGGATGGAAGCAGACATCATCATCATCATCAGTTGATAAGATCTCTATGGTGTTGTTTGCTCCACTGTAGTGTATGGAATGTCAACTTGACCTACGCAGTGGTGTGTAGACATGGATTGAGTGTATAATGTGCGAATGATGATAAAGGTTCGTGGTGTTGACAAAAAAATGTTCTTTTCTCACACTCATGTATGGCTGGAAGTCATCGACACCAACGACTGTGTACCTTTTCTAAAGTTTAATTGGACGTACACACTCGACAGCACAGATAGTGACAAATCACAGGTTGCCATAATACATCATAGTACAGTGGATAAATGGTCTTGCAATGTTACATGGGCACTCATGTAGAATAAGTGTATAATGGACTGTCAGTAGCCAAGCACTCAGTATCGCCCATACATATATATCATCTGACTTCACTGACTGAGCACGTCAGCTTATAAACAATATTTCAGATGGCTTCTAAACCTAATCTCGTCTAGCGACGATTCTTCAACATAATGTTCAGCACATATTTTTCCATATAATAATATTGAACCGCTAGCAATGGGTTCTCATGTGTAGCTGAGACATTCAAATCGTAACTATCGAAAATGGTGGCTTCGATCGAGAGTTCATAAGAGTATCTTTGATTACCTTGGTATAGGAAATATGAAACTGCCATTCCTTGGCAATACGAATAAACACTGGGGTAAAGCATACACGATAGGTTTAGACGACTATCACCTTCCCCACAAATACTGAGATCACTTTTTCCCCGGCGACAGGCCGACATGGAAAACACAGTCCCTATCAGGACGAAGCCAAATCACACCACACTCTAGCGACACATCCGCCGAATAGCCTTCGACCTCTCTAGAGACAACAGAACATATAGTTCGACTTAGATATGTAAAGATATACAGATATAAGACAGACTCGTCCTACTCAGACAAACAATACACATAAATTCAGGCCATAGATATTCTGAAGCAAGAACAATCTATTATTACCCAAACAACGAATAAATCGCAGTAAAATGGATTTATCCGCGGAGTTTGATCGAAAGAGCCGACACAACTTTCAAGGGAAGTAACTCAATAATGACTTTCCCTTAAGCACTATTTTGCTTTCAAAATATTTGCGAAGATAACAAGAATCATCATCATCATGTGACGTATTCTTTCCAGAACGTTGTCTCCATTACAGCTGCTCTGAACGCATCACGATTCTGGGCAAGTCGACCTGCATCAGCCAAAGACAAGTTCAGACTCTCTGTGATGTCCTGGGTCCACCGTCGTCTAGGTCGACCCCTTCCCCTTTTTCCAGGGACCATGCCTTCCATCACTGTTTTTTCCAGACTATTATGTCTTTTTATATGACCGAAAAATTTCAGCTTCCTTATTGCGATGGTATTTAGGAGCCAATGTTCCTGTACATTTAGTGAGTGCAGTACTTCTCTGTTGGTCTTTTTTTCTGTCCAGGGTATTCTCAACATCCTTCTGTAGCATTTCATTTCGAATGATGTAATCTTTTTTGCAACTGTTTTATTGAGTGTCCAAGTCTCGCAGCCGTATGTTGCTACTGGGAATATACATGCTCTGATCAGTTGTAACTTTGTTTCTTTCCTTGTGCCTTGCCATAGGTTTTTCATCTGTATTAGCTTATGTATAATATTGTAAGATATCAAAGACTGCACGTAACAATGGGAAACAAAGAGCCAAGGATCCAGACCCCGAGGACGACCCAGAGTCCGCTGGGAGGACAACATTAGACAATCTTTGAAGGACCGAGGACTAGAATGGAACCAGGCCAGGAGGAAGACAGCCGATAGGATAATCTGGCGCTCTCATCAGCTGTATTATAGTGACATCTATGATGACCAATCTCCTTATCAGCTGTTATTAAAGTGGCATCTATGATGACCAATCTCCTTATCAGCTATATTAAAGTGACAACTATGATGACCAATCTCCTTATTAGCTGTATTAAAGTGACATCTGTGATGACCAATCTCCTTATAAGCTGTATTAAAGTGACATCTATGATGACCAATATCCTTTTCAGCTGTATTAAAGTGACATCTATGATGACCAATATCCTTATCAGCTGTATTAAAGTGACATCTATGATGACCAATATCCTTTTCAGCTATATTAAAGTGACATCTATGATGACCAATCTCCTTATCAGCTATATTAAAGTGACATCTATGATGACCAATCTTTTTATCTTTTGTTATTAAAGTGACATCTATGATGACCAATCTTTTTATCTTTTGTTATTAAAGTGGCATCTATGATGACCAATCTCCTTATTAGCTTTATTAAAGTGATTCTATGATGACCAATCTCATATCGCCTGTATTAAAGTGACATCTATGATGACCAATCTTCTTATCAGCTATAGTAAAGTGACATCTATGATGACCAATCTCCTTATCAGCTATATTAAAGTGACATCTATGATGACCAATCTCCTTATCAGCTATATTAAAGTGACATTTGTGATGACCAATCTCCTTATCAGCTATATTAAAGTGACATCTATGATGACCAATCTTCTTATCAGCTGTTATTAAAGTGACAGAAACTGTTGTCATTTTAAAATGTCTACCAACTTACTTTGTTAGATAAAGTCAGGGCTAGATCTCTCACTGAAGCTTGTATACTAGGTCCACCATCAGAACTTGATCCTGCTTCAGGAGCTTTAGTCATGCTTGGTACCACAGGAGGGGGCACAGGTGTCAAAGTTGGTACTTTAGATCTTCCAAGCAGCTCATTTATTACTGAATGTGTGGTGGGCCGCAGTTTACTGCGAAAATCTGTCACTCCTGCATCATCTGAAGGAGGCGAAGACGTTGTTTGTGAAGATAGTGACCCAGAGGCTGCTGTTCTAGTTTCTGAAGAGATGTTGGAATCAATACTCCTTTGCCTAAGATCGTTTGTTGTTGAAGGTTTAATTCTTGTGGAATCACTTGGAGAATTCGATTGAGTTTTTTCGTGTACTTTAGTGTTACTGGATGGTTTGGATGCTGCCTGATTAAGTATGGGTTTATTTGCGTTAGTGAACAGACGTTTTGGTTCAGTAAGTTGCCGATTGGTGGCATCTGGTTTTGAGATCATTTGTATTTTGTTTTCATTTGATGAGGTTGTTGTACGTGGTTTAAGTAGGTCAGCAGCATTAGGTGAATCTTTTAAAAATACTCCCGGGACATTAACTTGACTAAGTCTGCAGCTATCACGCGGTTTTCCCTCACCAATTGGTTGTCTTCGAACAATATTTTCACTTACAGGCGTAGTATCTACTTCAGAAGCTTTCTTATTTCCTCTATCTAACGTAGCAGGTACCCTTTTGAGTTGGGCAGTGGAACTTGAATTCTCAGTTCCAGCATCTTGAACTGCTGTGTTTCCTAAAGCTTCATTTTGTTTTTGCATTAATCTCTGTAATACTGGCGGAATATTTTGACCATTCCTAGGCCCTATTGCAATCTGTGGTTTAGTATTGGCCATGTTTTTAGTGCTAAAGTATCACAGCTCTAGTCGTTATTACCTGAGGAGTAAAAGAAAAATGTTCGGACACTGTGATTTGACCAGTATTTATACACGTCTTGTAGGAGGGACGGCACAGTGGTAGAAAAGATTAACAGTGTTCATGAATGAACATTCATTCATAACCCTCCACTCCCAAAGGAGCATAGGCCTTCAACAAACACATGCCAAGTCCTCCTGTCACGTGCCATCATCTCAAGTTCTTTCCATGTTCTCCTCATCATTTTCACCTCTGTTTCCAACTCTCTTCTCCATGTACTTCTTGGTCTTCCTCTGCCTCTCTTGCCCTGCGGGTTCCAGAACAAGGACTGCCTTGTAATGCTATCAACAGGTTTCCTCAGTGTTTGTCCTATCCATCGCCATCGTCTTCTTCTCATCTCTTGTTCCACTGGCACTTGTCTAGTTCTTGTCATCAGTTCTACGTTGGTAACCTTGTCATACCATTTTAATCCCTCTATTCTACGCAAGCACCCATTTATGAAAGTCTGTAGCTTTTTGGTTGTTGTCTTTGTTGTTCTCCATGTCTCAGAGCCATACAATAGGACTGACTTCACATTTGAGTTGAAGATTCTTATTTTCGTGTTGGATCCTATTTCTCTTGATCTCCATATATTTTCCAATGCAATGAAAGCTCCTCTTGCCTTTTGTATTCTTATTTTGATATCGCTGTCTGTCCCTCCAACTTTGTCTATATTACTGCCAAGATACGTATATGATTCTACATCTTGTATTGGTGTTTCTTCAAGTTCAACCCTATTATCATTAACTGCATTTATTCTCATTATTTTTGTCTTTTCCCTGTGTATTTTCAGACCCAATTGCTGTGACCTCTCATCGAGTGTTTTCAATTTGTCCTGCATCTGATTACGGTTATGGGACAGAAGAGCCAAGTCATCAGCAAAATCCAGATCATCCAACTGCTTAGTCAGAGTCCACTGGATTCCATTTCTGTTGTGTGTTGTCGATGATCTCATAACCCAATCTATTGCCAGCAAGAAAAGAAATGGAGACAAGAGGCATCCCTGTCGCACTCCTGTTCTTATCCCAAATGGTTCTGTAAGCTGTCCTTCATGAAGAACTCTGCATGTCATGTCTTCATATGTTTTCTTTATTAAATTAATGATCTTCAGGGGAACTCCATAATGCCTCATCAATTTCCAAAGTGATTCTCTGTCTACACTGTCAAATGCCTTTTCATAGTCCACAAATCCGATGTATAGTGGTGAATTCCATTCCAGACTTTGTTCAACTATTATTCTCAAAGTGGCTATCTGGTCTGTACATGATCTGTTTTGTCGAAAACCTGCTTGTTCATCTCTCAATTTCTTGTCTATCGACTCTTTTAATCTCTCAAGGATAATCCTGTTTAATACTTTTCCTGGCACTGATAGTAACATTATTCCTCTATAATTTGTGCACTCTTGTAAATTTCCCTTCTTAGGCAACTTAACCAGATATCCTTCCTTCCATTCTGCTTGTATCTCTTCCTTTTCCCAGACTTTACCAAGTAATTTATATAACATCTCTGTAGCCGTGTCGATATCTGCTTTGATGGCCTCTGCTGGAATGCCATCAGGTCCAGACGCTTTTCCATCTCTTAGAAGCTTTATGGCTTTCTTTATTTCTTCCTTCGTTGGTCTTTCACCGTTAATTTGTAGCTCTTCTTCTGCTGGCTGGATGTCCAGCGGGTTTTGTGGAGCTGGTCTATTGAGAAGGTCCCCAAAATATTCTGTCCACCTCTTCATTTGCTCTTGTATATTGCTGAGCAGTTTCCCATTCTTGTCTTTTATGAGACAACTTGTTTGCTTGTATTTCCCTGTTAACTTCTTTGTGCTGCTATACAGTTCTCTCATATTTCCTTTGGCTGCAGCATCTTCTGCCTCTCTTGCCAACTCCTCAATATACTTCCTCTTGTCTCTTTTGATACTTCTTTTTACTTCTTTGTTTGCTTCTGTGTACACTTCTTGAGCCTTGGCCTTGGAACTTCTGGTTTTGCTTGTGTTTAACTCTGCTTTCTTGTTTTTCCTGTCTTTTATCTTATTGATGGTTTCTGTTGTTATCCATGCTTTTTGTTCTCTTTCCCTTTTCCCCAGTATTTCTTCACATGTCTCCTTCCATACCGTTTTGACCTGCTGCCAATAGTCTTCTGTATTCTCTACATCTTCCAGCTGTTGTAGCACTTGGAATTTGTTGGATACTGTGACCGCAAATTTGTCTCTTGTTTCTTGATTTCTTAGCTGTCCTACATTAAACTGTTGTCTATAATTTTGCATTGTTGCATATCTCTTGAGTTTCATTTTTATTTTGGCTATCAGAAGATGGTGATCTGATGCCACATCTGCTCCTCTATATACCTTTACATCCTGCAATGATGATCTAAACTTCTTCTTTATGCATATATGATCGATCTGATTTTCTGTTCTATGATCTGGTGATATCCATGTTGCCTTGTGTATTCTCTTATGTGGAAACATGCTTCCTCCTATAGCCAGTTGATTTGAAGCACAGAAGTTTGCGAATAGTTCTCCATTTTCATTCATTACTCCTAGCCCATGTTTTCCCATGACTTCTTCAAATCCGGTGTTGACTGTACCTATCTTTGCATTAATGTCACCCATCAAAATTGTGATGTCTCTTCTTTTTACTTTATCCATAATTTCCTGTAGTTTAGTATAAAATGCTTCTTTCACAGACTCTTCTTTGTCATTAGTTGGTGCATAACATTGGATGACATTTACATGAATTTTCTTTTTAGCTGTTTTGAAAGTAGCTGTTATTATTCTGGGTCCAACAGCTTCCCATTCAATGAGTGCTTTCTGTGCTTCTTTAGATAACATAAGAGCTACCCCTTCACTGTGGTGTGAAGTTTCGTCTTCATGTCCTGAGGACAGCACCAATTCACCTGTGATGAGTTTCTTCCTGTCTACCCCCTTCCACTTTGTTTCACACATTCCCAGAACCTCGATTTTGTATTCCCTCATTTCTGCTGCTACTTGCGCCACTTTCCCTTGTTCGTTTAATGTCCGAACATTCCAGGTGCCAAATCTGGAAGTTCTCCTAGAAGAAAGAAGGTTAGTCAGCAACACAGACTCCTTTCGGCTTTCTCTGTGTTGCATCATACGCCTCCCCGCGAGAGGACCTTCCCCTGTCTTGGATGGCTGTGTTTTATTTCCTTTATTTGACTTGTCCATATTTGTTGAAGTTTTTTGTGGTTTAAATTTTTTTTACAGGATGGGGTAACCGGCCCCATGCCCAACCCTCCTTAGTCGCCTTCTACGACATGCCTGGCAGGGGACAGTGTTACTATTCTTTGCTCCCCTTTCGGGCCCCGGTGACACACGGGTGATGAATGAACATGCTCATTTGATAATTATGAATCGTTTTTATTTGCTTTGCTTTTGAAATGTCACATTTCATAAGACTCCAAATGTCACATTTCATAAGACTTTAAATGTCACAATTCATAGCAATCAAAATGTCACATTTCCAAATACTCTAAATGTTATATTTCCGAACACTCTAAATCTGACATTATACAACATTCAAAATGTAAAAATATATAACACTATAAATGTTACAGTTCATAACACTCTAAATGTCACATTGCACAACACTCTAAATACATCATTTCCTAAAACTCTAAATGTCACATTACATAAAATTCTAAATGTCACAGTTCATTACACTCTAAATGTCACATTATATAACAGTCTAAATGTACAGTTCAAAGAACTTTAAATGCCACAGTTTGTAGGCCAGGAGAAAACTTCTAATCACGTAACATGGACATTCTATTGAAGGTGCTACACGAACATAGACGCCAAGAATAGAACAGCTTCTGGTTTGTACAAGAGAACAGTGTGTCAAGAATGTAACAGTTCTGAGATACACCGAAGTCAATGAAAAACACCGTAATTACAAAAGCCAGAATTTGTAGTCTGGAAGAAACAACAAATAAAATATGCTAACTAGAAAAGAAAAAACACTTTTTACCCAAATGATAACCAACATGGGGGTGAACCAGGTATGCCATGTACGAAAGACTTCACATTTCTTTTACTTACTTACTGCTTACTCCAATTTCAACTTCATTGAATCTTTGTAGTCAAATTTATTATGACTTATTGTCAATGGAGATGCACCATGCAAAAAAATGAAAAGGCATACTTGTTCTGTTAACGGGTGTTCAATTTAGCTTTCTCGGGGCAAGAGGCGGCGTTTCTGTATTTTCTATTAAATGAACTATGAAAAGATTGTAAGACATGTGTGTTCTTATAACAAGAACTAAATTGCTTTTATAACACGTTTTTATGTTTAAAAAAATTGTGTTTTATAACAATAACTAAAATTAATATATAAGGATCAATGATGGTGTGAGGATAAGGAGTAGTTTGATGGGATGCTCGTGTGGATGATGGCAAATAATTGGTGGATTTGGTGTAATCTCATACAGCCCCTGGCTTTTTCACCTCTGTTTACCTTGTTAACAACAGGGCAGTTATGAGATACTTGACTTTGTTTTTGTTCTCTTTTGTTCTTTTATTCTTGTTGTTGTTGTTGTTTGTATTTGTTTGATTTTTATTGTTTGTTTGTTTCTTAGAAAATGGAGGTCACACACACACACACACACACACACACGCACGCACGCACGCACGCACGCACGCACGCACGCACGCACACACACACACACACACACACACACACATGCATTAACACAATTTTTGTTTTGATTTACTGTATTTGGACTGAGTGGAGGGGGGAGTAGAAACTATATTTGGATATCGGAAATCAGATTTTATTATCTTGAATTTATTACACTATATATCCTAATTATAACCCATCAAGGGCTGAATGGGATACTTCGTTTAAAAAAAAAAAATGCGTTCTTTTGACGGTTATTCAATTCCGTTTAAACGGTGCAAAGCTCGCCGTTTCTGTATTTTGTTTAATCGAAAAGCTGATTAAACTGTTTCATTGTTGCTTATAAAAGTTTTTTTAAGAGAACTTTATCTACGAGGATAATGGAACGATTTGTGCTTGGAGAACTTTATCATTGGGCTTGTTTTCCTTCGGTGTTTGCTCTTTGTTGATGGCTAGTGAGTATTCCATATAGGCAGCACGCAGCCACTGTCACAGTAGTCACACGTACATCTCATTAACACCAGCGCTGCCTGGAGCCTGGCGTGAAGATCAAGACAAGGACAACGAAAATATTAGCAACAAAGAGACAAAAGAGTTTTACATTGCGATCGCTATACCATTTACTACAACTAGGAGAAGAGTTTAAAGAGCTGATGTTTACCACAGACAATACCATTTACTACAACTAGGAGAAGAGTTTAAAGAGCTGATGGTTACCACAGACAATACCATTTACTACAACAAGGAGAAGAGTTTAAAGAGCTGATGTTTACCACAGACAATACCATTTACTACAACTAGGAGAAGAGTTTAAAGAGCTGATGTTTACCACAGACAATACCATTTACTACAACTAGGAGAAGAGTTTAAAGAGCTGATGTTTACCACAAACAATACCATTTACTACAACTAGGAGAAGAGTTTAAAGAGCTGATGGTTACCACAGAAAATACCATTTACTACAACAAGGAGAAGAGTTTAAAGAGCTGATGTTTACCACAGACAATACCATTTACTACAACTAGGAGAAGAGTTTAAAGAGCTGATGTTTACCACAGACAATACCATTTACTACAACTAGGAGAAGAGTTTAAAGAGCTGATGTTTACCACAAACAATACCATTTACTACAACTAGGAGAAGAGTTTAAAGAGCTGATGTTTACCACAGACAATACCATTTACTATAACAAGGAGAAGAGTTTAAAGAGCTGATGTTTACCACAGACAATACCATTTATTACAACAAGGAGAAGAGTTTAAAGGGCTGATGTTTACCACAGACAATACCATTTATTACAACAAGGAGAAGAGTTTAAAGAGCTGATGTTTACCACAAACAATACCATTTACTACAACTAGGAGAAAAGTTTAAAGAGCTGATGTTTACCACAGACAATACCATTTACTACAACTAGGAGAAGAGTTTAAAGAGCTGATGTTTACCACAGACAATACCATTTATTACAACTAGGAGAAAAGTTTAAAGAGCTGATGTTTACCACAGACAATACCATTTACTACAACTAGGAGAAGAGTTTAAAGAGCTGATGTTTACCACAGACAATACCATTTACTACAACTAGGAGAAGAGTTTAAAGAGCTGATGTTTACCACAGACAATACCATTTACTACAACTAGGAGAAGAGTTTAAAGAGCTGATGTTTACCACAGACAATACCATTTACTACAACTAGGAGAAGAGTTTAAAGAGCTGATGTTTACCACAGACAATACCATTTACTACAACTAGGAGAAGAGTTTAAAGAGCTGATGTTTACCACAGACAATACCATTTACTACAACTAGGAGAAGAGTTTAAAGAGCTGATGTTTACCACAGACAATACCTTTTACTACAACTAGGAGAAGAGTTTAAAGAGCTAATGTTTACTACAGACAATACCATTTACTACAACTAGGAGAAGAGTTTAAAGAGCTGATGTTTACCACAGACAATACCATTTACTACAACTAGGAGAAGAGTTTAATGAGCTTATGTTTACCACAGACAATACCATTTATTACAACTAGAGAAGAGTTTAATGAGCTGATGTTAACCACAGACAATACCATTTACTACAACTAGAGAAGAGTTTAATGAGCTTATGTTTACCACAGACAATACCATTTACTACAACTAGGAGAAAAGTTTAAAGAGCTGATGTTTACCACAGACAATACCATTTACTACAACTAGGAGAAGAGTTTAAAGAGCTGATGTTTACGACATACAATACCATTTACTACAACTAGAGAAGAGTTTAATGAGCTTATGTTTACCACAGACATTACCATTTACTACAACCAGGAGAAGAGTTTAAAGAGCTGATGTTTACCACAGACATTACCATTTACTGCAACTAGGAGAAGAGCTGATGTTTACCACAGACATTACCATTTACTACAACTAGGACACGAGTTTAAAGAGCTGATGTTTACCACAGACGATAGAGTGGGCCAAAGATAGAAATGAGAAACAAGCCAACAACATAACTTCTCATTGGTTCATACATTCTTATTCTGTTTTACCTCACGGGTAATCTATGAGCTCACTCCAACCGATAATTATCTAACATCTGAATTATTATAATATTATCGTCATAATTTTCCTTTACGGAACACACGGCCTCATATGTAGCTCGACCACTTGCTAGAAGCCTGCACCAATAATTCACATGCTCTTTCGTACTTGTGGTTTCTATGGCTATTTGTTTTACATGACGTGGTTGCCAGCCACATCCCCAACATCATATTAGTAGCCTGGTACGACATGCATGAGGGTGCACTAGTCTTAATCTTTCTGTGTCTCTTCAGAGACCGCTCCCCCCACCCCCCGGACTATACGGGGCAAATGATTATAACATGGGACTTCTTCGTCCTTCGCTCTCAAATAACCACATCTATCCCTTTTATGACGTTGCCAGTCCGTCTCTGGCTTCTGTCGTCACCATACAGTTTCTACCTCTGCTGGGTTGGAGAAACCCACGTTGTTACCATGCTCCTGTCGTGGAGCCGACAGTTTTGAAGTACATGTTCTAATGTCTGTTTGTCCTTCCCACATGGGTAAATATCTGTGAGTCCTTGTTGCACAGAAGGTATCTGATTCTGCAATTGTCGGTTATTGGTCTGAAAATTATCACTTCATCTCTTCTTGGTAATGTATAAGATGGGTCTGCAGTATCTGATTGTGGGTGCCATTCTGTGATTCCTTATGCCATTTTCTCTATAGTTGATTCTGATCAGTGCTTTTTATTTCTTCATATGTAGCCCTGTTTAATTTTTGGCTTTTCCTTCCTCCCTCATTGGCAAGTTCATCTGCCTTCTCATGTCCAGATATATTGCAGTTGGGTGGGATCCACTGTACATTTACTTTTTTAAATTCATAAAACTGATAATAACGATACCTTTGTGTATGCCATCATTGCGCTGTCAATGTCAGATCTAGACTTTACAACAGAGAACAACCCAGAAACAGCAGCTCAAACATGACAAGACCACGTGATAATCAAACCATTAATAAAACCACTGAAAGAGTGCCTATTAAGGTATAGCACAATTATGTCATATTTCGCTCCCTGAGGAGCACGGAGCCACTACAGTAGCTGACCACCTTGCAGTAAGCCTGTACAAAGACATTCCCATACTTTTATAGAGGTGGTTTCTGTAGCAAATTGTTCTACGTAATAAGGTTTCCAGTGAAAATATACAGTGAGGAAAACAAAAGTATTTTTGGATTCCAAGTGAGGATGAAATACGAACATCTACACGGAAGCGATCAGGAACAGAGTAAACACTGGAGAAAATGGATAGAGGCATTACAGACAGACATCATAGGAAACATAATATAGCCCACCAACAGTTGCACATCGATTGAACTGGAAACCAAAAGTACTAACAAACCCTACCTTCGTGGCGTTAAAAAGTTTGCCTGTAGACAAATTAAGTATATACTCAACAATCGTAAACGTTAGGAATCAGCCAGCTACTAGTTGTTTTAAACCAACACTGTTATTGTTTGCTCAAATCTATCAATTAAAATTACTAAATATTACATTCAAAAGAAAGGACTGCCGTGCAAGATTTAAATGAGGAGAAAGTAAGATTTATCATAGCTAAACTGGGGCACAGTCGAACCTGCCTTACAGGAAGTAAACATAGCGAGGCTAACATTACATATACACTTTTCACACACAAGTTACATATGTGACAACTAGGAGCCCTATATATGTTAAGTCGTTCGTGTATTTTGTGTCAATAACAAAAGGTTGGTTTGGAGTTAATGCGGTACTTAAGAAACTTACCCAGACTTTGGACTTTCCTACCACGTCTCATTATTTACTAAGACCAGCATAAGGACTAACGTTGTACACGATACAGCGAGTTTTTGGTTCTATGTTATCAACGGGTTACACAGTATTATATTTTTTTCACGACTATCGTCACTTAGGTTACTGTCAACCTAAAGTAAGAAAGTGCACCCAAAGAGATTAATCAGTTCGAATGAACACACTAACTTAGCGGTTCCCAACCTGGAGTGCTAGTACCCCAGGGGGTTCGAGAAGCTTGTCGGGGGGGGGGGGGGGGGGGGGGGGGGGGGGGGGAGAGGTACTGTGAATATTATGTAAATAACTATAAGCTGTTACTGAGATATTTCAAAAGTAGTTGTGTTAGTGATCAAAAGTTGTGGATTAGAGAAAGAACTGCGAGCCTTGTTCTCAATCAGATTCAAAACAAGAAACAAACAGGAGGTTTGACGTCATACTCGAGTATGTCTTAATTTAGAAAAATAATTGTATCAAAATAAAAGTGTTGGTTGACAAGAAACAGAATCAAAAGTTGTAATAGTTTATTTCATTGTGTTCTAATTAGCATTTAGTCCATTAATGATACTACAAAATATTGAAACGTAACGAAAAAACAGTAAGATCTGGAAGGAATTATTCACCAAACATAGACATAAAAAGAGGTGTCAGACAAGGTTGTGTGCTGTCCCCCTACCTATTTAATCTATACACCGAACAAATTTTCAAACAGATACAGGAAATACCAGGACTGAACATCAGTGGAAGGTCAATAAACAACTTAGATATGCAGATGATACCGTGTTGTTAGCTGAAAGTGAACAGGAGTTACAAGAACTAGTGAAGCAAGTGAACAGTATAAGTCATGAATATGGATTGGACATTTAATATTGAGAAAACAAAAACTATGATAGTTAGCAAAACAGACGATAATCTCGCATTAAAGGTAAGCATAAACGGGAAAATCCTGGAACAAGTCAAAAGCGTCTTATATCTTGGTCATATAATAACAGAAGATGGCAGATGTGAAACGGAAATCAAGAAGAGAATAGGAATGGCCAAAGCTACATTCAACAGCATGAAACATATACTGACATCTAAACAGTTAACTCACACATTAAAACTGAGAATCATAAAATTATATATATATATATATATTCTGCACTACTGTATGGTTGTAGCAAAGTTGATTTTGCTGGGGAGGTTATGATGGTATCCTAACAGAATGAAAAGGTGTCTGCTATAACCGTGTGAGGTCAAGCAAATGTAGGTCTCTGACTCTATAGATGATGATGATGAATTATGTGCAGAGAACCTAACGCTACCTCCCTAGGTCTCACACGGTCAATCTTCTGGCTCTAGTGTATGGTGTATGGTGTACCTAGTGTCTAGGGGAGAAATGAATGATGGTACACAACAATCAAACACTTTAAGTTTCTATTAAAGAAGTTAATAACTAGCAGTTAAGTTTTTCTTTGAACAAATATTTACAATTTATTTTGCCTGTCCATTCATAGCTTGTGGACAGGTCTTTGAAAATAAGGACAAGATAGTTTACAGAAAAGGAACAATTAAAACTGTTGGGACAATCTGCCCAATAACTAAAAGTTATTATGTATTTATAAATGTCCTTCCTGTATGAAATATTAAATTAGTTCACTTTAGTTATCTAATTTATAAGTGTCCTTCCTGGATGAAATAGTACAGAGTTCACTTTAGTTATCTACCGGGAGAGTCACTGTATATGAGGGCTGTAGTTCATCCTACCCCCATAAAATTCCTGTGTAATATTTTGAAACACAAGAAAATGTCAGAGATGCCCCAGATGTTTTACTCTTCACCTGGGAGTCCTTGTTGTAAGATAATTCAATGGGTAGTTGCAGAAATTTCAAGTTCAACACTCGCCAAAGCTCCTACTGGATATTCGACAGCATATAAGTCTGGTTGGAGACTGGTTGGCGTTTATAAGCACTCAGCAGGTTTCCTGTCACCAGCCGGCAACAGGAACATAGACCCTCTGCAACAAAAGGACACCCTGGCCTTTTATCTCTGATCATTTATTCTAACACTTAATTCCCTACGTGGGTATGGGGTCAGCCTCACGTGCCTTACAAATGCACTCGCCCCGAATTGTACAGGACTCCCACCTGGTTGTGACCACACCTCAAGTCCTTATAGTAGATACGCCACTGTACGTTCACATACTTTTCCTCCATACAATAATGTGGAGTAACCACATTTCCTGTGATATGATCTTCTCTTCTTTTCTTTCCACTATATTTGCTTCAGGCATGTTAAACAGTGTTCATTGAACACAGAGGCTTGCTAAACTATTTTAATACAATAATATGTCAACATAATCATAACAACATACATCAGTTAGACACCGTTTAATGTGAGGACTCAACAATGTCTGCTTCCGACATGTCCTTCACTTTTTCCCCAATAGCAGTATCTAACTTTGTAGTTGGACCAAACATATTAAATTTCATAAAATATCCTTACCACAATCAAGAAATATATAAACAAATGACGCTGATTTTGTGAAGAAATGGCCTCAGCTTCCTCCAAACCGTACAGACTGTGAATTTATTCTTTATTTAAGTTTAAAATTAACACAGCTGTTTTTCAGCGTATCTGTATACAAATTTTAGTTCAACTGGCAATGAATAGTCAAAGCCTTTTGCTAATATCTACCAGCACTAGCCAATCGTAACGTTCTACTACTTGAATTCAAATGCAGTTTGAATGAAAAACCAAAATAATTTTGAATAACTGGTGGTCGATTGGCTAGTCTGCTCTAGTCATGCCAAATACAAAAGATATCACGTTTAGGATTACATTTCTCCTACCGCTCCCCTTTCCCATTCATACTCTGTTCACCCCAAGCGAATTTGAATGTACCTCCCTGCCTCTTTTTCCAGCTCGCGTCCCCCTAACGTTACCAAAAAAAAAAAAAAAAAAAAAAACATGAGCAGGAACGCCAGTGTGTCTGGTCGTGTGTTCTTAGATATTTGCATTTCTTCAATAACTTCTCTAATACTGGGAATATCATATTATTTAAAGTACATTCTTACTCAGCTAACTCTACGTCATACTACCATATAATTCTTATGGGGAACTTCATAATGGTTTAAAATTTCCAATTTTTGTCATCGTCGATCGTCAACTAAAATTTTACACAAGTCCGCCATCTTTCCTCTCCTTCATCTTGCGAGCATGTATTTTTTTTCAAATAACTACTCGTTTTAGTTACATCAGAAATGCTACCACGAGGAGGAAATAAAACTGTCTGCGTGGTTATGCCTTGGCTGGCTTTTCCGCAGTGTGAATATATGCGTTGCAGACTGTGTCAGCGAAGCGGGGGGTAGACGGGGCGGGTTTAAGAATTTGCGTTACTAGTTAGCATTGTATCGTGTAATATTACCAAAAAATGTAAGGATTACTACTGATTTTGCTACAAGGTTGACAGAAAGTGTTACTTCAGATAGCTATATTGCGGCATGCTTCCGCGAATAGTTAATTGTAAGGCTAGACTACAAAGTGTATACAGCAGATTGGGCAATAGTTAAATATTAGTAGTGTTTCTCGAAAACGAAACTAAAGCGTGTCAGACTTTTTCCGTGAAATCGTTCTGTAGGCTTAGCACTGTGCAAAAAGCAGCGCTGCTGGCTTCGAAGATGCCAACCGTCAGACACATGCGGGCTAATGTATTTATTATCGTTTTGTGCCTAAATCGTACTGAATTGAGCGTTTATTCTCGCATATTTTGCTACAATGGTGTAGAAACATGGACCATGAATAAGCAGTTGGAAGAACGAATTGAGACTCTTGAGATGTGAATATAAAGAAGAATGGGGCGTATCTCATGGAAAGAGATGAAAACAAATAAGGAGGTCCTAGAAAATCTAGGTATGAAAAGAGAACTAATGAGGGAGGTCAAAGTTCGGCAGCTAAAATACTTTGGCCACATAAAAAGACATAACAATTGCAGAATACCAAAATGGAAGGGAGAGTTGAAGGCAAACGTGCAAGGGGAAGACAGCGCTATAAGTGGGAAGATAACATCAAGAGAAGGACAGGAAAGAGTCTATCAGAGTGCACCACCAAGGCAAGAGACAGGAAAGAGTCTATCAGAGTGCACCATCAAAACAAGACAGAAGACGTTGGAGATCCATTACAGTCAACCTTCGTTGTGGAGATGGCACCTGATGATGATGAACGAACAATGTTTTATGTGTGAAAAATTAATTAATATTTTGATTTATTTCCTTAAATGAACATTGTTATGTTAATTTTATATATACTAGCCGCCATTAAAAACGCATCGCATTAGTTTATGAACCACAACTCGGTGTGCTAAATTTAAAATACATGAAACCACTAATTTTACATTTCTGATCCATTTACTAACCCAAATTTGCTGTATTATTAAACATGAGACAATTCAGAACCGTCTCCTAAGCAGTTGTCAACCCTAGGTGTAAAAACAAAAGTCGCACTCACTGTCATCTTGAGCTAGTGTTGTTACACGAAGTTGACCAAGTCTGGGACGGTCATTGGTGGTACCTGTCGCCCGAAATCGCTGGTTCAGCCTCACTATAGTGGACTGGTCACAATTGAAATGTCTGACAACGTCTCTGGTCGCCATTCCACTGCTGAGCATACCAACAGCTTGCCATCGCTCTTGTGACGACAGTCGAGGCATGACAAAAACATTAACAGACTTTCTTTCGATGAAAACAGATAATGGCTTTTTACTCGCTGAAACTTGACTAATGCGTGTGCCAAATGTCAATGTGATTCGACTTTTAATGAAGCCAGAATTTATCACGCACAATTTGAAGTAAACATCACATCGACAGTAAAGTGGGAATACATGAACTTCATCACTTGCACACTTTGGGGTTTGAAAATCGCTCACTTGCATAAACATTTCAACAGTGAAAACATGTCACGATTTCGATGCGTTTTTAATGGCGGCTAGTATATGTTCTACTTATATTACGTAACTGGAGAAGAACTTCTGAGTTGTCTTGCTTGAAGCTAGGCACAAGTGTAGAATATTCGATATGAGGATTCCGACGACACTTGAAATAGATGTTGTCTTGTTGACAGCGGATGGGTTTGAAAAATAATCGGAAAAAGGTGATTCGTCTTACGAGGACAAAAGACAAAGAAAGTAGTCTACGTTACGGCCACAAGGCCTTCGTCAGGAAAAGAAAGAAAGTGAAGACTAGATAGGAGACATAAGAACTTAAAAGAATATAAAAATAAATATTAAAAAAATTAATTAATTAATTAATAAAACCTAGGTACTTCCCTGAAGGCGAAGCATCTAAATCCTATCACGCTTGGATGAAAAAGGGCCCTTTTTCATCCAAGCGTGATAGGATTTAGATGCTTCGCCTTCAGGGAAGTACCTAGGTTTTATTAATTAATTAATTAATTTTTTTTTAATTTTTTTTTATATTTTTTAAAGTTCTTATGTCTCCTATCTAGCCTTCACTTTCTTTCTTTTCCTGACGAAGGCCTTGTGGCCGTAACGTAGACTACTTTCTTTGTCTTTTGTCCTCGTAAGACGAATCACCTTTTTTCGATTTTTTTTCAAACCCATCCATTGTCCACGTCTTACTGCAGTTCCCCTCAACTTCCTCGATTTTATATATATATTCTTGTTGACAGCTGAGGTTTGAAATATCAGACATTCGACATGTGCCTAGTCTCTATCAAGTGGACTCATAGGTTCCCGTACACTTATAATATGTAAGTAAACCATATATAAAATTAACATAATATTTTAGCGAAGAGGATTGGATGGCGCTGTTGGGAGGTGCTCAATTCCTGGTGATGTACAAAATCAACGGAACTTGTGAAAAATGAACTGCGTTTCTTTGTCAGATACCATGATACCTTGAAAACCTTCACGAGGGAAGACTTTGCCGAGGGCACGTACTGTTGTCTTTGTCGTAATAGAGTTCACATTCACGATGTACGGATACTTGGAGTATGCGTCTATGACAATCAGCCACTGTTCATCCATGAATGGACCAGCAAAGTCCACGTGTATTCTTTCCCATGGACGTTCTAAATCAGGCCATGACTGGTAACGTTGAAGTGGGCTAGTTTGATTAGCTTTACAGGTATCACAACCAGACGTTACACCTTGGATGTCCGCATTGATTCTTGGCCACCAGCAGTGTTGCCGTGCTAACTGCTTTATTCTGACAACTTCCGAATGACCATGTTGCAATAATTGAAGAATTTTCTTATGGGAGATGCAGAAACGATGACTCAGTACGATTCAGCTTGCTATGAAGTATTCCGTTGTGAATCGAAATATTCAAAATCCATTAATGATGCTGAAAATATTGTTACGTAACGAATGAAAGTTTATGTATAAACAATTAATAAATATGTTTATGTATTTGCTTAAATGCATACGCATAGTAAACTGTAGTCTCATAGAGGGCACGGGAAGGTTTACTAATAGTCAATAGGGTACGAGGCTCGATAAAGGTTGATAACCCCTGCCGTGACATAAGTCCACCCTTATACAGGTATAAACTTCCTGGTTAGTGCGAGGCATGACGACGTGGTTTTATCCCTTTCTGCCCGCACTCAACACTCCTCCCTCCCCCCAAGTGTAATTTTAAAATAAGGTTAAAGAACTCTGAAAAACTGCGGGGAAAGAAAGGAAGCGAATGACTGGCAAGGTTGAAATATTTACAAAACGCAAACAAACTTGTTTTCCCTTCAGATGTTATTTTGTCACGGACAATATTTCCAATCCAAGTTAAGCTAAATGTAACACGAAGCGAAACACCCCCCTCTTGGTCTCTCGCGGCGCCAAGTTCGATTCACGGTATCGACAAACTCCAGTCTACCTAGCTGTAAATGGGTACCTGACTTTCAGTTAGGGAAGGAAAAGGCAGCGAGGAAAGGAACTGGTCACCCCACTCTCGATGCTAACCTAGTTCAGTGAAGTCTCCAACACGTCATTCCCCTACTGCAGTATTTGCTATGGGACTACCTTTACCTTTAGAACTTTGTTGTATTAGATGTCAGATCTACTTTGTTGTATTAGATGTCAGATCTACTTTGTTGTATTAGATGTCAGATCAACTTTGTTGTATTAGATGTCAGATCTACTTTGTTGTATTAAATGTCAGATTTACTTTGGTGTATTAGATGTCAGATCAACGGTGTTGTATTGGATGTCAGATCTACTTTGTTGTATTAGATGTCAGATCAACTTTTTTGTATTAGGAATCAGATCTACTTTGTTGTATTAGGAATCAGATCTACTTTGTTGTATTAGATGTCATATCAACTTTGTTGTATTAGATGTCAGATCTACTTTGTTGTATTAGGAATCAGATCAACTTTGTTGTATTGGATGTCAGATCCACTTTGTTGTATTAGATGTCAGATCAACTATTTTGTATTAGGAATCAGATCTACTTTGTTGTATTAGGAATCAGATCTACTTTGTTGTATTAGATGTCATATCAACTTTGTTGTATTAGATGTCAGATCTACTTTGTTGTATTAGGAATCAGATCAACTTTGTTGTATTGGATGTCAGATCCACTTTGTTGTATTAGATGTCAGATCAACTATTTTGTATTAGGAATCAGATCTACTTTGTTGTATTAGGAATCAGATCTACTTTGTTGTATTAGATGTCAGATCAACTTTGTTGTATTAGATGTCAGATTTACTTTGTTGTATTAGGAATCAGATCAACTTTGTTGTATTAATTGTCAGATCAACATTGTTGTATTAGATGTCAGATCAACTTTGTTGTATTAGGAATCAGATCTACTTTGCTGTATTAGGACTCAGATCAACTTTGTTGTATTAGGAATCAGATCTACTTTGCTGTATGACGAGTCATATCAACTTTGCTGTATTTGGAGTCAGATTTGCTTTGATGTTTTATTAGTCAGATCAACTTTGTTGTATTAGAAGTCAGATCTACTTTGCTGTATTAGGAGTCAGATCTACTTTGTTGTATTACTAGTCAGATCTACTTTGTTGTATTAGGAGTCAGATCTACCTTGTTGTATTAGGAGTCATATCTACTGTGTTGTATTAGGAGTCAGATCTACTTTGTTGTATTAGGAGTCAGATCTACTTTGTTGTATTACTAGTCAGATCTACTTTGCTGTATTAAGAGTCAGATCTACTTTGCTGTATTAGGAGTCATATCTACTTTGTTGTATTGCTAGTCAGATCTACTTTGCTGTATTAGGAGTCGGATCTACTTTGTTGTATTACTTGTCAGATCTACTTTTTTGTATTAGGAGTCAGATCTACTTTGTTGTATTACTTGTCAGATCTACTTTGCTCTATTAGGAGTCAATCTACTTTGCTGTATTCGGAGATAAATCTACTTTGCTGTATTAGGAGTCAGATCTACTTTGTTACTTTGATGTATTAGAAGTCATATCTACTTTGCTGTATTCAGAGTCAGATCTACTTTGCTGTATTAGGAGTCAGATCTACTTTGCTGTATTACTTGTCAGATCTACTTTGTTACTTTGCTGTATTAGGAGTCGCCATGACAAGGTTGAATGTGATCTGGAAAAGTAACATCAGTTTTCCTGTGAAGATCAAATTATACAAATCACTCGTATTATCTATTCTCTTATATGGGTGTGAGGGCTGGACACTCACTGCAGATACGGAGCGAAGGATTCAGGCTTTCGAGCATAAATGTTATAGAAGAATTTTGCGCATTTGCTATAAAGAGCACAAAACAAATGTCTATGTTAGAGAGAAAATAAACACCTATGCAGGCCACCAAGAACCACTTTTGTCAGTAGTGAAACGTCGAAAGTTTGCCTGGTTTGGGCATGTAACTCGTCATGACTCCCTTTCGAAAACGATCCTCCAGGGAACAGTCGAAGGTAAGCGGAGAAGAGGAAGGCAAAGAAAATCCTGGGCTGATAACATCAAAGAATGGGCAGGACACGGTTTTTCCACACTTGTACGCATTGCTGAGGATAGAGAGCAGTGGAGGACCCTGTCTGCTGATGCTTCCACCATGGCACCCCTACGACCCATGACGGGTTACGGGTTGAGATGAGATGATGATTAGGAGTCAGATCTACTTTGTTGTATTACTAGTCAGATCTACTTTGCTGTATTAAGAGTCAGATCTACTTTGCTGTATTAGGAGTCATATCTGCTTTGTTGTATTGCTAGTCAGATCTACTTTGCTGTATTAGGAGTCAGATCTACTTTGCTGTATTTGGAGTCAGATCTACTTTGCTGTATTAGGAGTCAGTTCTACTTTGTTACTTTGCTGTATTAGGAGTCAGATCTACATTGTTAATTTGATGTATTAGGAGTCAGATCTGCTTTGCTGTATTAGGAGTCAGGTCTACTGTGTTGTATTACTTGTCAGATCTACTTTGCTGTATTTGGAGTCAGATCTACTTTGCTGTATTAGGAGTCAGATCTACTTTGTTACTTTTCTGTATTAGGAGTCAGATGTACTTTGTTACTTTGAAGTATTAGGAGTCAGATCTACTTTGCTGTATTAGGAGTCAGATCCACTTTGCTGTATTAGGAGTTAGATCTACTTTGCTGTATTAGGAGTCAGATCTACTGTGCTGTATTATGAGTTAGATCTACTTTGCTGTATTAGGAGTTAGATCTACTTTGCTGTATCCGGAGTTACATTTACTTTGCTGTATTAGGAGTCAGATCTACTTTGTTACTTTGATGTATTAGGAGCCAGATCTACTTTGCTGTATTATTAGTCAGGTCTTCTTTGCTGTTTTAGGAGTTAGATCTACTTTGCTGTATTATGAGTCAGATCTACTTTGCTGTATTAGGTGTTAGATCTACTTTGCTGTAGTAGGAGTTAGATCTTCTTTGCTGTATTAGGAGTCAGATCTACTTTGCTATATTAGGAGTCAGATCTACTTTGCTATATTAGGAGTCAGATCTACTTTGCTGTATTAGGAGTCAGATCTACTTTGCTGTATTAGGAGTCTGATCTACTTTGTTACTTTGATGTATTAGGAGTCAGATCTACTTTGTTACTTTGATGTATTAGGAGTCAGATCTACATTGCTATATTAGGAGTCAGATCTACTTTGCTGTATTATGAGTCAGATCTACTTTGCTGTTTTAGGAGTTAGATCTACTGTGCTGTATTAGGAGTCAGATCTACTTTGCTGTATTAGGAATTAGATCTATTTTGCTGTAGTAAGAGTTAGATTTACTTTGCTGTATTAGGAGTCAGATCTACTTTGTTACTTTGCTGTATTAGGAGTCAGACCTACTTTGCTATATTAGGAGTCAGATCTACTTTGCTGTATTAGGAGTCAGATCTACTTTGTTACTTTGCTGTATTAGGAGTCAGACCTACTTTGCTATATTAGGAGTCAGATCTACAATGCTGTATTAGGAGTCAGATCTACTTTGCTGTATTAGGAGTCAGATCTACTTTGTTACTTTGCTGTATTAGGAGTCAGACCTACTTTGCTATATTAGGAGTCAGATCTACTTTGCTGTATTATGAGTCAGATCTATTTGCTGTATTAGGAGTCGATCTACTTTGCGTATTAGGAGTTAGATCAACGTTTCTGTATTAGGAGTTAGATCTACTTTGCTGTTTCAGGAGTCAGATCTACTTTGCTATATTAGGAGTCAAATCTACTTTGCTATATTAGATCTACTTTGCTGTATTAGGAGTTAGATCTACTTTGCTATATTAGGAGTCAGATCTACTTTGCTGTATTAGGAGTCAGATCTACCTTGCTGTATTAGGAGTTAGATCTACTTTGCTGTATTAGGAGTCAGATCTACTTTGTTGTATTAGGATTCAGATCAGATCAATACCATGTGGCTTTCCATGGAGCATAGATCTTGAACATACACATGCCAAGTCTTTCTGTCTCGTGCCATCATCTCATCTTTCAGTTTCTTCAAGGAGGAAACATATTGATAGCATTACAAGGCAGTCCTTGTTCTGCAATCCCCAGGGGCCGAGAGGCAGAGGTAGACCAAAAAGACATAGAGAAGAGAACTGGAGAAGTGAAAATGATGAGGAAAACATGGAAAGAACTTGAGCTGATGGCACGTGACAAGATGGCATGTGTTTATTGAAGTCCTATGCTCTATGGGGAGCTAAAGAGTATTCATTGATTGATTGATCTGTCAGACTTCTCAAGTCTACACTTTACGACAACAAATATAACAAACTAACATGTCATACTTCTCAAGTCTACACTTTACGACAACAAATATAACAAACTAACATGTCAGACTTCTCAAGTTTACACTTTACGACAACAAATATAACAAACTAACATGTCAGACTACTCAAGTCTACACTTTACGAAAAAAAATAAAACAAACTAACATGTCAGACTACTCAAGTCTACACTTTACGAAAAAAAAAAAACTTACCTGTCAGACTTCTCGAGTCGCCGCGCTAGTGTAATGACTTAGGCGTTGTACTGGCGACCAGGTGTTCATGGTTCAAACCCGGGCGTCAGCGTTTGAAGAGAAGTTTACGGCCGGAAATTAGACTGAATAGCCTGAACGGCTCCTGTGATAAACCCTCTGTGGATGGGAAGGAGCGAAGCTCCTGACCGGGTTGGAAGGAAAGTCCTCAGGTTCCCCAGCCTCGCAATGACATGTCATTGGGCCGAAGGGCTGAAAGCCCAAGTGCCGCTGGTTAAGGGAAAAAAAAACGCCATATATACAAACGTACCTGTCAGATTTCTCAAGTCTACATTTTACGCCATATATACAAACTTAACTGCTAGAATACTCAAGTCTACACTTTATGCAAACAATAAAACAAACTTACCTGTCAGACTTCTCAAGCATACACTTTACGCCACAACAAAGACAAACCTACCTGTTACATACACTTTACGCCACAACAAAGACAAACCTACCTGTTACATACACTTTACGCCACAACAAAGACAAACCTACCTGTTACATACAACCTACCTGTTACCTGTTACATACACTTTACGCCACAACAAAGACAAACCTACCTGTTACATACACTTTACGCCACAACAAAGACAAACCTACCTGTTACATACACTTTACGCCACAACAAAGACAAACCTACCTGTTACATACACTTTACGCCACAACAAAGACAAACCTACCTGTTACATACACTTTACGCCACAACAAAGACAAACCTACCTGTTACATACACTTTACGCCACAACAAAGACAAACCTACCTGTTACATAAACTTTACGCCACAACAAAGACAAACCTACCTGTTACATACACTTTACGCCACAACAAAGACAAACCTACCTGTTACATACACTTTACGCCACAACAAAGACAAACCTACCTGTTACATACACTTTACGCCACAACAAAGACAAACCTACCTGTTACATACACTTTACGCCACAACAAAGACAAACCTACCTGTTACATACACTTTACGCCACAACAAAGACAAACCTACCTGTTACATACACTTTACGCCACAACAAAGACAAACCTACCTGTTACATACACTTTACGCCACAACAAAGACAAACCTACCTGTTACATACACTTTACGCCACAACAAAGACAAACCTACCTGTTACATACACTTTACGCCACAACAAAGACAAACCTACCTGTTACATACACTTTACGCCACAACAAAGACAAACCTACCTGTTACATACACTTTACGCCCACACAACAAAAAGACAAACCTACCTGTTACATACACTTTACGCCACAACAAAGACAAACCTACCTGTTACATACACTTTACGCCACACAAAACAAACCTGACAAACCTACCTGTTACATACACTTTACGCCACAACAAAGACAAACCTACCTGTTACATACACTTTACGCCACAACAAAGACAAACCTACCTGTTACATACACTTTACGCCACAACAAAGACAAACCTACCTGTTACATACACTTTACGCCACAACAAAGACAAACCTACCTGTTACATACACTTTACGCCACAACAAAGACAAACCTACCTGTTACATACACTTTACGCCACAACAAAGACAAACCTACCTGTTACATACACTTTACGCCACAACAAAGACAAACCTACCTGTTACATACACTTTACGCCACAACAAAGACAAACCTACCTGTTACATACACTTTACGCCACAACAAAGACAAACCTACCTGTTACATACACTTTACGCCACAACAAAGACAAACCTACCTGTTACATACACTTTACGCCACAACAAAGACAAACCTACCTGTTACATACACTTTACGCCACAACAAAGACAAACCTACCTGTTACATACACTTTACGCCACAACAAAGACAAACCTACCTGTTACATACACTTTACGCCACAACAAAGACAAACCTACCTGTTACATACACTTTACGCCACAACAAAGACAAACCTACCTGTTACATACACTTTACGCCACAACAAAGACAAACCTACCTGTTACATACACTTTACGCCACAACAAAGACAAACCTACCTGTTACATGCAAGACTTATATCACTTCATAATGTTCTTGATTGTTATTGTTGTTCAGAATCGACACTACTGCACTCCGGGCAATTCCTGTCTGTCAGCTCTTGAAGCTAGTCTGTCAGCTCTTGAAGCTTGTCTGTCAGCTCTTGAAGCTTATCTGTCAGCTCTTGAAGCTTGTCTGTCAGCTCTTGAAGCTTGTCTGTCAGCTCTTGAAGCTTGTCTGTCAGCTCTTTCATTGCCGCGCACACCTGAATGACCAGGACAGTAGATCCACACCAGTTCCAGAAGATTCGAGGCTTCTATGGAGGTTTTCCTTTCATGCCGGCGCCTTCCAATTTGGATCTTCTGAAGCATGAACTGAGAGTATGATATTCTTGAACCACATTTAAAACAATTTTATGGACGTTATGAAATATTTTCTCATAAATGTATATTTTTCATTCATTCACTCACTACCTTCAACTTCCCAGGGGTATAGGCCTTACAAAAACACACACAAACACATGCCACTTCTTCCTGTCACGTGCAATCAGGTCAAGGTCTTTCCATGTCTTCTTCATTATTTTCATGTCTGTCTCCAGTTCTCTTCTCCATGTGTTTATATATGGGTGTATTACTATTTCTCTTCTCCATGTGTTTATATATGGGTGTATTACTATTTCTCTTCTCCATGTGTTTATATATGGGTGTATTACTATTTCTCTTCTCCATGTGTTTATATATGGGTGTATTACTATTTCTCTTCTCCATGTGTTTATATATGGGTGTATTACTATTTCTCTTCTCCATGTGTTTATATATGGGTGTACTACTATTTCTCTTCTCCATGTGTTTATATATGGGTGTACTACTATTTCTCTTCTCCATGTGTTTATATATGGGTGTACTACTATTTCTCTTCTCCATGTGTTTATATATGGGTGTATTACTATTTCTCTTCTCCATGTGTTTATATATGGGTGTATTACTATTTCTCTTCTCCATGTGTTTATATATGGGTGTACTACTATTTCTCTTCTCCATGTGTTTATATATGGGTGTATTACTATTTCTCTTCTCCATGTGTTTATATATGGGTGTACTACTACTATTTCTCTTCTCCATGTGTTTATATATGGGTGTACTACTATTTCTCTTCTCCATGTGTTTATATATGGGTGTATTACTATTTCTCTTCTCCATGTGTTTATATATGGGTGTATTACTATTTCTCTTCTCCATGTGTTTATATATGGGTGTACTACTATTTCTCTTCTCCATGTGTTTATATATGGGTGTATTATATGGGTGTATTACTATTTCTCTTCTCCATGTGTTTATATATGGGTGTATTACTATTTCTCTTCTCCATGTGTTTATATATGGGTGTATTACTATTTCTCTTCTCCATGTGTTTATATATGGGTGTACTACTATTTCTCTTCTCCATGTGTTTATATATGGGTGTATTACTATTTCTCTTCTCCATGTGTTTATATATGGGTGTACTACTATTTCTCTTCTCCATGTGTTTATATATGGGTGTACTACTATTTCTCTTCTCCATGTGTTTATATATGGGTGTACTACTATTTCTCTTCTCCATGTGTTTATATATGGGTGTATTACTATTTCTCTTCTCCATGTGTTTATATATGGGTGTACTACTATTTCTCTTCTCCATGTGTTTATATATGGGTGTACTACTATTTCTCTTCTCCATGTGTTTATATATGGGTGTATTACTATTTCTCTTCTCCATGTGTTTATATATGGGTGTATTACTATTTCTCTTCTCCATGTGTTTATATATGGGTGTACTACTATTTCTCTTCTCCATGTGTTTATATATGGGTGTACTACTATTTCTCTTCTCCATGTGTTTATATATGGGTGTACTACTATTTCTCTTCTCCATGTGTTTATATGGGTGTACTACTATTTCTCTTCTCCATGTGTTTATATGGGTGTACTACTATTTCTCTTCTCCATGTGTTTATATATGGGTGTACTACTATTTCTCTTCTCCATGTGTTTATATATGGGTGTATTACTATTTCTCTTCTCCATGTGTTTATATATGGGTGTACTCCTATTTCTCTTCTCATAGGGATTCCAGAATGAGGAGTGGCTGGTGATGATATTTCTTCAGTGATTGTCATATCTATTGCTAGCGTTGTGGTACTATTTCTCACGGAACCATGTGTTTAGATATGGAACGTGTCAGTGATTTCACTTCTCTATTGTTTAGCGTTGTGGTACTAGCGCGTCTTCTCCACGCCCCCACTTATATGGGGTATGTACTATTTCTCTTCTCCATGTGTTGTATATCTATTGCTAGCGTTGTACTACTAGCGCGTCGTCACGGCACCACTTAGTGGTATGTATGGGTGTACTACTGATTTCTCTTATCATGTTGCTATGGGTGTACTACTATTTCTCATCTCATTGTTATATGGGTGTACATACTATTTTCTTCTCATCAGTTTTACATATGGGTGTACTACTATTTCCATACCATTTCAATGTTTTCTATGGGTCTATACAAGTGTCTCTGGCTCCATCTGTTTTGATGATAATGGTATGTATAGTGGTTCGTCTCACTACCCTAACAGCAGGCAACTTATTTATGCATGGTGCTGGTATTAGAGCAATTTCTTTCTCACACGACGACAAGCAGTTTACAGCTGACAAGGGGTTGATGATCTCAACAACGATGATTTACCTTACTCGAACAGCAGTGGCAATTTAACGTGGCTACTTTATTTACATAACAAGGTATAGAAATGATAATTGTATGCCCAGCTTTCCTCGGGTCGCTGAGCTGTACAGCAAACACATTCAAATCCATAATTTTGAATAACAGTTTTGCTCTCTCAGTCGTTCTTGTGCCTCGATAACTGACTCTATATTTTTATGGTAGTCTCTACTTGATATTTACTGCTGTCGACATTGGTCTATCCACCACTAGTTGTATGGCAATATTTATCTCCTCAATGTTCTGTTATAATTTCTTCTGTTGAGCTTGCTGTTATACAGTCTTTAATTGGTATGGTTAGAGAAATACTGGTCTACCACCAGGGATAACGATTTTCCAAGCCACTTGTTACTCGTTCGACTGTTTGCTAATCGTTAGACTATCACTTGGTCTAATCTGTTCCCTACCATTCATTCATTCATAACCCTCCACTCCCACAGGAGCATAGGCCTTCAACAAACACATGCCAAGTCCTCCTGTCACGTGCCATCATCTCAAGTTCTTTCCATGTTCTCCTCATCATTTTCACCTCTGTTTCCAACTCTCTTCTCCATGTACTTCTTGGTCTTCCTCTGCCTCTCTTGCCCTGGGGGTTCCAGAACAAGGACTGCCTTGTAATGCTATCAACAGGTTTTCTCAGTGTGTGTCCTATCCATCGCCATCGTCTTCTTCTCATTTCTTGTTCCACTGGCACTTGTCTAGTTCTTGTCATCAGTTCCACGTTGATAACCTTGTCATACCATTTTAATCCCTCTATTCTACGCAAGCACCCATTTATGAAAGTCTGTAGCTTTTTGGTTGTTGTCTTTGTTGTTCTCCATGTCTCTGAGCCATACAATAGGACTGACTTCACATTTGAGTTGAAGATTCTTATTTTCGTGTTGGATCCTATTTCTCTTGATCTCCATATATTTCCCAATGCAATGAAAGCTCCTCTTGCCTTTTGTATTCTTATTTTGATATCGCTGTCTGTCCCTCCAACTTTGTCTATATTACTGCCAAGATATGTGTATGATTCTACATCTTGTATTGGTGTTTCTTCAAGTTCAACCCTGTTATCATTACCTGCATTTATTCGCATTATTTTTGTCTTTTCCCTGTGTATTTTCAGACCCAATTGCTGTGACCTCTCATCAAGTGTTTTCAATTTGTCCTGCATCTGATTTACGGCTATGGGACAGAAGAGCCAAGTCATCAGCAAAATCCAGATCATCCAACTGCTTAGTCAGAGTCCACTGGATTCCATTTCTGTTGTGTGTTGCCGATGATCTCATAACCCAATCTATTGCCAGCAAGAAAAGAAATGGAGACAAGAGGCATCCCTGTCGCACTCCTGTTCTTATCCCAAACGGTTCTGTAAGCTGTCCTTCGTGAAGAACTCTGCATGTCATGTCTTCATATGTTTTCTTTATTAAATTAATGATCTTCAGGGGAACTCCATAATGCCTCAACAATTTCCAAAGTGATTCTCTGTCTACACTGTCAAATGCCTTTTCGTAGTCCACAAATCCGATGTATAGTGGTGAATTCCATTCCAGACTTTGTTCAACTATTATTCTCAAAGTGGCTATCTGGTCTGTACATGATCTGTTTTGTCGAAAACCTGCTTGTTCATCTCTCAGTTTCTTGTCTATGGACTCTTTTAATCGCTCAAGGATAATCCTGTTTAATACTTTTCCTGGCACTGATAGTAACATTATTCCTCTATAATTTGTGCACTCTTGTAAATTTCCCTTCTTAGGCAACTTAACCAGATATCCTTCCTTCCATTCTGCTGGTATCTCTGCCTTTTCCCAGACTTTACCAAGTAATTTATATAACATCTCTGTAGCCGTGTCGATATCTGCTTTGATGGCCTCTGCTGGAATGCCATCAGGTCCAGACGCTTTTCCATCTCTTAGAAGCTTTATGGCTTTCTTTATTTCTTCCTTCGTTGGTCTTTCACCGTTAATTTGTAGCTCTTCTTCTGCTGGCTGGATGTCCGGCGGGTTTTGTGGAGCTGGTCTATTGAGAAGGTCCCCAAAATATTCTGTCCACCTCTTCATTTGCTCTTGTATATTGCTGAGCAGTTTCCCATTCTTGTCTTTTATGAGGCAACTTGTTTGCTTGTATTTCCCTGTTAGCTTCTTTGTGCTGCTATACAGTTCTCTCATATTTCCTTTGAATAACAGCATCTTCTGCTCTCGTTCTTGTGCCAACTCCTCGATATACTGACTCTATATTCGCTTTTGTAGTCTCTTTTACTTTCTTTGTTTGCTTCTGTGTACACTTCTTAGAAACAAGAGACAAATTTGCGGTCACAGTATCCAACAAATTCCAAGTGCTCCAACAGCTGGAAGATGTAGAGAATACAGAAGACTATTGGCAGCAGGTCAAAACTGTATGGAAGGAGACATGTGAAGAAATACTGGGGAAAAGGGAAAGACAACAAAAAGCATGGATAACAACAGAAACCATCAATAAGATAAAAGACAGAAAAAACAAGAAAGCAGAGTTAAACACAAGCAAAACCAGAAGTTCCCTACCAGCAATATACTTTAAATGTTCCACACACCTGAATCTTATAGGAAAAATCCCCACACACACAATCTTGACACTGGCGACACTGTCTCTTGTCCTCAGAATAACTAAAATTACTATCATAGTGGCGTACCAAGCAATTTAGCGGCGAGACAATAGTTTCATATTTCTGTCATCACAAAAGCAACCAACTCATTGGCACATTGTCCGATGATACCTCGAAATTGCGCTTGCCACTTATAAATATTATCTTTAACACATATTTGGGAGAGAGCCCATTTTTACTGAAACTAACGCTATCGCGTTCTGATGCTGACTGCCTATCTTATTCACAACGATTTGCGATTACAACTTTATCGGAACGTTCTAGAACGTCTGTCTCGAAAACGGCTCGCACAAAGATATAAATTTCCCGTGCAACTTAACTCATCCAGCCAAACAAAAACTCCAAACATTCTTATCTCAAGGGACGTAAAAGCTCTACCGTTGACCCTTGCTATGGGTTATCACCCTTAGCTTACCAACTGTATAAGTCATAGATTTTCTCCCTTTACGTTAAATTTACAACTGCATTACTTTCTGTTATACAAATTTTCTAAGCCGGATTTCTGACACAAGCACTTCCTATCACACAAGCACCCATTTACAATATAAATGTTTATTGCTTGTTTGAAGAAAAAAATCATCATGATGATCATCCCCATCACCATCTTTCTTTACGTTTCGGCCACAACTGCCGCTGGTCCCCTCGCAGTAAAAGTGCACCAAGCAGTCACGTGCTCCTGCAACGGTGGTTTGTGTGGCAATGTGTTTGACATGATGAGGTTGTTAGCTTCCATGTGTAAACTCATATTAGTCGCCTTGTACGACACGTCTAAGGGTACAGTAGGCTTATTCTTTGCTTTTCTCACCAGAGACCCCTGGGAACTGTCACTGGGAAAAATTACTTGTGGAATAAACATAAATGGTGTCAATTTTGTTGTCTGTGTCAAACATATAATCTACTTTGCGACAGACAAAGTTCGGCTCTTTCCATATCTTCTCCATCATTTAAAAAAGTATGTCCCAACTTTTGGTAAAATTGAATACAGAACAACTTGACAAATATACATTTATTGTCATAAATACATTATTTAAAAAAAAAAGTATGTACAAACAGTGAGAACTGCTTGCAGACTCGATTCCACAAGCAGGAAGAGATATAATGTCAAATAAGATAGAAACTGTGAAAATGAAATGGATGAATTAGGAAATCGACAAAAGAAGAAACAGCGACAAAAAATTAGTAGTTGTAAATAACGAAATACGAAGCTATGCAGCACTACAAAAGAAATGTGGCTCAATTGACAATGCTATAAATTCATAAACATTACTGATATTAGACGTGTTCTCAAAAGAGTTACCCAACATTCAAGACAACACATGATGTTTCAAATCAAAGTTTGGTATGGCAGTAAGGGAGAATATAAACATAGTTGAAAGATGGACTAATGTGACGGTATTGCCTCCACTGCTCCGCAGTAGTGGCCCAACAATGGCCAAACTTTGAGTATAAAAATGAGGGTAATCAAAGGTCATCAACCTTCGCTCATGATTAGTCTTGGCAGAGATAAATATAGAAGAATGATGGTTCTATTTAAGGGAACCTGTCAAGATTTTAAAGAAAAGCAAGCATATCATCTAAGCTGTCATGAACTTATTATTCTCAAGCCCCTTCTATGAGGTAGTATATTTTTGCTCATATTTCTGAGCCCCATACTGAAGGTGATTTAGCAACTATTAATCTAATAGCTCTATCTGGTTATATAGTTATACAGGTTCAGACATACACTTGACTCAATAGTGATTAATCCAACAATAGCTTTACAGTTACAGATAAACAGGTTTAATTTTCACTTGCAGTTTAACAATGTAAAATAAATAAAGTTGTTTATGAAAAAGAAGCGATGATATTTATCATCATCGGATGATTTAAACTGTGGTGGAAAAATTTGGAAAAGTTTGAAATGTTCTTTTGTTGCGCTGTTATGCTACCTAGCTTCTGGTGTGGGATCGGTTGGCGTCTGCTTCAGCCGTTGTTGGTTCCCACAGGTGTCTTAGACTATACTTCTCTACAATAGTCACGGCTAGTAGAAGAATTAGCACCTAAAAAGAATAGCAGAGTAATAAGGCCGGAGAGGATTGAAGACTGGAAAAAAGAGAATGAACGTATTTCATGACACAAAATATAAACTGTTAAAAGGAGACTGAATATTAATAGATAGCAACAACCAGGTAAACCATCAATAAGTTAACAATGATAAAGATAAAGAACATGACCAGAAGAAAAGGCAGCTGAAGAATACTTCTTCTTCTTCTTCTTCTTCGTTCGCCCTGAAAAGGACGGTGGTTGCGTTGTGTCTGTTTACAACGTAGCTGTGATATCTGCACCTTTCGGTCGACACATCCGACTTCTGCACGGCATTTTTTAGGACCGGGTTTGCCTTCCCATTTCGATCCACACTCGCTCAGCCAGCCTGCACAGCTGCAGACTGTTTCCAGGACCACCACGTGGAGGTGGAGTGCGGTCTTGACCAGCTCTGGTTCGCTGGTCCTGACGCAGGCAGTCAAGCTATGAGTCGCTGACTGCGGTCTCTATTGCTGCGTCTTGAGGTCCCTGAAGAATACAAAAACGCTTGTAGAGTTTGGATAAAATTATTACAAAACTACACATGACATTTATGACCGTTTATACATACCAGATGACGTAATAAAATGTAGTTTCATAACCTTACTAAAGAAACCAGTTGTCACCGAATGTCACGATCATCGAACTATAAACTTTATTAGTGATACGACAAAACTATAACGAAGAATTCTAGTACTAAGAATAAGCTCTAAAATAGACAGAGAAAATGGTGAAGAACAGTGTGGATATTTAAGTTTAAAAAAAAAAATTTTTTAATGGCAAAAAGGGACACACGATACTTTTAATGGCAAAAGGGGACACACGATACTGTACACATATTATGAATACCGATATTAAAAGCTTTGTAAATACAGAAAAATATGTATATACGATTCATATATGTCACAATATGACGCTTTCGTTTTCTCTTTCCATCCTTTTACAACCTTCCTTGTCACACTCATTTACCGGTAACTATCTTTCCGTTTTGTCATATCGATGGGTGTTTTCTCCAAACCTATTTTAGGGAGTCTAGCAAGATTTGAAGGATGGCAGCTTAAAAAAATGACTTATCTCGGCTTCTGTAAAGCTGTTATCCCCACCGCTCTTCAAAGCCTGCAAGACTCCCTAAAATAGAAACCCAATCCTACTATTTATCCCACTGCCAAAAGTAATTCGTGAGCAAAGGTTACTATCTTTTATAAACTCACTCTTTACTCTCTCTGGACACTATTCATTGACCACTACGGCAGAACAAGGGAACGAACGAACGAACGAACTTAATTTTCAAAGGGTTAAGAATTTGGCTCGCAGGCCCGTCTAACATTCTGCCCTTCCATTCTCATTTATCTTGCATACTATACCCTTTCATTCCCACATGTTACTTTAAGCATTAAATTAAAGGCATAAAACATTATAAAGGTTATATAACAGCATACAATGACATTACCCAATCATAATCAAAATAAAGTATTTGTTTAAGCAAACAAGAAAGAACGTAATGAAACCCCCCCCCCCCCCCCCCCCCACCCACCCCCCCTAACAAATCCAAAACATCTATACGGTAAATCAGACAATAATTCGAGTATGATCACATTGGGGTAGTATAGAATCGGAACTCCAGAAATATTTGAACAGTCTGCTATTGAGTGAGTAGGAACTCCGTGTTTTTCTTTGCTCTCCCTAACTCAAGAGCAGAATCAGATAGAACGAACGTACGAACTTTATCTTCAAATGGTTTAGAATTGAGCACGCAGGCCCATCCTTTCTCTCGTCTCCCACACTCAATTCATTTATCACACACATGCATTTTCAATATTATTTTTTAAAAATATATAAAATAAAATAAACAAAATCAATGCAATAAAACAAAGTAGCATCCCAACATTGGAAAGGTATAACAGTTACACACACTTACAGGACTTTATCACAATCAATAATGAACAGGGCAGAATAATCCTTAAAAAATACACATGACATTAGAAAATGATTTGGGAACATAACTAAATTAGGGTGGCATATAATCTTTACTCATGATGTATTTGAAAAGTCTGAGATTGTATGAATATGGAATAAGAGTGCTTTTTAGGTCGTGTGGAAGATTGTTCCACAGATGAGCAGCAGAAAATGCTAAACTTTTCTTTAATAAGTCAAGCCTTGCCTTGGGCACGTGTAATATGTTTAAGCGTTCGCTGTGTCTTCTGTTGTATTTGAAAATAGGCCACAGGTAGGTTGGAGCATTCTGTGATAGGATTTTGTGAATTAATTTGGCTTTGTTGAAGAGGAAGCGCTTTCTTAGAGGTAATATGTTGATCTACTAACTGTGTTAGGTGTTTGTCAGAAACTAGGCACACTGCACGTTTTTGTAATGAATGGAGTCTCTTTGTGTTGAACATGGAGCAGCCATCCCAGATTGTGGAGCAATAGTTTAGGCGTGTTTGTATTTGGGACATATAGAACATCTTCCTTGTCTTCTCATCTAGAAAATGTTTGATCTGAGCTAACTGGTAAACTTTCTGTGTCGTTTGTTTGATCAGTCTAGTACATGCGAATTCCAACTTAAATGTTAGTCAACTATGAGTCCTAGGGTTGTGTGTTCATTTACATTATCAATTAGTGAGATGCCAATATAGAGCTGAAGTGTTGTTTTCTATGGGTTTTGTAGTTTTTGCCTAGTTGATATTATCATACATTTTGTTTTAATGATATTTATTTGCATACGATTTTTGTTGCTCCATTTGATAAGATTGTCTACATCAGTTTGTAATAATACTTCTAGTGTGTTGCAACTTTTATCACTTGTGTAAATGGTATATATAATTATATATATAAGTTAGTGATTCAATAATAGCTGGTGCAGCATAACGCAGTATTCGATTGCTAATTCCATCAAGCCCTGATGAGCTGTTATCTTTAAGGCAAAAAGATAATTATACACTTCATTAATTGTCATCAAGGGAATGTCGGGTGGAATTGAGTTTGCACATTTTTTCTCATAGAATGCTGAAAGTTTGTCTAAATCACTAGAGGAAGGTGGTATTGTGGATTTCAGACTTTCTATTTCTGCCTGAAAGTGATTTCTGAAGTCTGTGCAAGTAAATGAAGTGTTGGGAGTTAATGAGTCTAATGCATTACGTTTTTTCGCTAAAGTGTTGATTGCCTTCCATATCTCCTTACAATTTGATTTGTTCTCAACCAGATTTCTAAAGTGATTTTCTTTTTTTTGCGAATTAAATATTGAACATTGTTCCTTAGTACCCTATATGTGCTGAGGTCCTTATTTTTGTGCGCTTGATCTCTCTGCCTCATAGTTTCCAGCACCTCTTGCGTGATCCACGGAGATTTTATTTGTCGTTTGACGCGAATTTCCTTAGCTGGTACGTGCTTGTCAAACACACTATAAAAAAATCTCCGTCCAGTATGCAATAGCGTCGTCCGGATCCGGAAGTTGATAAACACTGGCGAGAGGTACAGTTAGCAAGTCATTTAAAAAATAATTCCCTATTGAAATTTTTGAAACTTCTAAATTTAATACTTATATGTTTATTTTTGGGAACTTTACATTTATTCTTTGACCAGGGGCGGCATACAGGATAGTGGTCACTCATTGCAATAGTAGGGACAGAGCATTCTATTATGTTTTCTAGGCAAGTTACGTAGATGTGGTCGATTAGTGTGGATGATGCTTGTGTTACTCTTGAAAGACGGCAACTTAAAAAAACGCCATAACAAATTATGCCACGTCGTTTGACAAGGTGAAGCATTGAAAGATTATCAAGTTGTAAGAAGACATAGATTGTGAAGGCAAAGGTCCAAGAATAATAAAAAATGTGGTGTGGAAGCAAACAGCGGTCATAATAATGGACAATAAACTAGACAGTTTCCACAAAGAAAACGAGAACAAGAAGTGAGGCAGGAATGTGTTCTTTCACCTGTTCTATTCTTTCTATATCGTGACACTATCTTTAGGTCAATGAAAGATGAACCGAGAAAAAGAGATGGAGTTCAGTTATAAACAACTAACCCTTTGTTGGTGGCACTGTATTAACAAGAGAAAAAGTTCTTCAGAAAATGTTCGTTGTAGCTGTAAAAGGATTGCAGATAAATGACTTAGTCAGAACATCAGGACAGCAGCAACAAAGATTGCTTCCAAGCAAAGAATAAATATTACACACACATAAAGGTATATTTTCAGGCACTCGTGAATAATAAAGAAGTAGAAAACTAGACAACAGAAAAACAACAGACGTGAGTGGCTTACCGGGGAATCGAACCCAGGACCTACCGTGCGGCACCCCCGCCTAGCTATTGAAGCGAATCACACTATCCTCCCTGCCAGCTAAGCACCACAAAAATGATGCGTCGATGACAGTGGTTATTCGTGCGACCAGCAACACATAACACTGGAAGTTTACCTAGGGCAATCCAGCCTATTAATGACGCAATGCATAACTCCATACTGCAAAAGCATGTGTGCCCTAATTCTTCCCGGTGTCTGTGCCGTAGCTGACACACTCCGTCTTCGGCAGGCCGGGTTTTATTTGTTGTTCAGGGTTGTCTCCCATAGCCTTTCCATCTCCCGGTGGTAGCTGCAAGGCAGCAGGTTGGTTTGTTTACCGAGGTTTACCTTCCCCGTGGCTAGAGCTTATAGCGGCTCTTACTCGCTTGATGCATCAGTGGAAGGAGGAAGGGGATATATACAGCAGAGATGACCCAAATCCACCAAATAAACAGACACCAACAGACCACCATTTTCCGCCTGAGAACTAGCCACTGCAGATTACTTGGCCTTCTCTATCTCCTCAGGATATCCCACACAAATGAATGCCCATGTGGAACTGGAATCCAGACCCCCCGTACACATTCTTCAAAACTGTCCAACACGTGATGACCTGCGACGTGTGACCTAGCCAAGGGGTGCTGAGCTCCAGCAAAAGCTATGGGGCTGCCGCGCCGTCCTAGTAAAGACTGTGGACTTGGTGACATGCCTGCAGATTTAGCATGACTACAAACTGAACGCAGAAGAAGAATGACGCAATCACTTCTGTTGTTCTCCTATTATACAGTATAGGTCAGATTACACAAAACAAATACCTTAATACTGTGTCTAGTAAATGATAGAAGACTAAGAACAGTAAGTACCGGACAGAGGGTAGGTTTTGGTATTGTATAAACGTTTAAACACATAAAGAAGGGAAACCCGAGGCCTGTAAATAGTAAATAAATATTACACACACATAAAGGTATGTTTTCAGGCACTCGTGAATAAAACGTTTCCAAGCAAAGGACACGTCATGGATGCAGAGAAATGATAAGTGGAACGACATTAAAAAGTACACACACTATATCAAATAATTACAGCTTCAAATAAGTAGTTGTCAAATACTTTTAATTTCAAATATTTTTGAAACACAAATTTTCTAAATCGCATTAATTACATCACATGGAAGTCTCACTGAGATTAACAATAGAACATGCCAAGCAAAACATCATTCCATTTAACGAGTATGTTGATTCCTATGCAAATAATCTTGGTTGTAAGTACGGTATAGGACAATTAATTCTAACAAAGTGACATCTAAATCAACTCAGTTACACCAAAAGTGACAGCTAAATGTTATCCTATAGTAGGAAAGTAACATAGGCAGTAAATAACCTATCAGAGTACACCATTACAACAAGACGTTAAAGATTGTCACGGATTGCCTCCCCTGCTTTGCAGTAGTGGTCCAACAGTGACCAAAACTCAAGAGTGTTGTCACGGCGCTATTTCGCAGTAACTGAAAATCAGACTGGCTACATTGAGTTTTTGGCAACACTGGCCAACGTAACTGGCAGAGTCAGGTGACAAGACGGAAGCCGGGAAAAATCATAGCGCGAAAGCGGGAGTGAGAAGCTCGCCTTTTGTCCAGGCAGGACGTAGATTCTTGGTTCCCTTCGCCAGCAAGTTGCTGTGCGGTTCTTAGTATGGACTACTAGCGAGAGATTGCCATATTCGGTTCTGGTGGATATTTATGTGTAATTCTAGATTAGTGTAGTGTCCAGTGGATATTATCTTCAGGCTGCAGATTACGAGTTGTTCATGAATTGAGTATTTCTTTGTCATAGATTTTGTGCCGCCATGGTGAGCGATAGTCAGTACAGTGTTTGTACAGTGCAGTCATACTGTTATGTATGAGGCTATTAGATAAATTAATTGCGGCAAGTTTCTCTGGCATTGTTATATGTATTTCATACGTTTGCTGGCCGTGTGAGGCTTTATTGTGTGTGTATACGCATTAAAGGGAATTACCTGTAGGAGGTGCTGATTTGCTTATGTCAGCCATTATGTTGTGGTCGTACTCCTAATGGAGAGAGCCTATTCTATAATTATTATTATTGTTATTATCGTAAATCCACAGCATATGTGGTTCTGACAAGTATGTAATATTGGCTTCCATTGTACCTACGTGCGCGCAAAATTACTCTGGGCAGAGATGTAGATAGAAGATCAATGCCACTTCTACCTTAAGGGAGCATTCACAAGATATTTCCAGAAGTCACGAACAATTTGCATTGGGCTGAACACTTGTTAACGCATTATATCTGGTCCGTCGCCTTTTGTGAAGGGTTTAAGCGAAGGTTTAGCCCGCTCAAGCCCCCAATTAGTGTAATACAAAGAAATCCCTCTTATAAGGTTTAGAGGTAAATATTTGTCTACGTATTATACATTTATAAATAAATAAATAAATAAATAAATAAATAAATAAATAAATAAATAAATAAATATAAATATAAATATATATATATATATATAAATATATATAAATATATATAAATATTTATATTTATATATATATATATACATATATATATATATATATATATATATATATATATATATATACAGTAGAACTCCATTTATCCGAACCCCAATTATCCGAACATCCAATTATCCGAACACTTTTTTCGAGAAAAAAAAATCAGGTGCCACCAGTCATGTTAGACTATATTTTTGAATCTTTTGATGCTGCAAGCTTCAAATGTGTGCGAACAATTTGTAGAGGATGGAATGGGCTAATGGTCGGTCGCTTACGTACAGGAAGTCAGTTAGATCATAAAGTCAGTTAATATCTGGTTTACCAATCTAGTGTACGTGTGCGTTCTAGGCAGTACACTGGCTAAACAGACAGTTCAACTTAAAATAATTGTGTCTGCTACTACAGCAGAATAATTTTGGTGTGCAAGTATTTCTCTGTGCGATATGGCATCTTCCAGAAGGCCTAAAACATATAAAAGGAACCGCAATGTTTTGTCAATTGAAACGAAAACAGAAATTATCAAGAGACTAGGAAAAGGTGAAACTGTGTCTTCACTTGCGAGGATTTTCAATGTTGGGAAAGCTACCGTCTCTGACATCAAAAGTAACAAGGATAAAATTATGAGTTTTGCATCGAAATTGGATAGTGAAAATGGGTCGAAGAAACGTAAACCATGAGAAATGCGAAAGATTTGAAATTGGAAGAGGCTTTGTATATATGGTTTGTGCAAAGAAGAAGCAAAGGGGAAACTATCTCTGGCTCTCTATTGTGTGAAAAGGCACTTTAGTTCAACAATCAACTTGACTGTCCTCCTGACTTTAAGGCTAGCCAGGGATGATGGTTAAGAAACTTTAAATCTCGTCATGGCATACGAGAATTGGAGATTCAAGGGGAATCTTTATCTAGCGATGCAACTGCCGCTGAAAATTTTAAAGAAACATTCTTGGCTTTTTTGGAAGAAGAAGGTTATTCATTCGATGATGTGTATAATGCCGATGAGACTGGCTTATACTGGAAATCATTGCCTCAAAAATCACTTGCATCTCAGCGCGAAGCAGTTTCCCCTGTGTTTAAAAAGTGCAAAGAGAGAGTAACAATTGTGGTAGCCGCGAATGCCAGTGGAAGTCATCGTTTACCGGTGCTAATGATCGGTAAAGCCAAAAAACCACGTTGTTTAAAGAATGTGACATGTCTCCCATTGTGCTACAAAGCACAGAAGAGTGCTTGGATGAATAGTGAAATATTTCTTGATTGGTATACAAATCAGTTCATCCCAAATGTGAAGAGGTTGAGAGAACAAGAAAAGAAAACTAGAAAAGTAATTCTTCTACTGGACAATGCACCATCTCATCCAGAGACGGATACATTGAATGCAGTTGATGCAAATTTTAAAGTAATTTTTCTTCCTCCCACTGTAACAGCACTGATTCAACCAATGGATCAGGGTGTTATAGCAAAGCTTAAAAAGATGTACAAGAAGGAAGTCATGCGTCGTTTATTGTTGGCTGAAGATGAAGAAAGTGTGGTGGCGTTTTCCAAAAAGCTTAATCTCAAAGACTGCTGATATATGTTAGCTGATGCTTGGATCACCCTGTCACAAGATAATCTCAACAAGGCTTGGAATAGATTGCTTGGGAAAAAAGGAGGAAATGAAACTACTGTAGTGGACACAAATGATGATTGTATAAATGAAGTTGTGGAACTGTCTCAAGCAATGCCCGGATTTTCGGCCTGTGACAAAGATGATGCACACATGTGGCTAGAAGATGATAATGATTCTGGTTTTCAGTTTTTGAATGACGAAGAAATTTTGTCTTTTGTACAAGAAGAAAACCAAATACATGTAGTGACCGATGATGAAGACATCTCAGAAGTACATGATGTACTTGTAGATTATGAAGAAAACCCAAAACGTCGACCAAGTCCTGAAGAGGCCTTTATAGCACTAGAAACAGCGATGGCTTGGTACGAGCGAGAAGATGACAGCTGTGCTACACAGCTTCTGCTGTTGAAGAGAATGCGGGACTTAGCAGCCAAAAGGAGACTATCCAGTTTGGTGCAAAAGAGGATTCCTCATTATTTTAAATAGTGGGTTACATCTGTACAAGTACATGTATACGTAAGTTGCGCCTGGTTTTGAATCATTTGTAATGTTATTGTGAAAACATTTCTCTTTCTTAAAAAAAATAATTAATACAAGTAGTACATGCACTGCAGTGTAATGAAAGATTTTGGTGATACAGTGATCTAATACAGTGTGGGTATTATTATTACAGTACAAGTAAATATGTTTTATAGTGTAATTTCCTTGTGATGGTTAATTATTTTTAGAAATATGTGTACATGTAACTTGATACATTATGTAATCCAATTATCCGAACATTTGATTATCCGAACGATGCTCGGTCCCATGGGGTTCGGATAAATGGAGTTCTACTGTATATATATATATATATATATATATATATATATATATATATATATATATATATATATATATATATATATATATATATATATATATATATATATATATATATATATATATATATATATATATATATATATATATATATATATATATATATATATATATATATATATATATATATATATATATATATATATATATATATATATATATATATATATATATACGAGGGACGGTCAAAAAGTAATGTCTCGTAATTTTTAATTTCATTCAATAGGCAAGAAAACAGATAAAATTCACATTGAAATGTAGCCCCAAGTCTGAACTTCAAAAATTTATTTCTCACTGTAGTCTCCGTTATTTTTTACAGTTTTTGTCCATCTTCTCACAAGGGCATGTATCCCCGCACGGTAAAAATTTGTGTCCTTTTTCCTAAACCACTGGCGTACGGCGCGTTTAAGGGTCTCGGTGTCCTCAAAGTGATGTCCGCGAAGATCTTCTTTCAGTGGTCCAAACAGATGGAAGTCAGAAGGTGCAAGATCGGGACTGTAAGGGTGATGTGGTAATAATGTTGTTGCTGCGGTGATATATAGGTGGTGTAAGAGAAGATTATAAATGTTATTATTATGTTCCACTGATAAAGGCGATCAGCTTATGTCGGGCTTACAGGTGGCCGACTGATGTGTGAGTGAATGACTGTCAACAGACGCGAATGCCATGTAGTACTAGAGTAAGTTAATAACAATCACACACACCGATGCACATATAGGAGTCAGGAACGTTGTAACTCCAGAAACGTTCTACACTGTTTATTACGCCACGACAAACGTTGACATCATCAATAATACACGGTCAATAGGTTACAGTTCACGGCAAAATATGACTGTTACGTGCAGTTTTCATAACTGGTAATGTAGTCGGTCTGTATACTTGTTATGTTTGAAAATATTTTGAATAAGATTTTGGGTTTAATGTATTTTTCGTTAGAACCCTAATCTAAGGGCGAATACTCATTTTTTGCTTTGAGGGAAAGTAAATATGTAGTTACTCCCCTAAAAGGTTATACCAGCTGACTGCTTAGGTCAGAGGTGATGAGAACAGCGCATGTCCAAACTAGAAAGGGTTTGGAGAAGATTTCCGGTGCGGGAGGCCGTTTTGTTGAACTGGGTCTGTAAGACGAAATGTCTGGTTACGTCTCTGCATTGCCTCTGGGGATGGAAACTCTTCCACTGTTATTTAAAGTCCCCTGTGTTATTTCTGTTCGTCAGGAAGACGACAGTTGCTTCTAAGTTGTGTTAGGAATTCGAAGCAAGGTAAAAAAACGAAACTTTCACACTTCCTTTGTTCGCAGTGTAAGGAACATATTTTGAGTCAATCGGTGACGAGAGCTCACGAATGGTTGAAAGGCAGAGTATTCTACTTGTTATGCTCGTTGGAGCCATCTAAGACCGTTAGGTTTAGATTTACACACAGAAAACCCAGGAGAATAGATATTATTCTAAAACCCGCATTATTAGCGGTATATCTTTGAACTTAGACGCTTATGTCTGCAGATGAGAAATCCACAGTGTTTACTGTTTTATAGAGGCATAATATATAACTATCTGGAGTGGAAGACCAGACGAGTTACCAGTTATTGCTATTATAACTTTGAAAATGAAAACTCGCCTGATGTACGAGGGAGTTATATAAGACTATCTTCGAAAGGACAGCCTATCTTCGATACGTCTGATTAGAGGGATGGACTATGCTATTTTCGTCGCCCGCCATGTTTGGGGTCGACTTAAGAAGAGCGATTTAAGGAGAGTCAGAATGAAACTGTGGGATATTTATACAGTTATTTACCCGTTCTGTAATGCGGGGTTTTCTCTGCTAGTTGTGGAATGAGAGATAAATTGGAGTCTGCAACACTTTGATAATCATATATTTATTGGAACTTATGTACATGCAACTGTAGCGAACTGTCTTCATATCCGCCATGTTTCTGTGTCATGCTTACATGGATTTGTCTACGTCTTGTTGCTGTGACTATAATAAATAGTGGAAAAAAAGTCTACAGCTGTTCATCTATATTTTTTGACTCCATGCTTATGACACGTACGATATATGGTTCCTTCAACATAACATCTACACTTCTATCTGTGATGAAAGCTACACACTCTCATCTGTTACGTATTGTGATGCAAGTCTGTACTACCACATAGATGTCTACCTTGTCGAACTTTCCAACACGCATTCGCGCTATGTCTACAACACCAGCCACTACCATCATAGCAGTATACCTGTATCAGTAGTGAACCACCAGCAGGTATCAATGGTGACCAGAACAGATTACCCACAACACACAGAGTTTGTATAAGTGCAACACCAATATATATATCAGCCTTATTCCATCAGATTTACTGCATAAGCATTACTGCATCAGTGAACATGTGTGCATCAATGACACACCAAGTAAGCACCAATCCGTAGATCATCAGTAAGTTAATGCTTAGAAAATACAGTTATTGATACAAAAATCTCCATCACAAGGGATGCGGAGCATAGCAGCTCATAATCATAAATCTCGTGGCAAAAACCTCCATTCAGGGAAGGGAACTGCACATGTCGCAGTTTATAATAATATATATTATGGGAGAAAGAACATTCCCCTTTAATGATCCGTCGAACTTCAAAAATATCCCTCATCAGAGATATGAGCACACAATGGCCTACCATCCATGGCCTGAAAAATATCTTTAATATCTCAAAACTATCCCTTCACATGAAATAATGGCCTATACAACTCCTGGCCTCAAAATCCCCAATAACGTACGTTCTGCAGTATATAAATAAGCCCCATATCCATGGCTTTAGGAAATACACTAGGAAGTATCAAATATCCCTTTCACGCCAAAAATATCTTATTCCGGGACACACTGACGAAAAATGGTCAACATCCATCTTCGGAGCTCTGCCCGTATCCACTGTCCCGCCAATTTCTCCCCGCCTAAAAAACCGCTCTGTACCCAAAACATCCCAGCGCGAATTCGCAGCTGACATGTGAGCTGAACTCATCTAGAACATTCGAGCAGAATCTCTATCCTATATTTAAAAAACAAACTAAGCGTTAACAAGGGTGATTACAAAAAATCCGACCTGTACATACAAGACTTTTAATGTTTAACTCCCCTTCATTAAAATATGACTTTAACAGTCTACACCGACCCCCGATAATCATTTTTTTGGGGGAAAAAATACATCAAACAAAAACTTTGAGGTCGGTCGCATACTAAAGTCTACACCTAAGTATACACTATGTTAAGTCGTGTTAATAAAGATAAACAAAAGACGGATAGGAGTAAGTGTAAAGTATCAAAAAGAATGAGCAGTAATGAAAGAAAACAATGCAATACGAATAGAAAAAACAATGATATATCATGGTAAACAATTACATTAAACAATGCATTGAATAAATGAACACCATAATAGCACAACAGCATACACTACAAGAAACAATGCATATCTAAATCAACGAACAAATAACTAGCTATCATCTAAAAAAAATAGCATAATGTGCATGATACCCAAGTTAACAAGCTCATGGAGTACCAATAACGAACCCAAATTAATATAAAATTGACAATACCGTTATACATAGCTATACCTGACGCACAATCAAGCGCCGGGTAAAGGAAAAATACATTACAACCTCAGAAAAAACATTTTCTCAACGTACTAATAAATCTATACTTACTTACCCCTAGCGCACAATCAAGCGCTGGGCAAAGAAAAATCATTACAATGTCAGAAAAATACATTTTCTCTAGTCTTCATATTCTTTTAAAAAAATACAATACCGAAATGCATGGCAATGATCCGTTACGTAAAAATAGTAGCATCATTACAATTTTCATACTTTCAACATTTCAAAACACAGTAGTATACGAACAGTATAGTAATTCAATGGCGCATAAAGATGAACCAACATGTTATCATAAAGAAGTCATAGCATATTGTAATACAATACTCTCTAATATACTATTCTAATACTAATATTCAATATACAATATTATCTACTATCTTAAATAAGTTATATAGTAAACAACTTTAGCGGTCTTGAGATATCCTAAAATCTTGAAGAAGTAACATCGTACAATGAGGAGTCATGATGCTGACAGGTTCCACTGGAACAGCAAATCTTTCGCAAGGCAACTTAAACAAGGTGTTGAAAAGTAACCGCTTAATCAAGCAATATAACAGCTCTGACTCTCATCGCAAAGCCGTGGCTGTGAAAAAACACAAATGAAAATCTCTGTTTGGTAAAGGTAGGACTTTATGATATACAACAATTAATTTTACAGTAAACTTACCAACTGTGGCTGTGTAGACTTCCGGCCCCTGTATGGTGATAATCAGACCTTCCTCCGTTACACAAAAAAGAGTAACAGAGAAAGTAGCACAGTCTAAACTGGAATCATTAATTGTACAGGGCGATATAAGTGTTCGAGAAGAATATCAGTGTGCAAAGATATATGGAAAAGTCGTGAGTATACACATGATACCCATGTCAAAAGGCAAATGTAGAAGATGGTAATGATGACTAAGAGTGTCGTGATGGCTGACAATATGAGATTTTGCGCAAGACAAAGTAAATGCCATAGACAAAGGCGTACATCTTAAAGGCTGAACTGAAGTCATAGCCTGTGTACTGGGCAAAGAAAAAAAGTAAGAAAGATATAACAAAGATGTAAAAGCATACAGTTATAAACTTGGACCTACGTCGAAGTTTAAAAGGAGCGCAGTGAGTGCGACAAAAAGTCGTAAAAGACGAAGATACCGAGCTAACCGGTCCAGCAAGAAAGCTAAAGAAAACCATAAGGTACAGATATGTACTAACAATTAAGTTCGTACATGTAGCAAAGAAAACGCTAGTCATCGCAACAAAGATGTTGCAATCAACGTGACTGGATGTAGATTCAGTCGTAGCTATAAAATTAGTGTTTGCATCAGGCAAAATCGAAGGATCTTCTTCTATAATAGTAGTTAAAGAAGAATCAGAGATAGAGTTGGGACGCACCGAGGTATGTCGAACTGGGCTAAAAGAAGCACAAAAATTAGCATGATGAACAATAGTATCATCAATACTACAAGATTGCACAAAATTAGTAGAATGTACTTGGTGATAAGATTTTGGCATAGTGGCGGCAGTAAGATTATGTTGCCGTTCCCAAGCAGCATTTGTACCGGCGTACACACCTGTACACCATGTATCTGTCCGAAAGTAAGGTCAGCGATAGGCGCTCTGAGCGTACATGCGTGTATATTACCAGTGAAAAATGGTGTGGCGATGTGGACTATGGCAGTCGGAAAAGTCTCAACTGTCCCACCGAATGTCACACATTTCACCATATTACCTGTTGCGCAAGATGGATGGACCAGAGATTGTCTAATCCCAACAGTCGTGCATCCAGAATCAAAGAGAACTGAGACTGGATTATTATTAACAAACCCCTTATGTAAAGTAATAGACCCTCTTCCGTCATGTGCAGCTAAGGCAGGAAGAGCGGGTAGAGGATGACTGCAACTCAAGGTAGTTATAGCTGTAGGTTGGAACAAAGTTGTGCACTCCGGGCACTGAGATGCTCTCTCGAAATCGAAAGCAGAGCAAGCAGTAGCAATAGAGACACTATTATTATTGTCACCTTGATCATTAACAAACTGGGGCTCTTTTGAGCAGAGTTAGCATGGTGATACGATCTATCATTTGGAGATCTACCGTCATATCGCGATCTGTCGCGACTATTATCTCTATTGGAAGCATTGTTATTTTCTCTATTGAAACTATTGTTCTGATTTGAACCCCAGTTAGCATAGTTGCGATTGTCATTTCCCCTTTGATCAAAATATCTATTTGATGGGTTTTGCTGTCTCTGAGAAAAATTATTGTAGGGTTGATAACTTCTATTGTAGTTACCCCTTCCAAAATTTCCATAAATGTTGGGACTAAAATGTCGAGGACCGTTAAATTGTCTCCAGTTTCTTGAAGGAGAATCGTTACGTGATGGACCCCTTTGGTTCTGTCCAAAATTACGATTATCTCTCCTACCAAAATTGCGTTCAGCACTTTGAGATCTACGTCGCCAATTAGGACCATATGGTATTGCTGAAGCTACGGGTAAACCTTCTTTGACTTGAGAATTGCTAACTGTTACATTTGGATGTGCCGTGACGTATTGGCGACAGTATTGCTCCATATCTTTCAAATTTGGAGGCTTTCGCTCATGTAGAAAGGAGAGAAAAGGTTCACTAACTGACGACATGACTTTGTCACGAAGCAATAAGTCCATAAGGGCTTCATATGTGTGTTCAGTTTTTGAAAGTTCAACCCAACGTGAAAACGTAAGGCGAATATGTGATATAAAGTCTGAAAAATCTTTCCCTGTCTCCGGCAATAGAGACTTAAAGCGTAGGCGATAACCTTCTTCATCCAGTTGGTATTTTTTAAAATAAGGCTGCTCTGGCAACATCATAGTTATTCATGTCAGAACTTCCAACATACTTATAGTATTCAAAGCTTCACCCTTAAATAACTTCCTAAGTTGTTCACAATATCCTGACTTGTCTATCGTATGAGATTTGCATGAAAGTTCAAATCTATTTAGATAGAATAAAATATCGTCGCAGTCAGAGTTAAAAACAGGCAATTTAACATCATAAGATTTAGTGTTTGCCTTATTAGAAGTTGTTTGATTGTTTGCCTCATTTTGTGTGTTACCAATATTCACTGCCTTTATTCTCTCCAACTTTACAGACGACATCTTTTCCTCATGCAGTCTCATATTTTCTTCAGCTTGCATCTGCAACTGCAATTTTCTTTCTTCAGCCTCTAATCTTACTTACTTACTTAGTCGTTCCCCTTCTACCGTGAGGTGTAGAGGTTTGGAAGAGAGAGCTCCAGACCATTCTATCAGCTGTCTTCTTCCTGGCCTGGTTCCATTCTAGTCCTCGGTCCTTCAAAGATTGTCTAATTTTGTCCTCCCAGCGGACTCTGGGTCGTCCTGGAGGTCTGGATCCCTGGCTCTTTGTTTCCCATGCTTGTCGTGGTAGCCGATCTTCTCCCATTCTGCAGACATGGCCAAACCATCTTAGTTGGGACTGTTCTATTTGGGTCTGCAGCGGATGGGATTTTAGGCCTTGACGGATCGTCTGGTTGCGGACCATGTCTCTTCTTGTTACTTCAACCACTTTCCTCAGATACCTCATTTCTGAGGTTTGGATCTGGCTTTTGTGGGTTGTAGTCACTGCCCACGACTCACATCCATATGTCAAGACTGGGACATAGGTGGAGCGGTATACAGCCATCTTCGTTTTCTTACCAACCTCTTTCTTGCTGAGGAATCCACGATTTATGGCCTGAAAAAGTCTCCCAGCCGCTGCTTTTCGAGTGGCCAACTCTTCTTTGATGCCTCCCTTTCGGTCTATAATAGCTCCGAGATATTTAGAGTGGTCGACCTGCTCCAGGACCTGTTCTCCCAACTTAATCTGATGTTTTCTTTCTTCTCGTGATATCACCATGGATTTTGTTTTAGAGCTGCTTATGACCATCCCTCTCTTCTCCAGCTCTTCCTTCCAGACTTGCAGGTTGGATTGGAGATGTGCCTCTGATTTAGCAATCAGGGCAACATCATCAGCAAAAGCCAGCTCCGAAATATAGACCTGTCTCATCTTCCAGTACCCCACTGAATACTTTCTTGTTCTCTCCTTACATGCCTTCATGACATCGTCCATAAGGAGTATGAAGAGGTAAGGTGATAGGATATCACCTTGTCTTACACCAGTGGTGGTCCTGAACTCTTCTGACTTATGGTTTGCTGTCCTCACATAATTTCTGCAAGACTTGTAGAAGCTCTGTATAGCATGAATCAGAGGTGCTGGAATATTCTTCCTTGCCAAACAGTCCCAAAGTTTGCTCCAGGGGACCCTGTCAAACGCCTTTTCCAGATCTATGAAACATAGATGGATCTCACTCTTATACTCAAGGGCCTTTTCACTCAGCTGTCTGAGTGTGAAGATTAGGTCTTGAGTACTTCGGTTTGCTCAGAATCCGCACTGGACCTCATCCAATTGTGGCTCAGCTAGGCGTCGGAGTCTCTGCTCTAGGATTCTAGAGTAGATTTTACCAGGGACACTGAGAAGGGATATGCCTCTATGGTTTCCACATTGTCGATTGTCACCCTTTTTGAAAATTGGTGTTATGATGGCAATCTCCCAATCCTTTGGTATGGTCTTGTTGCACCATGCTGCCTGTAGGACCTTTAAGAGTAATAGGTCGCCTGATGCTCCCATGTACTTAACCATTTCTGGTGTTATACCATCATGCCCTGCTGCTTTGCCCATCTTGATTTTCTCTAGTGCTGCCCCCAGTTTTTCCATCTTTATGTCATCTTCACCATCATTGGTTTTCTCTTCTGTGCTAGTGGTTATCATTTCTGATGCTTCACCATGCTCACCATCCAGGAGTTCTGAGAAATATTCTTTCCATCTTTCCATTACTTCCTTCGGGGCAGTAAGCAATTTGCCTTGCTTGTCCTTTATAAATTTGAGAGGGCATTGTTTTTCCTTCCTCATGTTCTTTAGGGTCTTATAGAACAATTTTTGGTTTTCTTGTGCATCTTTTTCTAGCTTTTCTCCAAATTCTTCCCAGGACTTCTGTTTTGCTGCTAGCACTTTGTTCTTTGCTTCTGTTCTGAGTGTCACATATTCTCTATATTTTTCCATTTGTCCTGTTGTGTTTTTAGCTCCTAAGTATTGTTTCCATGCCATTTTCTTCTCTCTTATTTTCTGTTTGACTTCCTCTGTCCACCAAGGTGTCCTCTTTCTCTGGTTCCCAAGTCGGACTTCACCGCATGCTTCTGCAGCAGCTGTCTTTATGATATCCTTGAATTTATTCCAGAGGGTTTCCAAGTCATCAGGTCGTTCTTCTGTGTTGCTCACTGCTTTAGCAATAAGCCCCTGATATCTGGTCTTAATTTCTGGCTCTCTCAGCTTGTAGGTCCTAATGCCCATTTCTCCTGCTCGTTTACTTGGCTTCTTGCGTGATGTTGGGCAGTTCCTAGGCTGAGCAACTCTTTCAGTTGTTCGTTTGATTGTTAGTAGGTAGTGATCACTTCCAATCTCTGGCCCCCTCCAGACTCTTGCATCTCGGACATATCTGAATGAGCTTCTCCGAACAATGGCATAGTCGATCACTGACTTCTCATTCTTGGTTGGTTCACATCTAGTGTATGCATGTATGCGCTTATGGGGGAACTTTGTGTTTGTAATGATCAGATTCTGCTCACTGCAGAATCTAAGGAGTCGCTTTCCATTGTCATTGAGAGCAGCCTCTAATCTCTGTTTCTTAATTTCCATTTTCTGTTTTTCAGCCTCCATTCGCATTTGCTGTTGATTTTTCTCTCTTCAGCTTCTAATTTCTGTTTTTCAGCTTCCATTTGCATTTGCAATTTTCTCTCTTCAGCTTCTAATTTCTGTTTTTCCATTTCTATTTTCTGTTTTTCAGCCTCCATTTGCATTTGCTGTTGATTTTTTTCTCTCTATAGCTTCTAATTTTAGTTTTTTCATTTCCATTTTCTGTTTTTCAACTTCTAATTTCTGTCTCTTTTCTTCCGACTTCTGCGCCTTGGCATATTCGGCAAGTGCGAATTCTCTTACCTCCTCAGTAGTAATATTAAGGGATTTCCCTTGCTCAATGAAGTAATCTAAAGTAGACATTATGTCTAATTATATGATATAGATAACTTATGTCAATATACTTATGAAGAACTTCACTTTATCCCAACTCAGTGGGTGACAAGTCCTTGCTCAAGAACTTGTATAATTACCTTACCTATTAATAATATAATTAATCACCTATATATATGCATTATAATATTGACAGTGCATGACAAAATAGACAGTACAGACAAGAGTGACAAAGACAGGATATAAAGAACAAATGAACACGTTCGCAGGAATCAACTAAAGTAAGAAAGCAGAAATAAAGCACAAAATATTGCAAAGCTTGCAATGACAGCTGCGAATAGTATAACAATACAAGTGACAAAACAGTGTATAAACGAAAAATGTGTATAGAACTAAAAGATAGGAAGGAGAGAAGGACACTCACAAACAAATTAATTAATAAACTAAGGAACAGAGAAAAAATATAACAACAACACTGAGACATTTCGTCACACCTAAACAACTGTAAAGATGACTGAATCCGGCGTAAACAGAGTATGCCCAGAATTATGTCAAGGGATCTTTTACGACACGAACTTAGACAAAACAGTCCCTATAGAACGCTTACGTCGGCCCTCGGTGAAGTGGGATATATCCGAACATAAGTCTCCACCCAACCAAACCCGCAGAAATATGACATATTATAACATAGAAAACAAAAAATACAAGGATCTAATAGAGGAAGTTCTGAGGAAGGATCAATGTTACACCAAACAGTGGTACAGTTTACACATACAAAACAGCCACTTATCATTCAAAGGAAAAAAATCCCTTCCTCCACAACAGCAGCAATGATGTACATAGATAACACAGTCTAAAGTAATCCACTGGTGATCGATACTGGAACTCCAAGGTAATAGCAGCTTTCAAACGTAACTCCAGACATCGGGTGCTGACATCAGAAGTTGGCACTCAAAAGGAAGGTCTGGAACACTGCAATTCTTGACTTGAATGATTTGTATAGAAAACTCCTTTTCTAGATGAAACTTGCTCACAAAAAATTTGAACTGGTTACACTGTAGAACAACTTGTGCATCACATCATAATAGTTCCATATCACTGGCGACCACTGTTTCTGCGGTGATATATAGGTGGTGTAAGAGAGGATGATAAATGTTATTATTATGTTCCGCTGATAAAGGCGATCAGCTTATGTCGGGCTTACAGGTGGCCGACTGATGTGTGAGTGAATGACTGTCAACAGACGCGAATGCCATGTAGTAACTAGAGTAAGTTAATAATAACCACACACACCGATTCACATAAAGGAGTCAAGAACGTTGTAACTCCAGAAACGTTCTACACTGTTTATTACGCCACGACAAACGTTGACATCATCAATAATACACTGTCAATAGGTTACAGTTCACGGCAAAATATGACACATCAAGTAAGCACCAATCCGTAGATCATCAGTAAGTAAATGCTTAGAAAATACAGTTATTGATACAAAAATCTCCATCACAAGGGATGCGGAGCATAGCAGCTCATAATCATAAATCTCGAGGCAAAAACCTCCATTCAGGGAAGGGAACTGCGCATGTCGCAGTTTACAGTAATATATATTATGGGAGAAAGAACATTCCCCTTTAACGATCCGTCGAACTTCAAAAATATCCCCCATCAGAGATATGAGCACACAATGGCCTACCATCCATGACCTGAAAAAAATATCTTTAATATCTCAAAACTATCCCTTCACATGAAATAATGGCCTATACAACTCCTGGCCTCAAAATCTCCAATAACGTACGTTCTGCAGTATATAAATAAGCCCCGTATCCATGGCTTTAGGAAATACACTAGGAAGTATCAATTTTCACACCAAAAATATCTTATTCCGGGACACACTGACAATAAATGGTCAACATCCATCTTCGGAGCTCTGCCCGTATCCACTGTCCCGCCAATTTCTCCCCGCCTAAAAAACCGCTCTGTACCCAAAACATCCCAGCGCGAATTCGCAGCTGACATGTGAGTTGAACTCATCTAGAACATTCGAGCAGATTCTCTATCCTATATTTAAAAAACAAACTAAGCAATAACAAGGGTGATTACAAAAAATCCGACCTGTACATACAAGACTTTTAATGTTTAACCCTTCTCATCCCACAACACGGAGGCCATAACTTTCCCTACAGATGGTGAACTTTTGAACTTCTTTTTTGTCGGCGATGTTGTCTGTCTGTCAACATTCTTGGTACCCACCGTGCACAAACTTTTGAATAACCCAGGTCTTTAATAATGTTTTGGACACTGCCTTTACTAATGGACAACATGGAAGAAAGTTCATCCAGTGTTACCCGATGGTCACCACGAATGATGCCATCAACTCGATGAATAGTGTGTGGAGTCACTGCGGTAGACGGACGGCCAGTCCGCTTTGCGTCAGCCAATGAGGATTGACCTACTTCAGCTTCGTCACAACGATGTACCCAATATCGGACAGTGCTAACATCCACTGTTGAATCTCCATAAACATTCTTCAAACGTTCGTGGATGCGAATTGGGGTCTCGCC